>JACCIE010000070.1:600000-1004717 GCA_018906755.1 Sycophaga agraensis | reverse complement strand
AATTTTGACATAAATTTCAAGGTCGCATTTTTTCACGCTTTTCTTCAATTTTCGCCCATTTTCACTTCCGGTGTAAGATTTTTGCACAGTGATCATGATGCACCGGCTCGAGACCTATCATCCGGTCTTTGAACGGGGCCGATCCATTGGTAATTTTCCGAGATCTAACCGAAAAACGCATTTTAAGTTATAAAAGTACACATTTCTTGGAAATATCTTCAAAACAAAATAAGGTAGACCCAATAACCCATATATATTTGGAATGCTCTCGACGAGATCTAGCGATTGGGCCGATAATAATTTTTGACATAAATTTCAAGGTCGCATTTTTTCACGCTTTTCTTCAATTTTCGCCCATTTTCACTTCCGGTGTAAGATTTTTGCACAGTGATCATGATGCACCGGCTCGAGACCTATCATCCGGTCTTTGAACGGGGCCGATCCATTGGTAATTTTCCGAGATCTAACCGAAAAACGCATTTTAAGTTATAAAAGTACACATTTCTTGGAAATATCTTCAAAACAAAATAAGGTAGACCCAATAAACCATATATATTTGGAATGCTCTCGACGAGATCTAGCGATTAGGGCCGATAATAATTTTTGACATAAATTTCAAGGTCGCATTTTTTCACGCTTTTCTTCAATTTTCGCCCATTTTCACTTCCGGTGTAAGATTTTTGCACAGTGATCATGATGCACCGGCTCGAGACCTATCATCCGGTCTTTGAACGGGGCCGATCCATTGGTAATTTTCCGAGATCTAACTGGAAAACTTATTTTATGTTAAAAAAGTATCCATTTTTCGGAAATATCTTCATAATAAACAAAGGTAGACCCAATAACCCATATATATTTGGAATGCTCTCGACGAGATTTAGCCATTAGGCCGATAATAATTTTTGACATAAATTTCAAGGTCGCATTTTTTCACGCTTTTCTTCAATTTTCGCCCATTTTCACTTCCGGTGTAAGATTTTTGCACAGTGATCATGATGCACCGGCTCGAGACCTATCATCCTGGTCTTTGAACGGGGCCGATCCATTGGTAATTTTCCGAGATCTAACCGGAAAACGTATTTTATGTTAAAAAGTATCCATTTCTCGGAAATATCTTCATAATAAAAAAGGTAGACCCAATAACCCATATATATTTGGAATGCTCTCGACGAGATTTAGCCATTAGGCCGATAATAATTTTTGACATAAATTTCAAGGTCGCATTTTTTCACGCTTTTCTTCAATTTTCGCCCATTTTCACTTCCGGTGTAAGATTTTTGCACAGTGATCATGATGCACCGGCTCGAGACCTATCATCCGGTCTTTGAACGGGGCCGATCCATTGGTAATTTTCCGAGATCTAACCTGGAAAAACTCATTTTAAGTGTTAAAAAAGTATACATTTTATCGGAAATATCTTCAAAACAAAAAAAGGTAGACCCAATAACCCATATATATTTGGAATGCTCTCGACGAGATCTAGCGATAGGGCCGATAATAATTTTTGACATAAATTTCATGGGCGTATTTTCACACATTTTCACTTCCGGTGTAAGATTTTTGCACATTGATCATGATGCATCGGCTCAAGACCTATCATCTGGTCTTTGAACGGGACCGATACATTGGTAATTTTCCGAGATCTAACCGGAAAACGCATTTTATGTTAAAAAAGTATGCATTTCTTGGAAATATCTTCAAAACAAAAAAAGGTAGACCCAATAACCCATATATATTTGGAATGCTCTCGACGAGATCTAGCGATTGGGCCGATAATAATTTTTGACATAAATTTCAAGGTCGCATTTTTTCACGCTTTTCTTCAATTTTCGCCCATTTTCACTTCCGGTGTAAGAATTTTGCACATTGATCATTATACAGCAGATCGAGACCTATCATCCTGGTCTTTGAACGGGGCCGATCCATTGGTAATTTTCCGAGATCTAACTGGAAAACTTATTTTATGTTAAAAAAGTATCCATTTTTTCGAAATATCTTCATAATAAACAAAAGGTAGACCCAATAACCCAGATATATTTGGAATGCTCTCGACGAGATTTAGCCATTAGGCCGATAATAATTTTTGACATAAATTTCATGGGCTTATTTTCACCCATTTTCACTTCCGGTGTAAGATTTTTGCACAGTGATCATGATGCACCGGCTCGAGACCTATCATCCGGTCTTTGAACGGGGCCGATCCATTGGTAATTTTCCGAGATCTAACCGTAAAACCCATTTTAAGTGTTAAAAGTATACTTTTCTCGGAAATATCTTCAAAACAAAAAAAGGTAGACCCAATAACCCATATATATTTGGAATGCTCTCGACGAGATCTAGCAATTAGGCCGATAATAATTTTTGACATAAATTTCAAGGTCGCATTTTTTCGCGCTTTTCTTCAATTTTCGCCCATTTTCACTTCCGGTGTAAGATTTTTGCACAGTGATCATGATGCACCGGCTCGAGACCTATCATCCGGTCTTTGAACGGGGCCGATCCATTGGTAATTTTCCGAGATCTAACCGAAAAACGCATTTTAGTGTTAAAAGTATACTTTTCTCGGAAATATCTTCAAAACAAAAAAAGGTAGACCCAATAACCCATATATATTTGGAATGCTCTCGACGAGATCTAGCAATTAGGCCGATAATAATTTTTGACATAAATTTCAAGGTCGCATTTTTTCGCGCTTTTCTTCAATTTTCGCCCATTTTCACTTCCGGTGTAAGATTTTTGCACAGTGATCATGATGCACCGGCTCGAGACCTATCATCCGGTCTTTGAACGGGGCCGATCCATTGGTAATTTTCCGAGATCTAACCGTAAAACCCATTTTAAGTGTTAAAAGTATACATTTTCTCGGAAATATCTTCAAAACAAAAAAGGTAGACCCAATAACCCATATATATTTGGAATGCTCTCGACGAGATCTAGCAATTAGGCCGATAATAATTTTTGACATAAATTTCAAGGTCGCATTTTTTCGCGCTTTTCTTCAATTTTCGCCCATTTTCACTTCCGGTGTAAGATTTTTGCACAGTGATCATGATGCACCGGCTCGAGACCTATCATCCGGTCTTTGAACGGGGCCGATCCATTGGTAATTTTCCGAGATCTAACTGGAAAACCTCATTTTAAGTTAAAAAGTATACATTTTATCGGAAATATCTTCAAAACAAAAAAAGGTAGACCCAATAACCCATATATATTTGGAATGCTCTCGACGAGATCTAGCGATAGGGCCGATAATAATTTTTGACATAAATTTCAATGGTCGCATTTTTCGCGCTTTCTTCATTTCGCCCATTTTCACTTCCGGTGTAAGATTTTTGCACATTGATCATTATACAGCGGCTCGAGACCTATCATCCGGTCTTTGAACGGGGCCGATCCATTGGTAATTTTCCGAGATCTAACTGGAAAACTTATTTTATGTTAAAAAAGTATCCATTTCTTGGAAATATCTTCAAAACAAAATAAGGTAGACCCAATAACCCATATATATTTGGAATGCTCTCGACGAGATCTAGCCATTAGGCCGATAATAATTTTTGATATAAATTTCATGGGCGTATTTTCATCCATTTTCACTTCTGGTGTAAGATTTTTGCACAGTGATCATGATGCACCGGCTCGAGACCTATCATCCGGTCTTTGAACGGGGCCGATCCATTCATAATTTTCCGAGATCTAACTGGAAAACTTATTTTATGTTAAAAAAGTATCCATTTTTCGGAAATATCTTCATAATAAACAAAGGTAGACCCAATAACCCATACATATTTGGAATCCTCTCGACGAGATCTAGCGATAGGGCCGATAATAATTTTTGACATAAATTTCATGGGCGTATTTTCACACATTTTCACTTCCGGTGTAAGATTTTTGCACAGTGATCATGATGCACCGGCTCGAGACCTATCATCCGGTCTTTGAACGGGGCCGATCCATTGGTAATTTTCCGAGATCTAACCGAAAAACGCATTTTAAGTTATAAAAGTACACATTTCTTGGAAATATCTTCATAATAAACAAAGGTAGACGCAATAACCCATATATATTTGGAATCCTCTCGACGAGATCTAGCCATTCGGCCGATAATAATTTTTTACATAAATTTCATGGGCGTATTTTCACCCATTTTCACTTCCGGTGTAAGATTTTTGCACATTGATCATGATACAGCCGATTGAGACCTATCATCTGGTCTTTGAACGGGACCGATCCGTTAGTAATTTTCCGAGATCTAACCGGAAAACGCATTTTATGTTAAAAAAGTACACATTTCTTGAAAATATCTTCAAAACAAAAAAAGGTAGACCCAATAAACCATATATATTTGGAATGCTCTCGACGAGATCTAGCGATTGGGCCGATAATAATTTTTGACATAAATTTCATGGTCACATTTGTTCGCGCTTTTCTTCAATTTTATTATATTAGAAGAAATATTCACAGTGGGTAAAGTCGTCCGCGGAGGCGTGAACCGGGCCACACTTGGGGCCCTCGTCTCGTCGCTCGATGCGGTGACATCGCCCGGGGAGGTGTGTACTGGGCCGCACTGGGGGCCCTTGCCTCGACCCGGGCGGTCCACCTGTTTCCGCCGGCTGGCACTGGTTTGCATAGTATGGCATTACATTGGGATGAAAAATATTTTCATTTTTAATCAGATGTGTATTGTAATTAAATGCCTATTTGTTAAATTTAACAATACTTGCACATAATACTTAAAAGGCAAATATACATAATTAATATTAAAGAGATTTTTTTACTAATATTAAATGTTACGTCAGACTTTGTGATAAAAAAGTAATAAAATTGTTTTTTTGTTTAAAAAATTTTAAACAATTAGAAATATTAGAAATTAGAGTCTCGCGTAGTTGCGTACTCTTCGAAAAAGTGAAGAATCCGTGTTGAAATCGCGCGAGTCCTGAAGAATCCCGCCAAATCTCACTGTAGTCCCGTGGAGTCTTTTGAAATCCCCCCACCACTTGCCCGTAGGCCCGACGGAGCGGCCGCCGAACTCCCTTCCACTGCTCCTAGCATCGGTCCGACGCTTCATCCGACACTCGAATTTAGTTCCGGATTTCTGTGAATTGTCGAGCACGAACTCGGAAGACTACAGAGACTGTAAAAGACTACAAGCGATGCAAAAAAGATTTCAACTGTATAAAAAAAGAGTGCGTGGCCCCTCGTTTTGTCTTTAAAGTTCATATGATTAATCATTCAACTTAATTTATAATGGTATATTCATTTTATTAGTTTAGGATAAAATATGGTATCAAAATGTATCAAAATTAATTTTTCATAAGGAATAATTCTTAATAAATGAAAATTTAAGCATATCGAGTGTGTTGACATTTACAATTACAGTCTGATAGTAAACTGTCAACAGATGGAAAAAGAATGGAAAAAAAAAGATTTTTTTTTGAAAAAGTTCCAGTTTCATAATAAAATTCGACATTATCGTAAAAATATTTTATTACAAAATTTTCATAAAAAACCAGATTTTGGAAAAATGTAGCAAATTTTAGTTTGAAGATAATATTTTTTATAGATCTACAATAAAGTATTTCTGCGAAACAAATGTGATTGAAATTTCGAATACATTTTTGCATATAAAACGACTGTGCAAAACTTTCTCCCTGATACTGCGCTTCTGCTATGTAGAGTTCAGCATTCGCCACTAGATGGCGACGGCCTACCCGCAACTAAAGTGTGCCCTCCGGAGGTATAAGAACCTTCGGCGTAATCAAAAAAGAAACAAGTTACATATTTTAGATTTCTATTATATGAATTTGTTCTTTTTTTGAAATCAATTCTGCTCATCCAAGGAAACCTTAGGTTGTTCTTCTTTTCTATATTTTAATATTAAATGTCCTTTATCTAAGGCATACTTGATCGAGCAGAGCTCGTCAGATATTTGGGCAGCAACGTATTCTGCCCAGTTAGTCACAACCTCAATCGCATTATCTGACACCAATACGCTTGAGGATGTGAAAAACCTGCAGCCTAACTGCGTAAGGAACGCTGCTGTCCCAAACATCTGACTCACACGATACAATTTCCCTGACACTGCCAAAAGTCTGCACGACTTCTATCCGGCAATCCATGCCTTTTCCCACATTGTCGTACCATCGGCAGAGCTCTTTGACATGTGTCAGAGTCCGATTTCTCAAAGCGGACCAATTTCCGCCGGCTACGTGCAGGCCGGATGTTAATAAATAAGGCAACAGCGACGCCGCATGATTGTGATCGCTTATGCGATGATCTCGCGTCGCGTAGGCATGCACGTAGTCCACACCGGGGAACCGCTTCCGCTCAACGCTTAAGCCATGGAAAACCACGGCCTATCAAGAGATAATTGTTTTGGCAATTAAATCTCGAAGTACCCATGGCTTTTTCCAAGGCATGGTAATTAAACAGAAGCATTTAGTTCTGTTTGGCGGATTCGTGCATCCGATGTGAACTTTTGTAATAAACACCGACTTATATTGATCCACGAGCATCACTTGCAGTTTCTGCAGCCCTCGATTCAACGGGTACTTTAACCCGTGTGCCGAGCGATAAAACGCGACGCCCCCCACCCCGGGATTTCGTAAAATGAAGTCCTTCACTCTGGCCTCGACATTGCAGCAAAAATCGTTCCAGCAGTTCTGGTGGACGTGAACCCATTGCGAGTCCCTTCGGAAGACTTTGTGAGTGGTCGTATTTGGGTTAAGCCCTAAAATCGAGGGTATGTCAACGTACTCTCGAGGTAGGTATAACCCTTCCCACAAAATCTTACGCTGAACTGCCGGAAGGCTTTTCGCTGCTCCGAGATCTTCGTGACAGGCTTTATTAATACTCAAGCGCGAAAAGCGTTGAAGGCGAAGTCGCTTAGCCTGCGGGTTGCAAAAAATAAAGAAACAAGTTACATATTTTAGATTTCTATTATATGAATTTGTTCTTTTTTGAAATCAATTCTGCTCAGCCAAGGAAACCTCAGGTTGTTCTTCTTTTCGATATTTTAAAATTAAATGTCCTTTATCTAAGGCTTACTTGATCGAGCAGAGCTCGTCAGATGTTTGGGCAGCAACGTATTTTGCCCAGTTAGTCACAACCTCAATCGCATTATCTGACACCAATACGCTTGAGGATGTGAAAAACCTGCAGCCTAACTGCGTAAGGAACGCTGCTGTCCCAAACATCTGACTCACACGATACAATTTCCCTGACACTGCCAAAAGTCTGCACGACTTCTATCCGGCAATCCATGCCTTTTCCCACATTGTCGTACCATCGGCAGAGCTCTTTGACATGTGTCAGAGTCCGATTTCTCAAAGCGGACCAATTTCCGCCGGCTACGTGCAGGCCAGATGTTAATAAATAAGGCAACAGCGACGCCGCATGATTGTGATCGCTTATGCGATGATCTCGCGTCGCGTAGGCATGCACGTAGTCCACACCGGGGAACCGCTTCCGCTCAACGCTTAAGCCATGGAAAACCACGGCCTATCAAGAGATAATTGTTTTGGCAATTAAATCTCGAAGTACCCATGGCTTTTTCCAAGGCATGGTAATTAAACAGAAGCATTTAGTTCTGTTTGGCGGATATCGTGCATCCGATGTGAACTTTTGTAATAAACACCGACTTATATTGATCCACGAGCATCACTTGCAGTTTCTGCAGCCCTCGATTCAACGGGTACTTTAACCCGTGTGCCGAGCGATAAAACGCGACGCCCCCCACCCCGGGATTTCGTAAAATGAAGTCCTTCACTCTGGCCTCGACTTTGCAGCAAAAATCGTTCCAGCAGTTCTGGTGGACGTGAACCCATTGCGAGTCCCTTCGGAAGACTTTGTGAGTGGTCGTATTTGGGTTAAGCCCTAAAATCGAGGGTATGTCAACGTACTCTCGAGGTAGGTATAACCCTTCCCACAAAATCTTACGCTGAACTGCCGGAAGGCTTTTCGCTGCTCCGAGATCTTCGTGACAGGCTTTATTAATACTCAAGCGCGAAAAGCGTTGAAGGCGAAGTCGCTTAGCCTGCGGGTTGCAAAAAATAAAGAAACAAGTTACATATTTTAGATTTCTATTATATGAATTTGTTCTTTTTTGAAATCAATTCTGCTCAGCCAAGGAAACCTCAGGTTGTTCTTCTTTTCGATATTTTAAAATTAAATGTCCTTTATCTAAGGCTTACTTGATCGAGCAGAGCTCGTCAGATGTTTGGGCAGCAACGTATTTTGCCCAGTTAGTCACAACCTCAATCGCATTATCTGACACCAATACGCTTGAGGATGTGTGACGTGGTGCTTCCGTCGGGAAGCAGAAGGCTTCCCGCGGACCCGGAGCACCGCGCCATTATTCCCCGGTCGCGCCGGCCTGCCTACGTGCAGGCTCTCGCGGTCGCCCCGGCGGGGACCCGGCCGGGCCAGCCCGGGCGGCTGGCCGACGATGGTCGCGGCGGTCTGTAATCGGGGGAGGGAGGGGGCATGGCTGGTGAAATAAACAAGAGAGGCCGCACTTCTCTTTGAAACAAAATGCTTTATTCGCGGTCGGGGAGGACGACACCTCCCCGCCGCACGCCTCCTTAACAAACAATACACTCGCGGTACAAATATCGGGTGCCGCGGGGTCACGCGCGCTCGCCGAGGACGTCTGCCCGGAGAGCCCCTACACCTGGGGCGGGCGCCCACAGTCCAGCCTAGCCCGCGCCGTGCCCGCGCCCGTTGCGTCCGCGCCACTCTCTCTCTCTCTCGCGCGCGCCTTATCGCATAGGGCCTACCTTGGCCGGCGCGGTGTAGGTCCTCTCGGCCACAGACCGGCTGGGAACGCTGACCCCGGCGCCTCCTCGATGTCCTGGGGATCGCGGCGCTCGCTCCGGTCGCTCTCTCTCTCGTTCTCTCGCCTGGCGCTGCTCGCTCGTTTTCTCTCTTCGTTTTAGCGCGTATCGCGAGGAGATGGGCACCACCCGAGATGATCAGGTCGCGGTCGTGGCCCTGCGAAAATTGGCCGCGCATCGATCCGCGCCTGTCGATCGCGCCGCGGGCCGATAGCTCCCCCTTTTCGGCGCTATGGGCCCGCGCGCATCAATTGTTCGGCCGCGGCCGCAGCGCCTCGCGAGATCGGCTCCGCGCGCGCGCCGATGTTATTTGCCCCATCACAGCCCCCCCCCCCCAACTTTACATCCCCCGCGGATGTCAAGTTTGGACGAGGAGCGACGTGTCGCGCGCGCAGGTGCCCCTAAGGCGGCCAGGAGCCCCGACATCACTCCCCTGTGGGCGGGCGAAGGTGTTGGCTGCGCAGGTACGCCGCCAGGCCTAGCTACAGCGCGCGCTGCGTCTCGGGGTCGACGACCGACTCCCGGATTTCCCGGAGCAGGTTCCTGGCGGCGTCTATGGCCGCGACCGCGTCTGTCACCCGTCCTTCGGGAGGAGTCTGGGGGTTCGCGGCATCGGCGGCGCCGAGACCGGGGCCTGAGGGCCCCTCCTCGGTTCCGCTGAGCGCCTCCCCCATGGTGCAGTCCTCCTGCAGGAAGGTGATGGCGCGCTCCTTCTTGTTCGCCTTCCCGGGGCACAAGACCAGGGAGGCGATCGACGCGCAACCCGGGAGGAGGGGGTCAACCCCAAAACCGGGCCCACCTACCGGGGCCCCCTCCCTTTGTCGCTGCCGCGCCTCGGCCCGCGCCACGGCCTGGTCCGCGTAAAAGTTATTAATCGCGCGGACTTCGGCCATGGTGGCTCCTGGGCGCGCTCCCCTGGTCTCCGCCAACCTCCTGTCCTCGCGCTCTATGATGCCGCGAATGCGCACGGCCGCGGGCGTGGGTGGGGTAGAGCGCAGCCGGCCCCTTTGGGGAGTCCCTAACGGCTGGGTAGGTGGGGGCGGCCTCATGGGAGTCCTCGCAGGGGAAGGCTCGTTGGTGTGCCTTCCCTTTTTCGAGGGTCGCCATGATCCCTGGCTCGCCTCTCCCTCTCCCCCATCCGTCGCCTGGCCTTCTGTGGGGCCATCCCGCAGCTGGCCTCGCTGCACCTGGGGCATGACCCGATGGTCACCCCCAGCCGGCCGCAGTTCCGGCAGAGCGTCCTGTGCCGGGGTGCCGGGCACGCTGAGCTCGCGTGCCCTCGCGCCCAGCAGCGGAAACAACCCTTTGGCGGGGGATCCACCTCCGGGTCGACAGGTACCGGCGCTACCTTGCGGTAGATCGCCGGCAACCTCCCGGTCCGCGCTATCGGGGCGCCTACCCCCGACACCTCGGTCACTCGTCGGGTGCGGTTGCTGCCGCTGCCTCCCTTTGGACTGCGGGCGGCCGTCGAAGGTCGCTCCTGCGCAACCTCCCCGGAATCCTTAACCGGGAGGCGCGGGTGCAGCCCGTGCCTTTCCCGGGGGGCCACACGGCGTTCCGTCTCCGCCGTACCGGGGGCCGCTGCCCCCTTGCCCCCCGCGAGTCTCCTTTTTCCCCGGGAGCCGCGCTTCGGCCTCGCCGTCTCGGACCGGGGCGATGGCATTCGCGTCGGTGGTGTTGGGCCGGGCGTTGGTGGCGGTGGTACGGGTACTGGTGGCGGGCCTGGTGGTGTGGGCGCCGCGCCCTCGTGCCCGCGCTCCAACAACCTCGTGTCGGACACCGGGGGCAGCCGACGCCCTTCCTGATGGGCTGGGAGGGTGGAGGACTCATAGTCCTCCATAGTTAACTGCCTCCGGCGCCGACGATTCGGCCGATGGCGCTCCCTCGCCAGGTCATGCTGCCGTCGCTCCTGACGCAGCTCCTCGGCGTAGTGCGCCAGGTGATTGACCGCCTGGCCGTTCCGCTGCGGCTCGCCTGGGCCCACTTCCATGGGCTCCGGAGTGGGCGGCGCAGGCTCGCTTGCCCTTGGTGGCATGGGCGGCGTAGCCTCGCCCCGTTGGGTGGGTGGTGGTGGCGTGGCCTCGCTCTGCCGGGTGGATGGTGGCGACGTGGCCTCGCTCTGCTGGGCGGATGGTGGCGGTGTGGCTGGAGGGTCAACCACCATCTCCTCCACCCCGCTCATCGGGCTGTCCGTCCGAGGGAGCCGGCTCAGCCCCGGGGAGTGGAGATCGATAAGATCGAACTCCCCGGAGAGGAGCCGGTCCTCTTCCTCCGCCGTGCTCCTTCGGGTCCGGATGGCCCCCGCTGCGTGCCGCTCCTGGGGCCCCGCAGCGCGGGGGTCTCCCGTGATTTCCTCGTCGGTCATCCTGAAGACAAAAGGAAATCTTAAGGTTGGAGCCGCCAACCAGCCACCCCTCCTCTATCTCGGGACCCGTCCCTCCCTCTCTGTTAGGGCGCGTTGCTGGCGTTACCCTGTCGCGGGGGCACGTACCGCTTCGTGCACCTTAGCGGTTTTCCGGCCCGTCTCCTCCAGTAGCACCGTCGTGTCCCCCAGAACCTTTTTAATCACGAACGGGCCCGCGTACTTGGCGGCTAGCTTCCCCGAAATCCCTCTGACCGCGTCCGACAGGGTATGCTCGCGTCGCAGCACCAGATCACCTTCCTGGAACGAGGCGTACCCCCGGTTGCGGTTATACGCCTTGCTCTGCTTCGCCCAAGCCTCATCATTATATTTCCTGACGAGGTCTCGGATTAGCTCGAGCCGTTCCATGCGGTTATTCCAGAGCTCGGGATTTACCGGGATCACTGGGTCCCTGCGTTCCACGGCCCGTCTCAGGCTCTGACTGGGTCGCGGGATTCTCCCAAAGTTCAGGACAGCCGGGGAAAACTTCGTGCTCGAGTGTACGGCCGTATTTAATGCGTGCCGCAACTCGGGCAGATGTTCATCCCAGTTACGATGATCAATCCCCGCAAATTGGGCTATCATCGTTTTAAGCGTCCTATTGACCCTCTCCACCGGGTTATCTTGGGGGCTATACGAGGGAGTCGTGACGTGCTCTATCCCGTGTTCCTTCAGTACCTCCTTGAGATGCTGGTTCACGAAATGCGTCGCATTGTCGGTCAACAGGAACGTGGGAGTTTCCTAGCGAAATAGGATTAAATCCTCCAGAGCACTTGCCACCGCTCTCCCGGTGGCTGCCCGTAGGGCCTTGAGCTCAACCCATCGCGTAAACAGGTCTTCAAACACTATGACGTATTTGTGTTGCTGCCTACTCCTGGGGATCTCGATTAGATCTGCTGCCACCACTAGCCATGGTCTTTCGACTATCCTTTGAGTCATTAAGCCTACAGGGCCTTGTTGTGAAACCTTGTACTTCTGGCATTCCTCACAGGCTCTCACAAAGTCCCTCACCTCTTGGTAGAACCCGGGCCAATAGTATTCGCGGGCTATCCGGTCGAACGTTTTCTCTATTCCTAGATGTCCCGACGACGGATGCCGATGTGCGTCTACCATAACCCTCGCTCTATGCTCGGCGGGCACGACGAGCCTCCACCCCTCCTCTCGAAAGGATATCGGGTCCATGAGTTCATCGATTGAGTATCTGTATAACATGCCGTCTTCGACCTTCCAGTTCTGGAATTTGAGCGGTTTTTGTTCTACATCTCTCAATCGATTTAGATACCACGGATCCGATATCAGTTCGAATGAAGCGACCTCTGGCCCATCGTCTAGAATACCCCGCGACAAGGCATCCGGGACCTTATTCAGCGAACCTTTGGTATGCACAATTTGAAAGTCCCACTGCTGCATTTCCAGGGCCCACCTGGCCAGGCGGCCCGTGGGGTCCTTAAGATTCTGCAGCCACCGAAGAGCGCTATGGTCCGTTCGTGCAACGAACTCATAGGCCTCGAGGTACGGCCGCAGTTTCTTAATTGCCCAAATGAGGGCGAGGCACTCCTTCTCGGTGGTCGTGTAGTTCTTTTCGGCCGGTGAAAGCACACGGCTTACGTACACTATCGGATGTTCATGACCATCCTCATCCTCCTGGGTCAGTACAGCGCCAATAGCATAATTGCTAGCGTCGCTTTGAACCGTGAAGGGTTTCGAGAAGTCCGGGCGTGCGAGCACCGGGGCCTCAACCAATGCCGCCTTTAGGGACCTAAACGTGCAATCTTGACTCTCTTCCCAAACCCACTCTTGGTCCTTCCTCAGGAGTTTAACCAGAGATATCTTGACCTCTGCCTCCAACGGAATGAACCTCGAGTACCATCCTACCATGCCCAGGAACGTTCTCAGCTCCTTTACATTCTTAGGTGCCGGGTATTCCAGGACGGGGGCGACCCTTTCCGGGTCTGCCCTGAGTCCTTCAGCATCCAACCGATACCCGAGAAACACGACGCTGGAACAGCAATATTCGCATTTCTCACGGTTGACTTCCAGGCCCGCATTGACTATGGTCCTTAGTACGTATTCCAGCCACTCCAGGTGTTCTTCAAATGTCTCGGTCACTACGATTAAATCGTCTAGGTAACCGAAGACGTGTGGCTCTATCTCGGGCCCGAAAAGGGCCCCTATCAGTCGGCAAAAGGTCGCTGGGGCGTTTGATAGCCCGAATGGCAACCTTACGAATTGCCACTGACCCGAGCCTTGGACAGAGAATGCAGTGTATTGGCGACTACACTCCGTCAGGAACACCTGAAAATACGCCTTCTTTAAATCCACCTTCGAGATATACCTGGCGTTTCTTAGTTTGTCAAGAATCGAATCCATGTTTGGTAATGGGTAATTATCCCTCCGTGTCAATTTATTTATATCTCGGAAGTCGATACAGAAGCGGTAGCTGCCTTCCTCTCGCCTTATGATCACGGGCGCGCTACACCATTCGCTGGCACTAGGCTCAATTATGCCTTTGTCCAGCATCTTTTGGACCTCCTGCTGAGCGAATTCCAAAATATTTGGGGACATGCGACGGGGCGCGTGCCGAATCGGCCTCGCCCCTTGCACATCAATATGGTGTTCAATGAGCGTCGTATACCCGTGAATTTGCCCGGGCTCTGGTATAATTCTTTCCACCAGTGCCCTCACGCGTTCACGTTGCTCACCTTGAACTTCTACGATGCCCGCACATTCCCCTAGAATCCCTGGACTCTGCTCAGGCAGGTCCTTTTCCATAAAACTCCTCCAAACTCCCCCCGGGATGCGCCACCTCCCTTTGCCGTGCTGGACTTCGAAAGCCCATCCGTGTATAAAATCAACGCCCAGGACCATTTGGTAATCCATGGACGGAATTACTCTTAATTCTACCAGTCCTTCCCGTTGATCTACGCTAAAACAGACTTTCAGCACTCCCAACGACGGTTGGGTTGACCCAGTGAAGCCTCGCACCATGAGTTGCGTCGGTCTCCACCGATCTTTGAACTCCTGCGCTTCGTTTGCGTGAATGCAAGAGATCTGAGATCCCGGGTCATATAGCGCTGTCAGCACTCGCCCACCGAGTCTCACAGCGCAAAACCAGCGATTATCGCCTTGTGCCCCCGCTATGACTTCCTCACCATGAGACTCGGCGCTCTCCGGGGCGCACTCAACCCCTGAGCCAGGCTCGGGAGTTATCTCTGCGCCTTCGTTTACTGATTCGTTCCCCCGCTCCGCGCTCGGGGGCACGAACCCTGAGTTACTCGCGGGCGCCGGAAAGTCTATCGAGTTTAACGAGTTCGGCGATGGCGATGGTTGCCCCTCCCTTACCTGGCTCCCTGGCGCTCCCTTCATTGCTGTGGTTGGGGGTTCCAGGAGAGTCGTCCAATTGAACCCTGGCCGTTTCTCTGGCAAGGTGCCCGAGAATGTGGCCAACGGTCGATCTCCTTCTGCTCCCGCCTGCTCTTCCCTATGATGGGTCGCTCGCGTCTCCGTTTCGCGTAGGGAGCGTCTCTATCGCCCCGCGTTGGCATTTTTTATGCTTTCCCAAATCACGCTACAATTTGGGCAAGACATAAAAGTAACGCCCGGAGTGTCGCAGCCTTGGCATCTTAGCGGCGCCTCTGTACGAGTGCAGCTCGCTGCGAAATGCCCCGGCTGCTAGCAACGCAAGCAGACCCGTTTCGGGCACTGGGCTGCCCTATGCCCTGTGCCCTGGCATGTAAAGCATGCCCCGTTAAACGGGAGTCCTTCTCTCGGCCCGTTTCTCTGGTTCGGGCTAGGAAAGCTCGCCGGGTTTCCCTGCTGATATCCCGGGAAACCCTGATTTCCTGGTCCTCTCCAGACCGGGGCGGTACCGGGACAGCCGGCCATGTTCTGCGGAGCCACTCCCGCGAAGTTCTGGCTTACTGGCCCTCTCCACCCCTGGGAGGTACCGGGGAGGCCCGCCAGATTCGCCGGGATCCTTCCTCCGGCTTTCTGGGGCCCACCCCACCCTGGCCCCTTTGGTGGGCCGTTGGGTGCCGATGGTTTTTGGGCGCCAGGGGGAACAAAACTGCGGGTCGGCCTCATCAACGGGCCTTGCGCTGCAGCCACCTGTTCCTCCTCGTGCTCATCGACTAAGTCGTTTGGCGGGCTCGTTTTGCCCTTTCTCTTCGACTTATCGGAGCTTTTCTTGACCGTCGGTGTAGGAAGTACTCCCTCCACCGCGTTGAACCTTTCTTCCCGCTTTACCAGGAGCCTGTCATTCTTGCGCGTCTTTCCCGAATTTTCAAAGCGCTCATTGAGTGTATTGACTCGCTCCTTCCGCTCTCCTAGCATGACCAGATCGTTGAGTGTGTGAATATCTTTATCCATAAGATAATCGCGGAACTCAGACCTGACTCTTTCTAGAATCATGACGATCTGTCTGCGTTCGGATAAGGGACGACGGAAACGTCCGGCTCTCGCTCGGAAATTGCTCACGAACTGGCCTATGGTTTCCTTGTCCCCCTGGCGCATATCCTCCAGGTCCCGACGCAAATCCAGCATCCGCTTGCGAAACCTGGTGTGACATCTATGCCACGAGTTTATGCTGGTAGCATAGACTCTGCCTCTATTTTTAGCCTGGTCTCTAGAGACCACGAGCTAGGGATTGAGGCTATGATGGGTTGGGTAGGGGACCTATATTTATACAATCCTAATCGACAGAGAGGTGAGAGGGAGGAGTTGAAGTCTACCTCAACAGGTCCTTTCGGCCTGTACGGAGACTTCGGATAGGAAGGGAGAACCGATCCTATGGGTCTCACTGTTTGTGAAACCGATCTCTTCCCAGCTCGCGTTAGCGTCTGTCCGAGAATCTCTGGACCAACTCCTACGTTGTTCCGAGATACCAGAGGGAAAGGAGAGGAGGTTTATATATATATTGTTTTTACTTACTCTTTAGATGTGTAGAAAAAACTTGTCTTTGGTTGTTGGTGAGATTTCTTTTATTATAGACTGCGACGAGTATCTCGCCGTGGTCACCGCGGTACTGAGCACGTGCTCGCCGCCTTGACCATGCGCCGAGTGGGGGGCAATGGGCTGCGCGAAATTCGGCGCACCGCGGTAATTATCGCGCGGGAAAGCGCGCGGGCCGCGGCGGCTAATCAAGGAGAGAGGGCAATTAGGCGCGCGATCGGCCCTCGATCCTTGCTCGATCGCACGATTTAGATTAGTGTGTCTCGGGACACGGTGCCTCCCGAGACTGTTAGCGGCGAAGCGCTACGACGCGAGCAGTAGTTTTTTTTTATATAGTATTTAGAGATAAGTGAGTGCGAGAGATAGGTAGAGAGAGAAGAGACAGAGAGAGAGAGAGAGTGGAAGCGGTGCACCAGAGTGCACATTTCCCTGCCGATCGAGGAAACCTTGTGACGCTTTGATCTCGCCCTTGCGGGTTAGAGATTGGTGAAACAAGGTTCGACATCAGCAAGCTAATTTTGGGACGCTTGGATCTCGCCCTTGCGGGTTGGAGATTGGCGAAACAAAACAAGCTCTTCCCGCCAATTCGGAGATCGCCGCCGTTAGAGTAAGTAAATTTAAATAATAATATTTTATAACGCGTGCGCGATCATCCGCGTCGGGAGAGAGAGAGAGAGAGAGAGAGAGAGAGAGAGAAAGTTATTAGATAGGGTCGTTGTTTGTCGGGTTAATTTTTGTACATTTTATTATAATAAATAATCTATTAATACAACATTTAAAACATTCGCGTAATTATTTCGCGCGCCTTTCCCTATTTTCGCGTTTCTTATAGCAGCGAGCGCCCAGGCTTGCTCCGCCGCGTCCGCGGATTTTCCGTGCGACGACACCGAGCGGGAGGAAAGGACGGAAAGTCCTTAAGTCGCGTGGTGGCTGGGAGCCGGGCGAAATTAGCCACCCGGTAACCGCCACGTGACAAGACTTAGTGGTGGCGACTCAGAGGAGGTAGAGAGATAAGATTTAAGTTTACTTATTCACTTAGGGTAGGTTTCGAGGTAAAAAAAAAAGAAAGGTCCAGCTCGAGACTGAGTCCTTTGAGACTCTGCACAGCTCTCAACTGTACAGAGGTGGAAGTAGGAGGTTTGCTTTTGGAAATAGGAGGATGACTGAAAATTCCCAGCTCTTGACTGAGAAAGTTTCAGTAGGAATCAGTCCAGCTCGAAGCTGAGACCTTTGGGACTCTGCACAGCTCTTGACTGTACAGAGATGGAAATGGAAGTGGTTTCCCAAGGGAAAACTCGTACCTTTTATACCCCTAAGCCTCCATAAGGGCTAATGGGTGCGACAGAGAGGTTCAGTCCCTCTCTCTCTCTCCTATATCTCTCTCCCTCGCTCCTGTGTGTGTCTACAGAGTTTCTTAAATTTCTAATTTACATTTATTTGTTTAGTTTCTAAGTGATGTTAGTTTGATATATTTTATAGTGCATTTATATGTAGATATATGTATATATATATATATATATATTTGTTTTGTTGTATTTCTGTCAGGAAGTAATTTTTGTTTGTATTTAAAGTTTTAATCTTGTACTATATATATATATATATATATATATATATATATATATTTGTTGTGTAATAATCTAGTGGTGTCGTGGTTGTATGCATTCTAAGATTCTATTTAATAACATTTCTTGTTTACATAATTAATTTCTATTTTATATTTATGTTATGTATGCACATTGAGGTTTCGCTTACTATGAGCAATTTCTAATACTAGGTTTTATTTATAATATTTATATCTATACAGTGTAATTTTAATTGGTTACATATGCTTTAGTTATTTGTTATAGTTTATATTTACATTGTGTGTGTGTATTTCGCTTGATTAGGATATTCCTTTGGGTTTTTCTTAATATAATTGATTATCTTTATGTGTGTATACACATCTATAGTTTCATTATTATATATTCATATGTTTATTATTGTTAAATATATTTGTAATATATATAGTTGGAAAGTGCGTATAATTATACATAGATGCGTATGCGTACATTTGAGAATCAAAGAAAATACATAATTATAGTAAGGCATCGGGGAAACATCCTATTTGCATGAGATAGGGGAGGTTTTTGGGTGCTTGATTGTGGTAGCATATTTGCGGATTAACCGCTTTTCATGTGTTATTTTTAGGCTTCATATAAAAATATTTTCGCTTCTGGAAAAATTTGTTCTAGAACATTCCAGAAGCAAAGGAAAGCGTGGGTAATAAAAAAAAAGGATCCCGTTAGGAAAGGGTCGGCGGTCAGCGTCGCCCCTCAAACTTTGGCGGGCCGCGTGGGTTGACCTGAGGCAGAATCCACAGATTCGGCCTCTCGGCTTCGTTTTGCGCACGTGCTTTCGCACTATAGTAAATGTGGCGGGAGTGGGGAAATTTTTGAACGACGTTACTCTGGCCTGAAATGCGCTTGAAAACGCCGGCCAATCTACAAACGTCCGCTCTAAATCCTGATACCATCGCCGGGCATCTTTTAGGAGCACCGAGTGGAGGGCTGCGATAAGGCATCGTTCCGTATAACGGCCTCGTTGCCAAATCAGCGTGACCCCCTGCAGGAAATCGTAGGCATCTTCCCTGTCTCCGTTAGAGAAGGTCAGAGAAGCGTCACGGAGTGCCCGGACGCATCGGATCTCGTCATCCATTTTCTTTAGCCCTTCGCCTCCGACTGCGCTACAGATTTCCTTCGCGACCCCGTGGCCGCAGGCGCGTCGTGGCCGGGAGGATTCCCGCTCGGGCCCTGGCCATCCACCTGGCCTGGTGCCTTCGGGTTCTCTCCTCCCTCGCGCCTTCGCCTGTGCGAATCCTTCAACGGGGCCGGAAGCGAACCGAACAACTCCTCTCCGTTGCTCTCCTCACTCCCCGTCGACTCGGACTCACTCTCAGACTCTTCCGGGAGCGAATTCACAGGAGTGGATGCCGCCATGGGCTCTGCCGGGGCGGGAGGCTGCTTGCTAGCCTCCGCCTCCCTGCAGGCTTCCGCCGCTTTTAATGCAATACTTGGGTGTGGGACGCCCAAGCAGCTCACCCATCCGGCTACCAACCGCGCCGAATGCTGCTTAACCCGCGCGCCGCCCGCTCCCCGCGGAGACTCCCATCGGCGCTCCTCGCCGATCCCGCTTTGTGCGGATCTTCGTAACTCCGCGGCGAGCGGAATATGCTCGCGGGCGGCGGGGATTTTCGCGCGCAGGCCTTCGCGGCCAAAGGCCGCACACCAGGCCGCGCACGAATTTTCCCGCGGCCGGATCCCCCCCGGGCTTCCCGCGGAGCCCCGCGGCGGTCGTGCGCAAGCCTTGCGGCCGCGTGGCCGCTCGCCAGGCTCGCGCGCTCCCCCCCGGGCCGCCCGTACCTCGCGCCCGAGCTCCCTGCGCGCCTTACGGCCGCGCCTCGAGCTCTCGCGCGCACCACCTCGTCGCACTGCCTCCTGGTGCGTGCTCCCTGCGCGCCGTGCGGCAGCGTCTCGGGCTCGCGCACCAGGGCTCTTGGCGTGTGCCCTCAACCGGGTACCTCCCCCGCCCCCCGCCAACGATTAAACCGCGTTAACCGATCGCGCCGGCGTCCTGACACGGTCGCCATTTGTGACGTGGTGCTTCCGTCGGGAAGCAGTAGGCTTCCCGTGGACCCGGAGCACCGCGCCATTATTCCCCGGTCGCGCCGGCCTGCCTACGTGCAGGCTCTCGCGGTCGCCCCGGCGGGGACCCGGCCGGGCCAGCCCGGGCGGCTGGCCGACGATGGTCGCGGCGGTCTGTAATCGGGGGAGGGAGGGGGCATGGCTGGTGAAATAAACAAGAGAGGCCGCACTTCTCTTTGAAACAAAATGCTTTATTCGCGGTCGGGGAGGACGACACCTCCCCGCCGCACGCCTCCTTAACAAACAATACACTCGCGGTACAAATATCGGGTGCCGCGGGGTCACGCGCGCTCGCCGAGGACGTCCGCCCGGGCTCTCGCAGAGCCCTCCACGGACGCCTACAGCCGGGTCGCCGCCGCTGGAACACCGGGCGCATTGCGCCCAGGCGGCGGGCCCCGGAGAGCCCCTACACCTGGGGCGGGCGCCCACAGTCCAGCTTAGCCCGCGCCGTGCCCGCGACCGTCGCGTCCGCGCCGCTCTCTCTCTCTCTCTCGCGTGCGCCTTATCACATATGGCCTACCTTGGCCGACGCGGTGTTGGTCCTTCCGGCCACAGACCGGCCGGGAACGCTGACCCCAGCGCCTCCCCGATGTCCTGGGGATCGCGGCGCTCGCTCCGGTCGCTCTCTCTCTATCTCTCTCTCTCTCGTGGCGCTACCCGCAACTAAAGTGTGCCCTCCGGAGGTATAAGAACCTTCGGCGTAATCAAAAAAGAAACAAGTTACATATTTTAGATTTATATTATATGAATTTGTTCTTTTTTTGAAATCAATTCTGCTCATCCAAGGAAACCTTAGGTTGTTCTTCTTTTTGATATTTTAAAATTAAATGTCCTTTATCTAAGGCATACTTGATCGAGCAGAGCTCGTCAGATGTTTGGGCAGCAACATATTCTGCCCAGTTAGTCACAACCTCAATCGCATTATCTGACACCAATACGCTTGAGGATGTGAAAAACCTGCAGCCTAACTGCGTAAGGAACGCTGCTGTCCCAAACATTTGACTCACACGATATAATTTCTCTAACACTGCCAAAGGTCTGCACGACTTCTATCCGTCAATCCATTCCCTTTGCCACATTCTCGTACCATCGGCAGAGCTCTTTGGCATGTGTCAGAGTCCGATTTCTCAAAGCGGACCAATTTCCGCCGGCTACGTGCAGGCCGGATGTTAATAAATAAGGCAACAGCGACGCCGCATGATTGTGATCGCTTATGCGATGATCTCGCGTCGCGTAGGCATGCACGTAGTCCACACCGGGGAACCGCTTCCGCTCAACGCTTAAGCCATGGAAAACCACGGCCTATCAAGAGATAATTGTTTTGGCAATTAAATCTCGAAGTACCCATGGCTTTTTCCAAGGCATGGTAATTAAACAGAAGCATTTAGTTCTGTTTGGCGGATATCGTGCATCCGATGTGAACTTGTGTAATAAGCACCGACTTAGATTGATCGACGAGCATCACTTGCAGTTTCTGCAGCCCTCGATTCAACGGGTACTTTAACCCGTGTGCCGAGCGATAAAACGCGACGCCCCCCACCCCGGGATTTCGTAAAATGAAGTCCTTCACTCTGGCCTCGACTTTGCAGCAAAAATCGTTCCAGCAGTTCTGGTGGACGTGAACCCATTGCGAGTCCCTTCGGAAGACTTTGTGAGTGGTCGTATTTGGGTTAAGCCCTAAAATCGAGGGTATGTCAACGTCCTCGTTCGTCAACGTACTCTCGAGGTAGGTATATAACCCTTCCCACAAAATCTTACGCTGAACTGCCGGAAGGCTTTTCGCTGCTCCGAGACCTTCGTGAGAGGCTTTATTAATACCTAAGCCCGAAAAGCGTTGAAGGCGAAGTCGCTTAGCCTGCGGGTTGCAATCAAATACGAGTCCAGGTCGAGTATACACCTGTTGTATTACCCGGCAGAGGTTTCATGTTAAATTTAACGGTCATTGTCGACCTAAAAAAGGGACCGGGGTAAGGGGATTTTCAAGCAAGTGGTCTTCGGGGTAAAAAGTCAACGAGGGCTTGGTGGCGATGACCATAGTTTGCAAGGGTAACAAGAACATGTGAGTGGGGGTTGAGTGCTCGGTACATCTGTCTCGCGCGTTCGGCGGACTGCTTATAAGGCCTTGGGGGGGCCGACTCACTTTTGGGTGAGCGCGGCGGCGTCTTGGCCACCTGGCGGCGGAGCACGGTCACTGCGCGCCTGGGCGGCGCGCGTAGAGCAGTGTGCGGTGCATACGGCGTCACCCCCCCCCCCTCCCCAGAGGCTCTCTGGTTGCCGGTCGACAAAGCGGCTGTGCGGGGGAATAGGGCGTATCGGGGCTTTGCCTCCATGGTTGGGTTTGGTTGTGGTTCAGAGGGTGAATGGGCGGTCTTCTAACAGGTGGTGGTACTTCTGCGTGTCCTACACTGTGGCAAGGCACTCCTGCTCGTTACTATGGTACCGGCGCTCGGTGGATTGAATTTGGCGCTAGCATAGCTGATGACGCGCGGAGTACCTTCGATTTTTTGATAAAGAACTGCTCCCATGCCGATGGCACTTGCGTCTGTTTGCAGGATGAAAGGAACTCCTGGCTGGGAGCAGGACAGCTTGAGGGGTTGTCCTAGGGCCGACTTGATCCGCTGGAATGCCTGCTGGGACTCCTCGCTCCACGCGAACCTTTTCGCCTTCCCGAGGAGGTCCATGAGGGGGGGGGGGGGTGAGTGTTGCGTAGTGGGCAACATATTCGCGGAGCCAATCGCATGTTCCCAGGAAGGAACGAAGCTACTTCTGGGTGCGGGGCGGAGGCAGGCCCAGCAGGGCATTAGCGTACGAAGGGTCGGCCTGGTTACCGTCGGCCGTGACCAGGTGCCCGAGATACGTCGGCGTGCGCACCCCGAAATAACGCTTAGGGAGTGCCGCGGTATGATTGTGCATCGCTAGCCGTTCTAATACTAATCCCAGGTGCCGTAAGTGTTCCGGGCTGCCCCGAGTTCCTTCAGAGCGTCGGCCATGTGGGGAATGGCGGGGGTACAGTCCTCGGTGATGTTGTTGAGGCGCCCGTAATCTACGCAGATGCCTAGGTGCCATCCTTTTTCTTCGACAGCATAATCGGCGAGCAGTAGGGTGAAGTGCTAGCCTCCAAGATTCCGCTGGTCAGCATGTCTTTGACTTGTTCCTCGATAGCCTGTCGCTTCTCTGGTGTATATCGTGTCACGTGGCGGTTACCGGGTGGCTAATCCCGCCCCGGCTCCTAGCCACCACGCGACTTAAGGACTTTCCGTCCTCTCCCTGCTCGTGTCGTCGCACGGAAAATCCGCGGACGCGGCGGGGCGAGCCTGGGTGCTCACTGCTAAAGGGAACGCAAAATGGGAAAAGGGCGCGTGAAATCACTACGCGGATATTCCACTTTTAAATCAAATAAATATTTATTATAAATGTTTACAAATAAATCAGACAATGGCGCGACGCTAGCTAATAACTCTTTCTCTCTCTCTCTCTCTCACTCTCCCGACGTGGATGATCGCACGCACACTAAACAAAATATATATACAAATACAACTTACTTTGGCGGCGGCGGCGATCTTTAACTTGGCGGGAATGCCCTCCGCCGTGTTGTTGGCGCTACCGTCTTGTTCAGCCAATCTACAGCCACAAGGGAGAGATCGAAGCCTCCCAAAAACTCAACCTCAAACAGTGAGTGCACTTGCACTTCGGTGCACCGCTCTCACTCTCCCTCTCCCTCTCTCTCTCTCTATCCACTCCTCTCTCTCTCTCTACCTACTTCTTAGCGCGTCGTGCGAAAAGTGTGGCGCTTCGCCGCTAATCGTCTCGGGAGAAGCCGTGTCCCGAGACACACTAATCCAAATCGTGCGATCGAGCAAGGATCGAGGGCCGATCGCGCGCCTAATTACCCTCTCTCCTTAATTAGCCGCCGCGGCCCGCGCGCGCTCCCGCGCGACAATTACCTGTTGGAAATAGATTGTCGTGAAAAGGTTGAAAAAGAACCGTACACCAATCTTTGTGACTAATGATAATTATTATTTATTATTTTAAATAATCAACCCGTCTCACTATACAGATGTCTTTGGATATGAATCAAGGAGCGTTATGCACATATTGAAAAAGTGCTCACAAAAACGTCGCTCATTTTTTAAACAAAAAAATATAGATAAACAAAAAAAGGTCAGCTACAGCACTGCCTCTCGCGTTTACGTAAATTATAACCGCGAAATTCAAATTCTCTAATTCACGCTAAGCGGCTGAATGCATATAAATGCCTAGCAATATTCAATATACGCCCCCACAATCAGACGCTGACTTGTTTAATGGCAAAAAATATATTCACTCAATATTCTCTTTATATCAATCTTTGACATTGGCTTAGTTAAAAAGTCTGCTATATTATCTTTGCTCCTAACATACTTTAACTCAAACTTTTCTTTCTTAAGCCAATCTCTAATAAATAGTAGCTTTATATCAATATGTCTAGTTTTAGCGTTCTCAATACTGTTTTTACTAAAATGAATTGCCGATTGATTGTCACAAAATTGTATAGGCTTTTCTATCATATTTTCTAATATATTTGAACTATTCAATACATTTGAAAACCATACTAAGTCTTTCACACTCTCAACTAAAGCAATGAATTCTGATTCCATGGAACTTAAAGCTATACACTTTTGTTTTATCGATTTCCACAGGAAGGGTACATCGTTGTACAACAAAATATATCCACTAGTTGAGTATCTTTGCATTAGACTACTTCCCCAATTCGCATCCGAATATGAAACTAGACCTGAACTTTTGACATTTGATAGATTTATTTTATAATCTTTTGTGTTAAAAACATAGTTCATTATATCAACTACGATTTTCCAATGATCGTAATTATACGCGTTACACAATTGAGACATCAAATTAACAGCAAAAAAAATATCGGGTCTACTTCTATCTGACAAAAAAGATAAACAACCAATCAACGTTCTATATGGGAACTTTTTCATTATCTCATTTTCGATAATCTTATTTTCTTCTCTCGGAGGTATCATACCTATTTTCAATGGTAAGTTAACATAACTTCGTGGTAAATCTTTAAATTTGTTCATTAATTTATCTATATAGGTCCTTTGATGTAAATAATACTTGTTTTCTATCTCATCAAAATTTACACCCAATATATATTTGACTTTTCCCAAATCTTCAATATCAATTTTCCCCTTTAATTTTAAGATTACATTACAAATTAATTCGTCATTTCTCGCAAATATAATAATATCGTCGACATATAGTAATAAAAATACGTTATTCTCTAAAGTATAAACGCAATTAAACCACTCCAATTTAACAAAATTCAATGATTCCAAAATACTCTGAATCTCATCATACCACTCTCTACCACTCTGGTGCAAACCATAAATTGCTTTCAATAACAAACAGACTTTATTCTCCTTACCAGGAATCTCAAAGCCTCTAGGTTGTTTCATATAGTTTCTTTCTTTTATCTTTCCATATAAATACGCTGCTTTTACATCTAATTGTCTATGTTTCCACGATAATACTGATACAAATAATATAAAGAATAATCTGATTAATGAAAAATTTATTACGGGTGAAAATACATCACAATAATCAATACCATATCTCTGATTATAACCTTGAGCAACTAATCGTGCTTTAAATTTCTTTATATTATTTTTATCATCCTTTTTTACATTATATACCCAGCGACTACCTATTACTTTACAATTTGGGGGTAGATCAACGAGTGTCCATACTTCTCTTGAATTCATCGTGTCAATCTCATCACTCATGGCTTTAAACCATTGATCCTTCATCGGTGAGAGCTGATATTCTTCGTATGTCCCTGGGATATCAACTAATAGAGCTTCTTGTTCATGAGTCATTTCACATCTTTTGGGATCGACATTTGAGTCATATTTGGCTTTTCTTCTTAAATCCGTCTCTTTTCTATTGTTATTGGATCCCGTCGGCTTAAAACAAAATTTTTTTGGATTAAAATTTAGTTGTTTTTCTTCGCAATACCTTTTAATATCGTTAATAGATCTCATCCTCATATTGTCACCGGGAGAATAATAGTAAATATCAATTCGGTCGTCTGTTTTCCTTGGTCTTTCGACTCTCAGCCATTCTGTCGCATCTGTCTCTCCCACATTATCACTTTGATCATCTTGATTCACAATATCATCGGCTTGTAGATCCTTTACAATTTCATCATCCACGAATTCTTCATCTTCTGATCGAATGATATATCTATTGTTTTCATTCGTTTTTCCTTTCCCAAATAAAGCGTTAACTCCGTTTTTGCTTTCTTCGATTTTAACATGTACCGTTTCTATAACATTCTTCGTCTTCGGCATCCATACGCGATATCCTTTCGTTTTTATTGCGTATCCAACTACGATTCCAAGCTCTGCATTTTCTTGCAATTTATTTCTCTTTGATCTTGGCGTGTACACATAAGCAAGCGATCCGAAGATTCGCAAGTGTTGGACTGAGGGTTTCTTTCCCCACCATTTCTCTTCTGGTGTACAGTATTTTAAGAGTTTATGGATGCTTCTGTTTTTGACGTGCACGAATGTATGCAGTGCTTCTGCCCAAAATCTTGGCTGTAATCCACTATCTTTTAACATGGATCTCACACCTTCCACTGCTGTGCGGTTAAATCTCTCGGCGACTCCGTTTTGTTCTGGTGAGTACGTCGATGTCCTTTCTATTCTGTGACGTGGTGCTTTTTAGGCCCGGAGCCTCACGTCATTTTTCCTCCGGTCGCGCCATCCTGCCCTGATGCAGGTCCCTGCGGTCGCCCCGGAGGGGACCCGGCCGGGCCAGCCCGGGCGGCTGGCCTACGTCGGTCGCGGCGGTTATGAAGTCGGGAGGAGGGAGGGTCCGTCAAAATAATTACACGGGGGGGAGGCATTTTCCAATTAAAAATAGTATTTAGTATATAAACATATAAAAGGCGACGGGGGGACAAAACCCGCCCCGCTGCATTCGAATATACAAGTTGCCGCTGGCCCGCTCGCCCCGCACGCCTCCCTCTGGCACCGAGCACTGCCTACCTCGACCCGACCGACGAACCCCCACGGGCTTGCGGCGTCGCTGACCCCGGAACCCAGACATCTCGCCTTGCTCGGGTCCTCTCCGGATCACCCTCGATTCATGATATTTGGGGAAAGGGACCGCGCCCGTGCCTCTCTCTCTCTCTCATTCGCGGGCATGCATATAAACAAAACCCTACCTGGCGTCGAACGGTCGGTGATAACCTCGGCCACAATCCGGCCGAGAGGTCGCAGTCTTCCCTCTCGCTTCCCCGGGTAGTCTCGGGACCGCGCTCAGCTGGGCACCTCTTTCTCTCTCTCTCTTTATCTTTGTTTACTTTCTAATACTCTACCGCACGCGAACGGGACCGATGGCTCGGTGTCCGGCGCAAAACTAATCGGCGCGGCGCGATCGCGCATTTCCCAAATCACGCGCGCCCTTCCCGCCCCACGGCCGCGGCGCCCAGCTGATTCCCTTACCCACGCGCGCAAAGTCCGCCCGTCACAATTCTAATGCCCTTTTCTTGCAAAAAATCTTCGAATTCACTATGGCAAAATTCCATACCGTTGTCGGTACGTATAGACTTGACTTTTTTATCGTGCTGCCTTTCAGCTTCTTTTAAAAATATTTTAAAATACTTAAAGACTTCTGACTTTCTCTGCATTGTGTAAACAAAAACCTTTCTTGAGTAGTCATCGATGATTGATAAAAAATAGTTAGCACCACCAACTGACATAACTGGAGATGGTCCCCATACATCCATGTATATTCTATCCAAAATACTTTTCGATATTATAGTTGGTATTCCTTTAAATGACGAGCGGGTCGCTTTACTAACTTGACAAATTTCGCATTTAATATTTTCGTCGTTTACTTTTCCTATACCTCGTATTATATCTTTTCTCTGCATTTGACTTATGTACTGCATATTTATATGACAAAATCTTCTGTGTAATTTCATTGAATCGTTGACTTCAGTTACGTTATGGACTTCATTTTCACCCTTTTTATAATATGCATTTACTATATAAAATCGCTCTTTTCTATTAGCTGTAAAGAAATAGTCACCATTACTATTATAAACTATCATTTTATTATTTTTCCATCTGACATCAAAGCCTGCGATATCCATGCACGCTCCACTTATTAGATTTCTTCTCATATTTGGGGCAAGCAATACATTTTTCAATTTTACCTGGATATATCTGCCCTTTTCTTTTAAATAAAACGTTATATCTCCTTTGCCAATTACATGTGATTTTGCATTTTTATCGCCTATTAAAACTTCTGTAGGTGGCAATTCAACAAAGTTTTCTAAATTCATTTTCTCTGTACAAAAATGAGATGTTGCTCCAGTATCTATAAGCCATTCGTCACACTTCTCTGCTATGTTATTCAGATAAACTTCATAACTGATTTTTCTTTTCTGAGCATTAATATTGTCTTCAATATAGAACGCATTACTTTGGTCAGTATTTTTATTCTGAAAATTCTTCTTGCCCTCTTCTCTTTTTAGAGCAAAACAATTTCTTTTTATATGACCAACCTTATGACAAAAATTACACTTAATACTTTTATAATATTTCTGTTCTTTATGATTTTTGTTTTCATTTTTGTTTTCTGCTTTACTATTACCTTTTGCATTCTTATTTTCTGTAATGTACGTGTACGTAGTTTTATTCTGCCTTCTTCGGTAATCAGCTGTTTTTCAATATTTGTAAAGTTAAATTCATCATCTTTTGATCTGTACAAAACTTGTACTAAATTGTCATAATCTGATGGCAATTTTCTTATCAACTGAAAACATTGTAATGTGTCTGGAATATTAAATCCAGCATCTTTAATTGATGATGCTTTTTCACTTACTCTTTTACAAAATATTCCTATGGTTTCTTCGTGCGAATTAAACTTGAGGTCATAAAATTGATCAACGAGGCCTGCCAAGCGTGCTCGTGATTTTGGCTCGAAATTCTCATTTAAGATTTTCCACGCTCCTTTTCCATCTAGCGTGCTGGCAATTACTCGTCGCAATCGATACAAGGGGGCTCGGACCGATCGGTTGGTAGTGAGTCTGATCTCGTGAGCAGGATCTGCGTTTGTTGGAGGCGGGTCCCCGCTTGGTTGAACACCCGCCGATGGTCATGGAAGAGGGCGAGGAGAAGGTCCGTCGGTTCGCCATTGAGGGAATGCTGTATAGTTTCCGGCTCCAAGGAGGGAGCTTCGGTGTGGGGAGGGATGGGCGCAATAAGCGGCGCTGTTACCCGTTGTCCTTGTCCTACGTAGAGGAGTTTTCCTCCAAGGTTTAGAATCCCCTGCTGTTCCTCCAGCCAGGGGAGGCCCAAGATGAGTGGATGGCCGAGAGTGGGCGCCACTTGGAAGGGGACCCCTAGTAGGCTAAAAGTAAGTAAGCGTGACAGTGCCTTGTGTGGCGAACCACTGCCCCTGTTCCGCGAGACCGAGTATTTAGGACTGGATGTGGGGGGCGTCGGAGCGGCTTGAGTCCGGCGCCCCTCGCCAGTTTCTCTGAGGGAGATTTTCCCTCCGTTTCCGCAGGACGAGACAGTCCCGATGGTAGTGGCGACCCGGGCAGTGGTGGCAGTCGGGTGCCCTGGGGGTGGTTTCCTTGGGAGCGCCTGGGCGGCGCGCGTAGAGTAGTGTGTGGTGCACATGGCGTCAGGGTCTCCCCATTGGTTGGCCGCTACGCGGTCTCGGAGAGATTCTCCCACGTTGCGCACGCCCTCTGCGGGTGGAGGCGGTGCAGGACATTCGGGTGGCATTGGCCTATCGTCGTCCTCGTACCCTTCCGCCGGTGGCGGTCCAGGATATCCTGACAGAAAGTCGGCGAGCTGGTTCTCTGCGTCGGGGAAATAATGCGGGGCGTAAGATTTACTGACTCCCCGCGTTTTGTTTTTTTACATTTGCAAGTAAACTTAGTTCGGCCCGTGTTGACTTTGATGGGCCCAGCGCCTGGCGTCCATTATATAGTTTGTATACGCTTACAAAAACAAAAGGAGCTGCAAGGTTGCCGTCGCTCTCGGGGCAGAGAGTTTCGACGCGGGATGGTTCGGGGTTTTAGGACGAACGAGGAGGTGGTGAAAACAACTCGTAGAGTGGTAGATTAGAATAAATAATGATTCGCGATCGACCGAGCAGAGTTTCTTTAGTTTACCGAAATTACGCGGGCAACCGATCGACTATGCGGTCGCGGCGAGGCAGCCAAGGAGGACCTGAGGACTCAGGCGCAACCCGTGACAGGCAGGACGTCCCCTGAGCGGGGAGTCGCGGGGCCTATCCCTGTTATGCACGAGCGGACGATCGTCCGCTCTGAGCGAAGGTATAACGGGCTCCTTATGCCGAGTGCTGAGTGCACTGGGCGGGAGCGAGCGCCTAGCTCGAGGTCAGGCTTCGTTGCCGGGTGGAGTTCGACTCCTTCCTTCTGCGTCCGCGAGTCTGAGCGATCCCTGCCGTCGCAGGTGCCCCCACTCTCGCGGCCGCCCTGCGGGTGACGCGGATTGATCAAGACGCGGCAACCGCGATGCCGCTTTGCGCGCTCTATGCTCCGCTGTTGCCGAATCTTGCGAGAGGAAAAGGCGCCCGAGACCACGCGTACATCAAGGTATTTCACCAGATACGCAAGACCATGACTGTTTTGCACAAACTTTACACGTGCAATTAAAAACTAATTCATTAGATGGAGGAAGTAAAATATTTACACGTTCTGTTAATAATAGTTTATTTTTTTCTTCCCATCCAAATAAACATGGATCTAATGGCAACTGGACTTTTTTTAGCAATGAATTTGACCATATACAACATAGAGTACTGGCAATATGTGTAATCTTATGGATTTGCTTGAAGGTGGTAAATCTTCTACCAAAGTACATTTTACATAATAATAAGACCATAACTTTGTAATGAATTTATTTTCTATTTTATATACTTTATCTTTTAATACTCAAAGGGGTTGAGGTGAGAGTAGACAAACGTCAACGAATACAAATAAAAGGCGGTTACTTTATAATAACCGAAAGAAAGACAATTTATTTTATGTTCAGCGGATGCATCCGAATTCGCGTCTAAATTAATAAAACACAGACACTCGTCTAACGCAATACAAATCTCACTCGCAAGTCTAACGATTTACAAATACACAATAAAATGATAAAGGCGCGACGTCCGCAAATCTTCGATAGCCCGATTCAGATCACCGGAGCCCGTGGGTTCTCCGACGGCCGGAAAGGTTTCACCTTGTATATCCTTGTGTCGCCGTGAAGATGTCGGCGGGGTCGTCCCAGGAAATAGGCAGCACCAGAAGTTCTTTCTCGTCGACTCGTGTGTAAAGTTCGCTCCGTGTTGCGTCAGGTACCGGTTGCTCGTCTCGCTCCCGATCCAAGGCGCCAGGTAGCAGCACATCTGCGGCTTCTAAAGATGTCGGCTTAGGTGTAGGGCTGGACGAGTCCAATTCGTCAATTTGAGAGGGTAGCGATGGCAGCTCCACACAATGAAAATACTGAGCACGGAGGGCTCAGGTCGACTGGTCGATGAAACGATGGCAGCTGATACTCGAAGACGGACAGCAAGTCCAAAAACAGCAACGGGCTTCGCTCTCTGCGTCAAGCAGCGACCCTGGTGCGATGCTATGATGGGCTTCGCTCTCTGCAGCGAGCAGCGACCCAAAGTTCCCAGGGTCTCGGGCTGAGCTTCCGGATTCTAACCAAGTCGCGGCCAAGTCCGCGAGGCAAGTGGCGATGCGAGCTACGAACGCCGGTACACGCGTTTCGTCGCGAGGGCGCGCGGCCCAGTCCTAATTCTACCCGTCGCGGCATAGCAACACACGCACTCCGCACTATACGGTCCGTACTGACACGATTCGCTACAACTTAATGCTTTCCTATATTCTTACAAATGACAGATCTGTAACAAAAACAATACAGTTATTATTTAATTTGATTACTAATTGAAAAATACAAAACCAGTGTTGTTGAATTAATATTTTTCTTTTAATATGAATAGCTTTAACAAAGTCCAATAAGTACTTTTCGGGGTTTGCACTTAGTGCAGTTAAATTTGTTTCAACTTGTCACGTAGCGGTTACCAGGTGGCTAAGCTCGCCCCGGCTTCCAGCCACCACGCGACTTAAGGACTTTTCGTCCTCTCCTCGCTCGATGTTGCCGCACGGAAAATCCGCGGACGCGACAGAGCGAGCTGGGTGCTCGCCGCTATAGGGAACGCGAAAATGGAGAAGGGCGTACAAATAATTACGCGGATATTTCCCTTTCGTGTAATTAATGAAATGTTTATTGTATTTACAACAGATTAGATACACAATTCAAGCAATGCTATCTACTCTCTCTCTCTCTCTCTAACTACTTGATAGCGCGATGCGCACACTAACTCAAATCGTGCGATCGAGCAAGGATCGAGAGCCGATCGCGCGCCTAATTGCCCTCTCTCCTTCATTAGCCGCCGCGGCCTGCGCACGCTCCCGCGCGACAATTACCTCGGTGCGCTGGATTTCGCGCAGCCCAGTGCCCCCCACTCGGCGCATGGTCAAGGCTGCGAGCACGAGCTCAGTATAGCGGCGGCCACGGCGAGATTCTCGTTACAAACTTTAATGGTGTCACGTCCGATAATTTAATTGCAATTGAGCGTTTTTATATTTTTAAAAGAAAAAATGGAACATTCTGATCTTTTGTGGGTTGTGCAACAGCTTTTACAGGGTACGTTATCGCTGAGAACTCGCAGCGCTGTAGGTTTCTTTGGAAAAGTCGCGAGCGGGGGCGAAGAGCAACAAATCGGATCGCAAATTTTTACTCCACTACTAGGCCGTGGCCGCCGATTTTCCGGCGCAGCAGAGACTATACGTGCCGCATTTACAATTGTAACCGGTGGTGAGAGCAAGAGCATAGGGGTGATAGGCGCCGGACCCTTCAGAGTTTTCTCTTGAGCATGGGTGTGAGGAAGATAAGAAGAAGGCATTGTTGAGGGAGGAGAGGCGGTCCATAGCTCTGCAACTTAGACGAGAGAGGGACAGACTGGTGGTGAAGAAAGTGCGGGCATCTCTGCTGCACGTGAAGGGGGGCCGTTTTTGGGGGAAACGTTATCAGGCGCTTTTTCTCACTCTTAATAATTTCGTTATGATCGGAGGTGTTGGCGGTTATGTTAAAATTAGTGTAGAAATTATTAGTAATTAGTTATCTTCTGTTTTAAGTGAGGTTTTAAGACCTTTTTTGAATGGTAAAATGGACCATTATTAGTATTTCTTATTTTTATTCATTATTTTATTTTATATTTTTCTATTGCATGTGAGGTCTTGTTGGAAAGAGGAAATTATATTTTATCAAATGTGCATAGTTTTTGTATAATATTTTTAGGATTAAATTAATTACAAAGGAAAAATTCTTTGAAATGCTGATTTTTTATACTTATTGAAGGCTTTTATTTGTGTCTGTTCTCCGAGAGGTGTAAAAGGGAGTCGGTCGATCCGGTTGTAAATGCAGCGGGCGGTATCGGCGCCTTACTTTCTTAATTCTTAATTTTTATTTCATTATAATATATTTAAAAAGAATTAAGCATAATACAGCACGTAACACTGGTATAATCAGCACCAGTAATTGTGAATAATCAGTCGTCTTTACGAGTTGATAGTGAACAGACGTGTTTACCTTCTGCTCTTGTGATTTTCAAAGTATTGCGGGGCTCTAAGCCCTGCGATGTTCACGTATCGCAAGTGAAGTTATAGCCGTATAATGGCTCTTCGAAATCAATTCCAATCAGCACAAAAACCTATTCCAACATTTTTGATACAATATTTAACATGCAGTTACGCTTATATTACTCAAGACAACTCACCTAAAAAGGACCAAGGAATTATACTTGATTGTGTCGAAGGACTAAATCTTTCTAAAAACAGAATATGCATGTACTTAGCCAATAAAGATCTAGTTATGAATCTAAAAGAAAAATATGACTCAGTTCAAATTGAAGATAAGAAAAGAACCTTAAGACCGCTTGATTCTAAAAACAAAAGGATAATATTTTCAAATGTGTCTTCAGACATACCTAATTTTATATTTGAAAATTTACTTGAACAACAACTGAATGTAAAGCGGGTATTTACAGTCACTAACGTAAAGGCATCTATCACGAAAGAGGGATTCGGACATGTTGGAAGTTTTAGAAGGCGAGTTTATATTCGTCCTGATGATATTACGAAAACTCCGGAACTCTTTAAAATTAACTATAATGATATGGATTACTTTATTTTTGCGGGTCCTGAATATCTCAAATGCTTTATATGTAACACAGAAGGACATTTAGCAAAAAATTGTCCTAATTCTACATCTAACTGCTACATCTAATGCAGAACGCTTCATCATACCAACAACATGTAAATACAAATAACAGAGTGGATAATATAGAAATGTCTATGGACAATACCAGTACACGGAGAGAAGTTTGCACGATAAAAACCAGCACTACTTTGAAATAGAATCCTGTTTTCTAGTGCTAGAATACTATTTTCTGGTGTTAGAATGCTTTATTTTATGTCTAGTATGTAAATTTAAGGTGCTAATGATACCATACTTTATGTTGGTACTGCACCTGTAAATTTACTATACTAGAAGTTCGTATGTCAGTGCTATAGCATTGAAATTTCAGCTACTAACTCTACTTAGAACGGGTTTTTACCGTTCTAGAATCTAAAGTGAAGGCGCTGCTTGCGCAGCAGTGAGCAGTGTTTACATAGCTATAGCAGAATCTGTTTATCATTGAGCAGTGTTTGCCGGCTTCTGCGAGGGCTTATGTGCTTATCCAACCTGCGATCCTCATGGGCGAATTCTACATATATCTCGTCGCATCATAGGTAGTGACAGTGAGGACTACCCGGGCATTGTTAGGACAAGGAGAAGACTCGGCCGGAGTGGAAGTAGCCATCAAGCGCCACATCGACGATATAAATAAGCAAAATAGCTGATTCGTCTCTCTCTCTTCCTCTCTTGCCTTTATATTTTTAATTTTAAAATAGTGAGAGCTTCTTAATCTTTGTGTGTTATCGGTTCCTTATTTCGAAGATACATGTTGCGGATATAGTATAAACTATGATTCAGACTCAGCCGTTTATAATTCTACCGAGCGTATTTATAAATTCTGCGTATAAATTTGAGTAAAATTGATAATGTCAATTTTAAATTTTATGGAATAAATCTCTACTTCGACCTAATCTTAGTATAAATCATAAACGCCTACCTTTCATTGTACCAATTGTAAAATTAGTTAATTAGAGGGGCTAGGATAATTTCACGTGGTACTACAATACACAGATAATATCGATCTATTTATCAAATTCTTAAATGAAGATGTATATCCGAATATGAGGGACTCTTCAATAAAAAGAAAATGTACAATATTTACTATATTTACAATACTTATAAATAAATTACTGATAACAAATAACCCAAAAAGTTCAACATTGCCATCTGTATCAATGCTATCTTCTGATAGCGTTGAATAAGCATTGTAAAGACAACATCCAAAATAGTTAATATTATTGAGTGTAGCGTTAATGGCCTTAGGGGTCGCTATGAAATGCTTCAACACTTAATAATCAAAGAAAAACAGATATAATGTGTATTCAAGAGACAAATCTTAAAAATGACCAAACTAAAAAAACCAACTAATAAAAAAAGAGTTGACTGTAACACAGCTAGTGGAGGGGTAAGAAATTATTAATTTAAAAACAGACTTAGAAGCTATAGCAATTACAATCTGTGCGAATAATTTCAAACTCACAATTTGCAATATATATATATATATTATTAATAATAATAATTAAATAAAATTTTTTTTTGTTGTTTGTTGTGCAGTAATTAATTTCGAGGTCCCGTGAAGAACAGGTGTCGACTGCTTGGCGCCGCGCGCGGCGCGGGGAGGTAAGAGCTTGCGTTTGAGCGAGCTCCTCGGAGGCCGACAGCTGTCGAGTTAGAGCCAATAGCAGAGGGCGTGTCGGTGGTTTACACTAACCCCTCGCGTGGAGGCTCCAGCGGGCGAAGGGGAGGGGGGTTGCATTTCTTCGTGCACAGGGGCACAGAGGAAGTGCAGGAGTGCACATTTGTGCAATTATTTTATTTAAAATAAGGTTGTGATTGTGTGCGTCGCGGCGACCGTAGCGAGCGTGCGGTAATATTTTAATAGTAGAATAAAATTTAAATACTTTATTTTGATAAATATTTTTATTATATTTAATAATATTTTTATTATATATTATATTTTTATATTTTGTAAATTGTTTTCTTTTGTGTTTTGTTTTATTTTAGCATTTTTTTTTCTTTTGGGAATTGTTGTTTTTATTTTCAGGCAATTTTCGATTTCGCGCAGAGGTGCGGTCCAGCACCTAGTAAGCGGGGGGAGGGTATTGCCATTCGGTGGTGCCTTTTGTACCCGCCTGAAGTGTTGACGCGACCACCCTTTGAGTGTGGTTGGGGCCGTAATGGCGGACCAAAGGAAACGGTCCTCCATTAGCGGCGTGGAGACTGTAAGTGTTGACGAGGAGGAGGAGGCGGCGATGCAGCGCGCTCGCGACCGCGTCGCCGCCATTAATAGAGTTTGCGAGCGCTATGGTGAGCGCGTGCGTGCCTTGCCACTTGCATCCGCGAATGCCAGGCGCCTGCGGAGGCATGTGCGAGGCATGCCAATATATCGTGTTGTGATGGAGTTGTGCCGAAGTAAGCTCTGTTTTCAGGGCGACCATAATGAGTTGCGGGAGCGCTTATGGCGTTTCCTGCTCATGGTTGCCCGGCCTTTGCTGGACGTTCCCTGGGTCGAGGGATACGACGACAACTATGACGCCGAACCATTGGATCCTCCTTTGGTTTGTTACGATTTGTGGTTGCCGTCGATTTCTCCCCAGAAGGGAGGAACGGATCGTGAGGACAGCCCCGCGAAGGATGACGGCGCGGCAGCTATCACGACCTGCACGACCGGAGAGGATAGTGAGAGTTCTTCGGGAGTTCGTGTTCGAGAGATTGGAGTTGATCCTAAGGATCATCCCCCAACTGTTTTTAAACAAGGGGTAGATGTCCCGGGAACCTCCAAGTCGGAGTCGACTGAGGTGGACGGGCTGATCCTCCGAATGCAGGAGCAGGTACGGCAGATCGTCTCGTCAGTGATGACAGAAATTTTTGCTTCTCAGTGTGATAGTATTCCGCAGACGCTGAGAGGAGCAACTACGCAAGTTGCTCCTTCTATGGCGTTAGCGGGTGGGCCGGCTCGAGAAGACGATTCGAGCTTCTCAGGAGTTGACGGATGAGCTCCAGAGGCTCTCCACAGCCTGTAAGCTGCTCGATACAATGCCGGACAAGCCTTCGAATCGAGTTCGCGTTGAAGTGCCTAGTCGGACGCCTGCACAGAGTTTGGAGTTTCCGCCTCTACCAAGCAGCAGAGAGGCTTCGAACAAAACTGCGGGTGAAGGATCCGCGAGTTCACCGATGAATTCGCTGTCCCGTCTGGCTACAGGCGTACTCAAGGGTGCTGTGCCGAAACAGTCGAATAGTAAGGAGCAGACGGTGGCCGGTGTTATAACCGACAACCGAATGTACCTAACGGTTCGATTGAACGGCAAAGATGTGTGTGCGTTGTTTGATCCAGGTTCCATGATTTCTTTGATCGACCCTGAAGAAGCAAAGGCGTTTAAAGATAAATGGAAACCGGCTCAGCTAGCGGTTCGTGGAGTTACTGGAGGAACTCAGAAAATCCTTGGAGTGCTTGAAGTTCTCTTTGAAGTAGAGAATATCGAGCAGGCAGTTGATCTTAGAATCGTGCCGGATACCGGTCACCCTGTCATTCTCGGGGTAGATTTTGGTCTCAAGTATGGTTTTGAGTTATCGCTGGTAGGATGTTTCTGGAGGATTCCTGGTGGAAGATGGCGTCCTTTCTCAAAAGTTGGTGAATTGAGTTCAGATCCGAGAATTTTCGCAGAGTGCTGTGGTATCGTTGAAATACGAAGCGAGGAGCGAGAACAAGTGAAGGCTTTGATGGAAAAGTTACTTCCAGAACCCGGAGAGCTTCACGGGTTTACGACTCTTATTGAACACCACATCGATGTCCAGGGTGCTGTGCCGGTGAGACACGCGCCTAGGCGTATGTCTCCCAAGGTTCTCGAGTTTGCTCAAGAAGAGGTGAAGAAGATGTTTGAGAAAGGGATTATTGAGCGTAGCGCTAGTGAGTGGTGTAGTGCACCAGTGATTGTCAAGCGAGAAGGGAGCTATAGGTTTTGTATAGATTTTAGAGATGTAAATAAGACGACTAGGCGCGATAACTATCCTTTACCGAATATAGATTCGATTTTGGATAAGTTGCGCGAAGCTAGGTATATCTCTAAAATCGACCTAAAGAAAGCTTACTTCCAGGTGTTCTTGACTGAAGTTAGCCGGCAATTTACAGCTTTTGCTGTGCCTGGCTCCGGTCAATGGCAATTCGTTCGTTTACCCTTCGGATTGAAAAATGCGCCGATGACGTTTTGTAGGTTAATCGGGGCCTTATTCGGACCCGAGGTAGAACCTCACGTTTTCGCGTACTTGGTCGATCTGATAGTGGTGACTGTTAAGAGCGTAAGAATATTATTGCAATTATTTCTCCTCCTTGCCGAAATTTAGAGACGATATTTTGAAAACCCGTGAACAGTTATTTTAGTTTCCCCAACGCTTTATACCTGCTTGATTTAGCTAAAATTCAGAATACATTTTAGTACGCGCAGTTATAACTTCATATTTACACGCATTTCATGTCTTTAAATTCATATAGATGATTATGTTATAAGGTGACCGTCTATGAAATAACGCTCATTAAGACCTGCAAGATTGTGCGTGCCCGGGGAAAACCTTTGCTCAGGTAGGGCCATTGTCTGCACCCGTCGGGACAAGCGACCGACCGAGCGATTTCAAAATCCTCATAACTGTTTATAGATATAACCTGTCAATGCATGCAAACAATATCACCACCGAAGAATAGATTTAAGTATGTAACTGTAAGAAACGAACGAGTACATGACAACGAAAAACTCGATCAGTTTCACTCGAGCGATCGAACAGAGAGGTAGCTCTCGCACTTGTATATCTATAAGTTAAATAAACCTTTGCTACAATAAACTTCCAACGTTTTTCTAATTTATTAATTATCAGTTGGTGCATCCGATTAAGTTCGCGTGCACAGCGTATCTCAAAAACTTAGAATAAACAAGAACTTTTGATTACGCCATACGACATCATAACAGTGACGCAAACGTTCGAAGAGCACCTGAAATGGGTAGTTTGTGTTGCGTACGATTGTGGAAGCCGGACTCGAGGTAAATCGTGAGAAGTGTGAGTTTTGTTGTTCGAGTGTGCGTTTCCTAGGTTACCGGCTGGATGCTGACGGATTAAGGCTTAAGATTGAGATCTTGGATCCGATCTCGTTTGAAGAGGAGGGGTGGAGACTCGTCGTACCAGACGAGTGTAGAGTTGGAGTGATCGAGCGGGCACATCGCCACCCGTCGTCGGGTCATCTTGGAATCGAGAAGACTTACGACAGGGTAAAGAGGGAGTATTATTGGCCTGGTTTTTACTACCAAGTGCGTGAATACGTGCAGCAGTGTAGCGAATGCCAGCGCTATAAAGTCTCTCAGGCGGGTCCTCAAGGGCTGATGGGTAAGCGAATCGTGGAGAGGCCATGGGCAGTGGTGGCTGCAGACGTGATGGAGCTGCCTCGTAGTAAGAGCCAATTTAAATACATTTTAGTGTTTCAGGATCTTTTTACGAAGTGGATTGAGTTGAAACCATTGCGTGCGGCTAACGGGAAGGCAGTGGCGAAAGCTTTTGAAGAGTTGGTATTATTTAGGTGGGAGACTCCCGAGTTCTTATTGACAATGGTACAGAGTTCGTTAATAAGCATCTACGGAAGATGTTGGAAGATTTTGGTGTAAAGCATGTAACCACGCCTCCCTATCACCCCCAAGCCAATCCGGTTGAGCGTATGAATAGAACGTTAAAAACGACGATTGCCACGTTCGTTGAGGCTGATCATCGGCAGTGGGACGAGCACTTGCATGAGTTTCGACATGCAATTAATACGGCCGTGCAAGCTAGCACAAAGGTCTCGCCGGCGTTCTTGAATTACGGGCGCCACCCACAGCCAGTGAAGAGTTTGCGACGTGAAGTTGAGGGAGAGACGGTAGTTGTTCGTGCTGATCCCGAGCATTGGCTTGACCGTCTGAAACGATTGGACGTTCTTTGGGATCTCGTGAGGAAGCATAATGATGAATCCCAGGAGCGCAACGCCCGTGCGTATAATCGAAATAAAAGAGGCGCGTCGTTTCAGGTGGGCGACCTTGTATGGAGGGGCGAGAGCACGCTTTCGGATGCTGCGAAGGGAGTCTCCGGTAAGCTGGCACCAAAATATTTTGGTCCCTTCGAGATTAAAGAAGTGCTTGGTGATACAGTCTTTCTTCTCGAAGATGCTGGCCGGAAGACCTCTAAGGTGCATATTCAGCACCTAAAGCGGTATATACCACCGAGGCGAGCTAACGTACCGACCGACGAAGTGTCGGAAGTCAGTATCTGTTGTTGTGTCGTGGTGGAGGTTGAGTGTAAGTGTAGTGTTATAGCGTGTTATTAAACAATTTTTCCATTTTTTTTTCAGGTGGAAAACGGTGGAGAAATGGAGGGAGACATTCCCGTCGAGCCAGCTCCGGGGGTGGAGGATGGTAAGGGCGATGAGGAGTGCCTCGAAAAGCTGCTCCGGCTGGAGCTGCAAGCTCGCCGGGACAGCGTTCCGACGGATGAGGAGGACGCACTGCTCATAAACGCCTCGGACGAGGAGATGGAGGTGCTAGAGGTGATGAGCGGCGGGGCCGCATCAGCATCTGCGGACCCAGGCCTGCAGACGACGACGCCCGGCATCATCAACATCACGGCGGTTACGCCGCCCGTGGGTGACGGGCAGGCGGCCGTCGTAGAGATAGCGGTGGCGGCGGTTGAGCCGGCCAGCCCTGTCGTCGAGCCCATGGAGGTTCCGGCAGGGCGAGAAGAGGCCCCGCGCAACATCTTTCCCGCCGGATACGCCGAGGATTTGCGTCGGGAGGAGGCAATGCGGCAGAGGCTTATGGCGAGGCGCCGTCTCAAATGGCATCCGCGACGTCAGCTCGAGATGGACGACTACTTCTCGAGCTCGACGCCTGCGGCTGAAAATTTTGAGCGCCTCTACAAGGCACTGCCGCAGAAGCCGACTTCAGGCGTACTTCTGCCCCAGCCCACAACATCTATAGAGGGGCCGATCTCGGAGAGTTCCGCGGGAAGAAGGAAGCGGCGGAGGAGGGCAAAGAGGGGAGGGCCCGCGTCCGCGATCGCGAGCGCGAGCGCGAGTCACCTCACGAAAGAGGAGGAGGTAGGCGCGGGGAGGGAAATTATGGGTGGCGCTGGGGGGTGTATGTAGTGACCCGAAGGAGCCGTTGGTCGAGAGCGCTCCTTATGTGGAGATAGCTCGCCAACGGTCTCCGACTTCGGGAGGGCAGGCGCGTGGGGAGGAGCCGGTAGTGTCCGGCCTCAAGGCCGTGAGTGGCGTGGAGAAGGCAGCCTCGTCTAAGCGCTCCACCGGTCGATCCGCGCAAGCAAGTGATCCCGGTGAGCTGGGGTGGGGCTGCATTTTCCGTGGGAGGATGGATGTGCCCGTTGATCCGGCCATTGATCCGCCACCACGCTCATGCCACCGTTGCTGGCGGAGGGGACACCATCGTGTCGATTGTCCCCGGCCCCTGCACTAGGTGTATTGCCACAACTGTGGGCGTTTGGGGGAAACCCTTAACACTTGCCCCCGTTGTGGTGAAACGCATGCAGCGTGGTTGGCGAGTATGGGAGTTCGGCGGATCCGGGAGAGCCACCCCCAAACGCATCCCCGCGTGGATGATGGAGTTGCGCCGAGTGTGGGTACGGACGTGGCGGGGGGATGAGAGGTTTCAGGTGGCGGTAAGGGCGGAAAGCGCCGGCGCCGATCTCTGCGATCGGAGACGGCACTAGCGCCAACGCCGGTAGCCCCGCGTCTGAAGGCCCCGAAGCCCCAGCCACCGCCACTTACGGACAGCACCTCGGTGAAAAGGAGATTCCGTTTCCCTGGGGCTTGCCCTATTGTCAGGACCGATCGCCGTGCCTGCCGGAATAGGGATCAAATTTGTACGGATGGCTCGCGCTTTCCAAGAGGCCAGGCTGTTTCTCGGCGAGCTCCGGAGCGCCGAGCCTGCGGATAGAGGGTGGATGCGAGCGGCATTGGCTCGGATATTCCCGGACCACCCGAATCTGCAGTAGAGCTTGTGGAAGAGCGGTAGCGTTGAGTTTGCGAAGGTGGCCTCAATAACACCTGAGGCCACCGCCCCTTCTGAACTCGGTTGCTTGCCCGACTTTGCACGCTTAGTTTTCTTGTGATATTAATAATAAGGATTCGATTTTAGAGTAATGGTGAAGAAGAGTAGCCAAATAAGCGTGTAAGGTTGGCGGCGACCAACCGGATGAATAAACTTGACATCTGGGAAGATGTGAAGTTTAGGGGGGGGTATTGCGACGAGTATCTCGCCGTGGTCACCGCGGTACTGAGCACGTGCTCGCCGCCTTGACCATGCGCCGAGTGGGGGGCAATGGGCTGCGCGAAATTCGGCGCACCGCGGTAATTATCGCGCGGGAAAGCGCGCGGGCCGCGGCGGCTAATAAAGGGGAGAGGGCAATTAGGCGCGCGATCGGCCCTCGATCCTTGCTCGATCGCACGATTCGGATCAGTGTGTCTCGAGACACGGCTTCTCCCGAGACGATTAGCTGCGAAGCGCTACGTTTTTCGCGTGACGCGTTCATAGTATATAGAGAGAGTGAAGTGAGAGAGAGATAGAGAAAGAAGAGAAAGAGAGAGAGAAGTGCATCAACAGTGCAGGTGCACTCGATTGGAAGGATAGAGATAAATACCCTTGCGATACTTTGATCTCGCCCTTGCGGTTGAGATTGGTGGAGCAAGTGGTATTGACAACAAAGCGAACTTTTGGGACGCTTCGATCTCGCCCTTGCGGGTTGGAGATTGGCGGAACAAAGCAAGCTTCTTCCCGCCAATTCGGAGATCGCCGCCGCCATCAGCGTGAGTAAAAATATTTGAAATAATATATTTTGTAACGCGTGCGCGATCATCCGCGTCGGGAGAGAGAGAGAGAGAGAGAGTGAAAGAAATATTTAGACAGGGTCGTTGAGTGTCGGGATTTATTTTGTAATTTTATCATAATAAATATTAATCATTTATTTCACTAAAATAACCGTGTAATCTTTTCGTGCGCCTTTCCCAATTTTCGCGTCCCTTATAGCGGCGAGCACCCAGGCTCGCCCCGCCGCGTCCGCGGATTCTCCGCGCGACGACACGTAACAAAGGCAGAGAGAACGGAGAGTCTTTCAGTCGCGTGGTGGCTGGGAGCCGGGGCGAAATCCGCCACCTGGTAACCGCCACGTGACAATATATATATTAATAACAAATATGAACTGAATTACATGTCAATAAATAATTTGTTTAAACAATTACCAAAACCATTCTAAATACTTGGGGACTTTAATAGTCATAATTATATATGGGGATCACAAAACACTGATAAAAGAGGTAAAATAGTAGAAGAAATTCTAAATGGTGATGATGACCTCGTGCTTCTAAATGATACCTCCCCCACGCATTTCAATGTTTCAAGTGGCTCTTATAGTGCAATCGACCTATCTCTGAGTAGCGCAAATATTTCGACTAACCTAGTGTGGAAAGCTAAATTATACGGCTGTAGTGTTATTTAGAGTAAGCGGGTCACAACAAATAATAATATTAATTTAAAATTAATTATTAGATATTAATCCGTTTTATTGCCGGCGATACATCGATATATACAAAATAAAAACGCGACGCGACACTCATACGCTCATACTCGCAACTCACATTCGTCTATACGGTGTTATCGCTGTCGCTGTCGAGGTGACGTCGTCGTTGCTCGTGAGGATGCTGCTGCTGCTGCTACTGCTGCTGAGACTGTCGAGACGTCGGGGAGCGGATGCCGATCGTGCTGAAGAATCGCAGTTAGATTCTGCGAGCGCTGAAGCCACTGCTTCCAATGAGTTGCCGAGCTTCGTCTAGGTGCGGACGTTGCTGCCGCTATTCCTGATGCAGCCGAGAGCTGGCTGCCTTGCTGGCTCGACCTGAGGTGGCTTCGAGCCTTGCGGTCCTCCGGTGTCGTCACACCGATTCGGCGAGGTTAAAGGGCATCCGCGGCTTGGGCTATGCCGCAGAATACCGTGGGCTTTCGCGGACGAAAGCGATCTGCCTTTTCGGCTAATACGAGCATAATTGCGCGGCTCTCTCTCGCGTCAACCAAGCCCGAGCAAGGCGGGGATCACTACATCATCCCCCTTTTTTTAGGTGGATATCAATATGATCTCCTAAAAAAAAATCGTTCATTCTTGCTATTTTCGAAGCTCATTTTATAGCACTATATTAAATATATTTCTATCTGATACATCCACTCCTGACTCCACCGTTGATTAGTCTCTCTCATAATTGACCGTAACTCATACATATCCTCTTCGGCATAAGCCTCAAAACCATAAGATAAATACTCGAACATTCAATCACGCATAAATCTACAAGTAGGCACACACACACTCGCTATTTACGGATCTCCAATACACGATTATACACAATAAATAATTAATACGCTTAGTTTATTTAATTTACCTTCGCTTATTATCGTTAGGGTTCAAGTTTATTCTAAGATATATATATATATACACACACGCCTTTCATTATACATTTTCATAAACATTGTCATTCACTTTTTTCTTTTAAATTTTGTACAATAAAATAAATTTTAATAATTTTTATATCTTAAATAAAACTACAATCCTCTTTTTTTTTCTTTTTTGTTATTTTACAATTATTATGCAAAGCATATAGTCAACTTCTTTTAACGTTTATCTTTCACCGACATGATCGGTAGTCAATTTACAATACAGTCTTAGATCTATACGATTATACTTCCCAACTATTTTATGAGGGCAGTCAATGTCACCTAATTCTACTGCGTTAGCGTTAAAGCAACGAGTTACACGGAATGGCCCGTAATAAATATGAAAAAATTTAGATATTTTACGATTTATGGCACTAGAAGGTTTCGGAACTCGAAGAAGTACCAAGTCATTCTGTTTGATTTCGTCACAATTATATTTTGTTATTGAATCTCTTTGTTTCTGGTGTCTTTCATTTGTTCTCTTATTTGCTAACTCAATGATAAATTCACGTGATAAAACTGAATCCTCATCGGGAAATTTAATAATAGATCGAATTTTATCTATAGGCGAGTCCCCAAAATGCAATTGATATGGTGTAAATTTTGTAACAGAATGAGTGCTCAAATTTAACCAGTCAGTTATCTGTTTTATATATCGCGCCCAAGACGTGTGGAGAGTGCTACAATAAGTTCGAAAAAAGCGACCTAATTCGCGCATCACTCTTTCCGACGGATTTGCTTGCGGGTGGCGGATAGAACAATGCACGGCCTCTATGTTAGATTCCTTTAAGAAATTGCACCAAATGGACGACAAAAATTGCGTTCCATTATCACTTAAAATCTTACGCGGTTTTCCTATACGCACGAAGTATTCGCACAGTCGGTTTATACAAGCGCGCGCTGTAGCTTTCTTGAGCGGATACAGTGTAACGATTATACGAACATAATTGCGCGGCTATCGGGCTTCCCCTACTCTCGCGTCAACCAAGCCCGAGCAAGGCGGGGATCACTACACGGCAGTGATCATTTTCCACTATTCATTAAATATTTTACCACAAGACGAATTCAAAGAACACCACATACCAAGATAGAAATTGTACAAGGCAAATTGGTCGCTTTATAAGGAAATAATTACATGTAATATCAATATACTAGAAGATTTTATCCAATCAATGGTAAATATGGAAAATATGGATATAAATGTACTTATTGACACTTTCAATTGGATTATATTAGAGGCGGCAGAACAAAGCATACCAAAAACAAAAGGAAAGGTACAAAAAAATAAAACTGAATGGTTGAGTGAGGAGTGCAAACAAGTGATTAAAGAGGCTAAGAAAGCCCTCAATAGGTACCGTAAGAAGAAAAGCTCGGAAACGAAAATAGAATTTAAGCGACTCAAAGCAACAGCGAAGAGAACAGTTAAAGAGCACAAACGATAATCTTGATTAAAGTATCTCCAAACTATAACACTACCTCAAAAAACCTATGGCAAAAAATCAAATCCATGGATTGCCGAAAAATGAACTCAACAGCAGCTTTAAAAGAAAACAATTAGATTATTACAGGCTCGTATGAAATAGATAACGTGTTAGCAAAACATTTTTCCACAAATTCAAGTAATAATAATTATAATGAGAAATTCCTATATTGCGACGAGTATCTCGCCGTGGTCACCGCGGTACTGAGCACGTGCTCGCCGCCTTGACCATGCGCCGAGTGGGGGGCAATGGGCTGCGCGAAATTCGGCGCACCGCGGTAATTATCGCGCGGGAAAGCGCGCGGGCCGCGGCGGCTAATCAAGGAGAGAGGGCAATTAGGCGCGCGATCGGCCCTCGATCCTTGCTCGATCGCACGATTTAGATTAGTGTGTCTCGGGACACGGTGCCTCCCGAGACTGTTAGCGGCGAAGCGCTACGACGCGAGCAGTAGTTTTTTTTTATATAGTATTTAGAGATAAGTGAGTGCGAGAGATAGGTAGAGAGAGAAGAGACAGAGAGAGAGAGAGAGTGGAAGCGGTGCACCAGAGTGCACATTTCCCTGCCGATCGAGGAAACCTTGTGACGCTTTGATCTCGCCCTTGCGGGTTAGAGATTGGTGAAACAAGGTTCGACATCAGCAAGCTAATTTTGGGACGCTTGGATCTCGCCCTTGCGGGTTGGAGATTGGCGAAACAAAACAAGCTCTTCCCGCCAATTCGGAGATCGCCGCCGTTAGAGTAAGTAAATTTAAATAATAATATTTTATAACGCGTGCGCGATCATCCGCGTCGGGAGAGAGAGAGAGAGAGAGAGAAAGTTATTAGATAGGGTCGTTGTTTGTCGGGTTAATTTTTGTACATTTTATTATAATAAATAATTTATTAATACAACATTTAAAACATTCGCGTAATTATTTCGCGCGCCTTTCCCTATTTTCGCGTTCCTTATAGCAGCGAGCGCCCAGGCTTGCTCAGCCGCGTCCGCGGATTTTCCGTGCGACGACACCGAGCGGGAGGAAAGGACGGAAAGTCCTTAAGTCGCGTGGTGGCTGGGAGCCGGGCGAAATTAGCCACCCGGTAACCGCCTCGTGACAAATTGGCGACCGTGACAGGACGCCGGCGGTAGGGGTCGCGAACGAAAATTTCAACTTTTTCGTGAGGGAGCGGGCGCGAAAATTGCGCGCGATTTAGCTAGTGTTGGTGTGTGAAGTGTGTGTGAGTGTAGGAGGGGGGAATAATAGCTCGTGGCTCCGCGCTGTAATAAGCGCTGAGCGGGAAAATTTTATTTTTTTTGTTTGAGTAATCGGGAGCGAGGGTGGCGGATTAATAATTTGCGGGATTAATTGTGTTAAGGTTATTATTGTTAATAATAATAATTAATAATTGTTAATAGTGGTAATCGGATTAAATTTTTTTTGTTAAGTGATTAATTCCGCAATTTCTGCCCCGATTTGGTAAAAAACTAAAAATATAAAAAAAAAAAAAAAAAAAATAATTTAAATAAATAAAAAAAAAAAAATTTAGTTGTGGTTGTGTGCGTCGCGGCGACCGTTACGAGCGTGCTTGCCTATTTTTAATATTTTTAGAAATTTTTAAATATTTTATAGAAATAATTTATTTTAATAAATATTTTTATTATATTTAATAATATTCTTATTATATATTATATTTTTTATATTTTGTAAATTGTTTTTCTTTTGTGTTTTGTTTTATTTTAACATTCTTCTTTTTGGGAATTGTTGTTTTAATTTTCAGGAAATTTTCGATTTTTAGACTTTTCGTTTTTTTTTTCAGTATTTTAATTTTTTTTTATATATAGCTGGCAGAGCGCGCAGAGGTGCGGTCCAGCACCTAGAAAACGGGGGGAGGGTGTTGCCATTCGGCGGTGCCTTTTGTACCCGCCTGAAGTGTTGACGCGACCACCCTTTGAGTGTGGTTGGGGCCGTAATGGCGGACCAAAGGAAACGGTCCTCCATTAGCGGCGTGGAGATGATAAGTGTCGACGAGGAGGAGGAGGCGGCGATGCAGCGCGCTCGCGACCGCGTCGCCGCCATTAATAGAGTTTGCGATCGTTATGGTGAGCGCGTGCGTGCCTTGCCACTTGCATCCGCGAAGGTCAGGCGCCTGCGGAGGCATGTGCGAGGCATGCCAATATATCGTGTGGTGATGGAGTTATGCCGAAGTAAGCTCTGCTTTCAGGGCGACCACAATGAGTTGCGGGAGCGCTTATGGCGTTTCCTGCTCATGGTTGCCCGGCCTCTGCTGGACGTTCCCTGGGTCGAAGGATACGACGACAGCTATGACGCCGAACCATTGGATCCTCCTTTGGTTTGTTACGATTTGTGGTTGCCGTCGATTTCTCCCCAGAAGCGAGGAACGGATCGTGAAAACAGCCCCGCGAAGGATGACGGCGCGGCAGCTATCACGACCAGCACGACCGGAGAGGATAGTGAGAGTTCTTCGGGAGTTCGTGTTCGAGAGATTGGAGTTGATCCTAAGGATCATCCCCCGACTGTTTTTAAACAAGGGGTAGATGTCCCGGGAACCTCCAAGCCGGAGTCAATTGAGGTAGACGGGCTGACCCTCCGAATGCAGGAGCAGGTACGGCAGATCGTATCATCTGTGATGACAGAAATTTTTGCATCACAGGGTGATATTATTCCGCAGACGCTGAGAGGAGCAACTACGCAAGGTGCTCCTTCTATGGCGTTAGCGGGTGGGCCAGCTAACCAAGGCGAGAGCCCGAGTCTGCCGCCTAATTCAGCGGAGACAGGGAAGCCTCCTGCAGCGGCCTCTACGCCGCATAAAAGGAAGGTTTCCCTGAAGAAAGCAAAGAAGAAGGTGTTGGTGAGTTCGGATGCGGATGACTCTTCACAGAGCGGATCGTCAGAAGAAGAATCTGTGTTGATGTCGGCGCCGCGTCCGAGCAAGTTAGTGAGTCGTCGTGATAGAGTGAGGGTCGAGGATACTGCTCAGAGGCGACACAGTCGGCAGGTTTTACCTTCGACGACTGAGTCGGCCGCGGGCGATCTTCAGTTGGCAACAGCCATGGCCCGGAAGAGTAGCGATGACAGTTCAAGCATAGAGAGAGACGTGAGTTTTCGCGACATAACCCGCTGCAGACGGGCGTTGCGAGATGCACGTCTTTCTTTTGCGGGTAGAGATACGGAGGATGCGTGGGATTTCCTTGAGGGTCTCGAGTTATTCAAGGAGCAGCTGGGAGTTTCAGGTAGATGTTTAATAGGCTCCTTGCAATCGGCTTTCGTGGATGACGCTCGGAAATGGTACCACCGCGTCCAACGTATGTTTGTGGATTGGGAGTCTTTCGTGCAAGCCTTCCAGAACAAGTACTGCACGATAGTTAGCGATTCGACTCTGCTCAGAGATCTCCAGTGTTTGCGCCAGAGAGAAGGAGAGACGATCGCGAGGTTTGTGGATGCGTTCCAGACGAAGGCGAACGCTATTCGTCGCCCGCCGTCGGAACGCCGCCAGAAGAGGATGATCTTTGAGCAGATCTTGCCGACTTACCGGCGGTATATCATGGATAAAGATATGCCGGACGTGCGGTCGCTGGTTCAGTGGGGTAAGCGCTTGGAGGACATCCAACGGATTGATGATAGGTTTGAGTCTCCGTCACTCGACCCGTCATCGAGCAAGAAAAAGGTGGAGAAAAGAATTGAAGATAAAGTTGGGGTACATGCTGCATCTACGGCTCCTAGCCTGCCGCCCGCTGCGTCGAAGAAGAAGAAGAGAAAGAAGAAGAAGAAGAGTACGTCGGCGAGCGGTAGCGGGAGTAGTGATAGCGGTGAGGTAGCTTTACTAGAAGGCATAGCGAGGCAACAGCACCAGCCGGAGCAGCAGAGTCGTGTTACGGGGCAGATAGCGCCAATGCGCTCGAATCTGCCTCCCCAGGGGGTTGGAAGACGGGAGTTTGGAAGCGGACAGCGAAGCGGCCAAGTGCAGCCATCTAAAACATGGCCCGGGCCCTCGTATGTTCAGCTGCATGCCCCGACTCCAATGCCGACACCTGTGGCGAATGCTCTGTTTTATGGACAGTGCTACACGTGTAACGGCATTGGACATAGAGCCTCTATGTGCCCGAAGCGAGTCTGCTATAAATGCAGGCTTCCGGGACACAACGCGAGCGCCTGCCCAACTGCTAGCCCACAGGTAGCGTGTCAAGTTTGCGACTGCCCTGGAGTAGTTTTCCGGACTTGCCCGAACTGTGCGCACGTAAGGGAGAGCCTGGGAAACGCCAAAGCAGGGCAACAGACGCGTCCCCTGGGCCCTGCGGGGAAACGGTAATGAGCGAGAGGACGAGTGAAAGATTGAGAGTGGTGGAACGTCGAGAGAAGGAAGTTAGGCAGGAAGAGTCGAGTCAGGAGCGTCAAAATCGAGAGACACAGAGTGAGTGTGAGAAAGAGAGAGAGCATCTCGAGAAGACGCTTCGAGCTTCTCAGGAGTTGACGGATGAGCTCCAGAGGCTCTCCACAGCCTGTAAGCTGCTCGATACAATGCCGGACAAGCCTTCGAATCGAGTTCGCGTTGAGGTGCCTAGTCGGACGCCTGCGCAGAGTTTGGAGTTTCCGCCTCTACCAAGCAGCAGAGAGGCTTCGAACAAAGCTGCGGGTGAAGGATCCGCGAGTTCACTGAGGAATTCGCTATCCCGTCTGGCTACAGGCGTACTCAAGGGTGCTGTGCCGAAACAATCGAATAGTAAGGAGCAGACGGTGGCCGGTGTTATAACCGACAACCGAATGTACCTAACGGTTCGATTGAACGGCAAAGATGTGTGTGCATTGTTTGATCCAGGTTCCATGATTTCTTTGATCGACCCTGAAGAAGCAAAGGCGTTTAAAGATAAATGGAAACCGGCTCAGCTAGCGGTGCGTGGAGTTACTGGGGGAACTCAGAAAATCCTTGGAGTGCTTGAAGTTCTCTTTGAAGTAGAGAATATCGAGCAGGCAGTTGATCTTAGAATCGTGCCGGATACCGGTCACCCTGTCATTCTCGGGGTAGATTTTGGTCTCAGGTACGGTTTTGAGTTATCGCTGGTAGGATGTTTCTGGAGGATTCCTGGTGGAAGATGGCGTCCTTTCTCAAAAGTTGGTGAATTGAGTTCAGATCCGAGAATTTTCGCAGAGTGCTGTGGCATCGTTGAAATACGAAGTGAGGAGCGAGAACAAGTGAAGGCTTTGATGGAAAAGTTACTTCCAGAACCCGGAGAGCTTCACGGGTTTACGACTCTTATTGAACACCACATCGATGTCCAGGGTGCTGTGCCGGTGAGACACGCGCCTAGGCGTATGTCTCCCAAGGTTCTCGAGTTTGCTCAAGAAGAAGTGCAGAAGATGTTTGAGAAAGGGATTATTGAGCGTAGCGCTAGTGAGTGGTGTAGTGCACCAGTGATTGTCAAGCGAGAAGGGAGCTATAGGTTTTGTATAGATTTTAGAGATGTAAATAAGACGACTAGGCGCGATAACTATCCTTTACCGAATATAGATTCGATTTTGGATAAGTTGCGCGAAGCTAGGTATATCTCTAAAATCGACCTAAAGAAAGCTTACTTCCAGTTGTTCTTGACTGAAGTTAGCCGGCAATTTACAGCTTTTGCTGTGCCTGGCTCCGGTCAATGGCAATTCGTTCGTTTACCCTTCGGATTGAAAAATGCGCCGATGACGTTTTGTAGGTTAATCGGGGCCTTATTCGGACCCGAGGTAGAGCCTCACGTTTTCGCGTATTTGGACGATCTGATAGTGGTGACGCAAACGTTCGAAGAGCACCTGAAATGGGTAGAGTTTGTGTTGCGTACGATTGTGGAAGCCGGACTCGAGGTAAATTGTGAGAAGTGTGAATTTTGTTGTTCGAGTGTGCGTTTCCTAGGTTACCGGCTGGATGCTGACGGATTAAGGCCGGACCCGGAAAGGGTTGAGTCGGTCCTGAACTATCCGGCACCCAAGAATGTGAAAGAGTTGCGTACGTTTTTGGGTATGGTGGGCTGGTACGCACGGTTTATTGAGAAAGAGTCCGAGCTTAAAGTGCCTCTCACGAAGTTGTTAAAGAAAGATCAACCGTGGGAGTGGCAGGGAGAACAAGAGGTTGCGTTTAATGCTTTGAAGAACGCGCTTGTAAAGGCCCCTGTGCTTGCTCGTCCGAATTTTTCTAAGTCATTTACGGTCCAAAGCGATGCTAGTGATTACGCCATTGGAGCCGTTTTGACTCAGGAAGATGACGATGGGTTTGAGCATCCGATCGTGTATATCAGCCGTGTCTTAAATCCGGCTGAGAGGAATTATACTACGTCGGAAAAGGAGTGCCTGGCCTTATTATGGGCAATTAAAAAACTGAGGCCATACTTGGAGGCTTATGAATTTGTTGCTAAAACAGATCATAGCGCTCTAACTTGGCTTAAAAATCTTAAAGACCCTACAGGGAGGCTAGCGCGTTGGGCCCTCGAGATGCAGCAGTGGGATTTCGAGATTGTGCATACAAAAGGCGCACTCAACAAGGTTCCTGATGCTCTCTCTAGAGGGATCGATAGAGAGATTGCGATTGTGGCGAATTTTGAGACGATCTCGGATCGTTGGTATCATGACAGAATAAACGAGATTCAGCGTTGGCCTCGAAAATTTCCGGGATGGAAAGTGATAGATGGCATGCTTTATCGTTATTCTACTGATGAGATCCTGGATCCGATCTCGTTTGAAGAGGAGGGGTGGAGACTCGTCGTACCAGACGAGTATAGAGTTGGAGTGATCGAGCAGGCACATCGCCACCCATCGTCGGGTCATCTTGGAATCGAGAAGACTTACGACAGGGTAAGGAGGGAGTATTATTGGCCTGGTTTTTACTACCAAGTGCGTGAATACGTGCAGCAGTGTAGCGAATGCCAGCGCTATAAAGTCTCTCAGGCGGGTCCTAAAGGGCTGATGGGTAAGCGAATCGTGGAGAGGCCATGGGCAGTGGTGGCTGCAGACGTGATGGAGCTGCCTCGTAGTAAGAGCCAATTTAAATACATTCTAGTGTTTCAGGATCTTTTTACGAGGTGGATTGAGTTGAAACCATTGCGTGCGGCTAACGGGAAGGCAGTGGCGAAAGCTTTTGAAGAGTTGGTGTTATTTAGGTGGGGGACTCCCGAGTTCTTATTGACGGACAATGGTACAGAGTTCGTTAATAAGCATCTCCGGGAGATGTTGGAGGATTTTGGTGTGAAGCATGTAACCACGCCTCCCTATCACCCCCAAGCCAATCCGGTTGAGCGTACAAATAGAACGTTAAAAACGATGATTGCCACGTTCGTCGAGGCTGATCATCGACAGTGGGACGAGCACTTGCATGAGTTCCGACATGCAATTAATACGGCCGTGCAAGCTAGCACAAAGGTCTCGCCGGCGTTCTTGAATTACGGGCGCCACCCACAGCCAGTGAAGAGTTTGCGACGTGAAGTTGAGGGAGAGAAGGTAGTTGTTCGTGCGGACCCTGAGCATTGGCTTGACCGTCTGAAACGATTGGACGTTCTTTGGGATCTCGTGAGGAAGCATAACGATGCATCCCAGGAGCGCAACGCCCGCGCGTATAATCGCAATAAAAGAGGCGCGTCGTTTCAGGTGGGCGACCTCGTATGGAGGCGCGAGAGCACGCTTTCGGATGCTGCGAAGGGAGTCTCCGGTAAGCTGGCACCAAAATATTTTGGTCCCTTCGAGATTAAAGAAGTGCTTGGTGATACAGTCTTTCTTCTCGAAGATGCTGGCCGGAAGACTTCTAAGGTGCATATTCAGCACCTAAAGCGATATATACCACCGAGGCGAGCTAACGTGCCGACCGACGAAGTGTCGGTAGTAATTTTTTTCATTTTGCAGGTGGCAGAAGGTGGAGGAATGGAGGAAGACATCCCCGTCGAGCCAGCTCCGGGGGTGGAGAACGGTAAGGGAGATGAGGAGTGCCTCGAAAAGCTTCTCCGGCTGGAGCTGCAAGCTCGCCGGGACAGTGTCCCGACAGATGAGGAGGACGCGCTGCTCATCCACGCCTCGGACGAGGATATGGAGGAGCCAGAGGTGACGAGCGGCGGGGCCGCATCAGCATCTGCGGACCCAGGGCTGCAGACGACGGCGCCCGGCAACAGCGACATCACGGCGGTTACGCCGCTCGTGGGTGACGGGCAGGCGGCCGTCGTAGAAGTAGCGGTGGCAGCGGTTGAGCCGGCCAGCCCTGTCGTCGAGCCCATGGAGGTTCCGGCAGGGCGAGAAGAGGCCCCGCGCAACATCTTTCCCGCCGGATACTCCGAGGATTTGCGTCGGGAGGAGGCTATGCGGCAGAGGCTTATGGCGAGGCGCCGCCTCAAGTGGAATCCGCGACGTCAGCTCGAGATGGATGACTACTTCTCGAGCTCGACGCCTGCGGATGAAGATTTTGAGCGCCTGTACAAGGCACTGCCGCAGAAGCCGACTTCAGGCGTACTCCTGCCCCAGGCCACAACATCAGCAGAGGGGCAGATATCGGAGCGTCCCGCGGGAAGAAGAAAGCGGCAGAAGAGGACGAAGAAGGGAGGGCCCGCGTCCGCGTCCGCGATCGCGAGCGCGAGCGCGAGTCACCTCACGAAAGAGGAGGAGGTAGGCGCGGGGAGGGAAATTGTGGGTGGTGCTGGGGGGTATAGCGACCCGAAGGGGCCGTTGGTCGAGAGCGCTCCTTATGTGGAGATAGCTCGCCAGCGGTCTCCGACTTCGGGAGGGCAGGCGCGCGGGGGGGAGACGGTAGTGTCCGGCCCTAAGGCCGTGAGTCGCGTGGAGAAGGCAGTCTCGTCCAAGTGCTCCACCGGTCGATCCGCGCAAGCAAGTGATCCCGGTGAGTTGGGCTGGGGCTGCATTTTCCGTGGGAGGATGGACGTGCCCGTTGATCCGGCCGTTGATCCGCCACCACGCTCATGCCACCGTTGCTGGCGGAGGGGGCACCATCGCGTAGATTGTCCCCGGCCCCTGCACTCGGTGTTTTGCCACAACTGTGGGCGTTTGGGAGAAACACTTAATACTTGCCCCCGTTGTGGTGAAACGCATGCAGCGTGGTTGGCGAGCATGGGAGTCCGGCGGATCCGGGAGAGCCACCCCCAAGCGCATCCCCGCGTGGATGCTGGTGTTGCGCCGAGTGTGAGTGCGGACGTGGCGGGGGGATGGGAGGTTTCAGGTGGCGGTAAGGGCGGAAAGCGCCGGCGCCGATCTCCGCGATCGGAGACGGCACTGGCGCCAACGCCGGTAGCCCCGCGCCTGAAGGCCCCGAAGCCCCAGCCACCGCCACGGACGGACAGCACCTCGGTTAAAAGGCGATTGAGTGCGCCGCCTCGGGTGGTTTCGGGAGCTAAGGTAGGAGCCCCCGTAGCATCGCGCACTCTGGCACCCCACGTTCCGGTAGCAAAGGGAGTGCAAAAGCGATTGGAAACGCAGGATTCTCTGTACAGCCCATGGAAGTGTCCGGAGAGGCATTTGACGACTCGGTGGGAAGCGGAGATTCCGTTTCCCCGGGGCTTGCCCTTCGGTCAGAACCGATCGCCGTGCCTGCCGGACCAGGGATTGAATTTGTACGGATGGCTCGCGCTTTCCAAGAGGCCAGGCTGTTTCTCAGCGAGCTCCAGAGCGCCGAGCCTGCGGATAGAGGGTGGATGCGAGCGGCATTGGCTCGGGTATTCCCGGAACACCCGGGGCTGCAGTAGAGTTTGTAGAAGAGCGGTAATGTTGAGTTTGTGAAGGTGGCCTCAATAACACCAGAGGCCACCGCCCCTTCTGAATTCGGTTGCTTGCCCGACTTTGCTCGCTTAGTTTCTTGTGATATTAATGATAGGGATTCGATTAGAGTAATGGTGAAGAAGAGTAGCCAAATAAGCGTGCAGGGTTGGCGGCGACCAACCGGATGAATAAACTTGACATCTGGGAAGATGTGAAGTTTAGGGGGGGGGTATTGCGACGAGTATCTCGCCGTGGTCACCGCGGTACTGAGCACGTGCTCGCCGCCTTGACCATGCGCCGAGTGGGGGGCAATGGGCTGCGCGAAATTCGGCGCACCGCGGTAATTATCGCGCGGGAAAGCGCGCGGGCCGCGGCGGCTAATCAAGGAGAGAGGGCAATTAGGCGCGCGATCGGCCCTCGATCCTTGCTCGATCGCACGATTTAGATTAGTGTGTCTCGGGACACGGTGCCTCCCGAGACTGTTAGCGGCGAAGCGCTACGACGCGAGCAGTAGTTTTTTTTTATATAGTATTTAGAGATAAGTGAGTGCGAGAGATAGGTAGAGAGAGAAGAGACAGAGAGAGAGAGAGAGAGTGGAAGCGGTGCACCAGAGTGCACATTTCCCTGCCGATCGAGGAAACCTTGTGACGCTTTGATCTCGCCCTTGCGGGTTAGAGATTGGTGAAACAAGGTTCGACATCAGCAAGCTAATTTTGGGACGCTTGGATCTCGCCCTTGCGGGTTGGAGATTGGCGAAACAAAACAAGCTCTTCCCGCCAATTCGGAGATCGCCGCCGTTAGAGTAAGTAAATTTAAATAATAATATTTTATAACGCGTGCGCGATCATCCGCGTCGGGAGAGAGAGAGAGAGAGAGAGAGAGAGAGAAAGTTATTAGATAGGGTCGTTGTTTGTCGGGTTAATTTTTGTACATTTTATTATAATAAATAATTTATTAATACAACATTTAAAACATTCGCGTAATTATTTCGCGCGCCTTTCCCTATTTTCGCGTTCCTTATAGCAGCGAGCGCCCAGGCTTGCTCCGCCGCGTCCGCGGATTTTCCGTGCGACGACACCGAGCGGGAGGAAAGGACGGAAAGTCCTTAAGTCGCGTGGTGGCTGGGAGCCGGGCGAAATTAGCCACCCGGTAACCGCCACGTGACACTATCCTATAAAAATAAAATTGAAAACAATTCTACAATTGATAATAACAATATTCTGGGAGCAAATACTCACTGTTTCAACAAAATCATAACAGTAAATGAATTATAAGAAGCACGTATTAACACAAAAAATACTAGTTCTGAACCGGATAGAATTCCAAATATCCTATTAAAACAACTACTTGCAAAATCACTCACTTCTCTTTTATCTATCTTAAATATAATTTGGACAAATAATCTATTTCCAAATGTACGGAAACAAGCCATAATAATTCCTCTGGTTATGCTTAACAAAAATAAAAGCAATAAAGATAGCTGCAGACATATTGCACTTACTTGCTACCTATGCAAAATACTAGAAAAAATCATAAATAAACGACTGCGCTGCTACTGCATAGATATGGAGAAAGCGTATGATCTTATTTGGCGCCGAAGAATTCTGGATATACTGCTAAAATACAATATTAAGGGAAACATTTTTAACTTCATAAAAAAATTTTTAGTCAGTAGAAATATCAGAGTTAAAGTAAATAATGTATTTTCGGATGCATACGAGATTGAGAATGGAGACCCGCAAGCCTCAGTCATTAGTGTAACAATTTTTCTATTAGCGATAAATGATATTGTTAATTGTACGTAATTACCTGTTGAATGTACAATGTTCGCCGATAATGTAACCATGTTTATAAAAGGTAAGAGCATATAAACCTCTCAAAAATTGCTTCAAGAAATACTGAATAGATTAGAAGAGTTCTCGAACAGTGCAGGATTCAAAATATCTAAAGATAAAATCCAAATTATAATATTCAGCAGAAACAGAAAACAAGAGAATAACCTAATACTAAAACTAGGAATGAATTCAATATCTATTGTTAATGAAATAAAAATATTGAGAATTACATTCGATAGAAAATTCAACTTTAAAACACTTATTGAAAACATCAAAAAACAATGCAATAACAGGTTAAGCATCCTAAAAGTATTAACAGCTAAGAACTTGGGTGCAAGTCAAAATGTGGTAAGGAATACTTATAAAGCTTTAATTCAGTCTAAATTGGATTACGGTTGTATTATCTATAATTCAGCTAAAAAACATAATCTTAACAAGCTTAACCCAATTATTAACACAGCAGCTAGATTAGCTATCGGAGCATTCAGGACTAGCCCTATAAACAGTATATTATCTGAAAGTAAGTTAATGCCCTTAGAGCTAAGAATGAAGAAACTTACAATGAAATACACAATAAGAGTGCTAACAATGCTGAAAAATCAAGCATTTGCGCTATTTCAAAGAAAAATAGTTTTGGCAAGTAACCCAACTTGTCAACCTTTCTACCAACGAGCTCTACAATACTTTAAAGAGTTTAACATTAATATATCACAGATTAAAGCTACGTCTAATTATAGTTTATATGAATGGCAAAATGTATATACAATACATTCAACTATTATAGCTAATACTGAAGATAATGACAAAACATCGCAAAATTATAATGATTACATGCACATCTATACAAGTATTAAAAAAGTACACTGTGCAACCATTTCAGTAGCAAGAATAAATATGAATGAAAATATTCTTGTAAGATTCCCGAAATGGGTAAGCATAATTACAGCAACTCAACTTCTAATAAACAAAATTATAGAATCAATAGGCAAACAATGCAAGACAATCTTCATATACGTTAATAATTTAAATTTTATCAATAAATCAGTTAAAGAAACAGCTATAATTTAATCATCGAAATTATAAACAAACTAATGTCTATGGGTGGAAAAGTCAGACGTAGCATAGCTAAACCAGAGATGAATAGAGAGATAGCCGATGCTATAGGCCCAAGCCGCGCCAAATTCGATGCGCCATAGCAATACGCACCCTCGCGGATAACATTGTAATCTGTCGCACTTGAGGGGAAATGAGGGGAAATAAGGGAGAGGGAAGAAGTAAGCGCGAGCCACGAGTCGTGTCCATGTGACCGGCCGCAGGTATGTGTTGGTGCGCCCGATCGCGGCCGAAGCTGGCTCGGCTCTAATCGGCGAAGGAAGGAGCGCGAATGACGAGCCACGTCCGTGTGCCCGGCACTCTTTATGTGTGCGACTGTGCATGTGTCCATGACTCGCGGCCGCATCGGAGGAGCCAGCGCGAGCAACGAGTCAAGTCAAGCCCAGATGGACGCACGTGGCCAGCACTGTTTCTGTGTGCGTATGTTCATGATTCGGTAGCTAGTTTGTGTCAGTTCGTCGGATTTTCGGCGGGTCTGCTTGCGGCTGCTTTTCTGCTGTTCGGCCTCACCTCGGACCCGAGGTCCGAGTTCGGACCTCAAGCGTGAAAATGATAGCAATCGTTTTGCAATGCACGCAAGATTTATGCCTCGATTTATGCACATTTTCAAACAAAAGTAAAGATAATTTAAAATCAATAATATTAATATAATTTGACGATTACATACAATAAATCCACTTTATTTGCATAAAAGATACAAATCATATATATGCACACGAAAGAGCATAAGATAGAAGCTTGTGTATATAATTTAATTAATATTTTTTTAGCGTATTTTTTAAAAACCATGTTGTATATAATTATCAGTAATTCCTACTTAATAATCTTTGTATACATAGCACAATTTGTATACAACATTATATTTCAAGATAACCAATCATTGAATGAAATGCATTGATTAATAGCATTTTAATCAAGGAGCGTTCATTTTTTATAATTAATATAATTTAAATTTTTATTATTATATAAAATGCTCTTCATAATATTTTTATACTAAAATTACATTACGTGCAGTATAGCTTTTTAATTAAATAAGAATTTTGTAAGTATATTTAATATTAATTGATTATAAGTATAGCATTTGTTATTCAGATAAGCTATTTTTTATACAGTATATTTTGTCGATTATTTATATTTATAAACTATACTTTCATGTCTATAAAAAATAGTCAGATTTCTACCAATCATTAATTATGCGTGGTCGCTCTAAGGCTTGCACCAAACTGCAAGAGATCGTGATGTCGTGCTTGCGGAAGGTCGGGAGTACCTGATGAATCCCTCCCGCCATTTTTACGCAATCCGAAGCTTCCGATGGCTTAGAATTATATTTTACAAAGATCTACGCCCAATGCGTTTAATCAAATAATTTTATTAATTAGTTGTAATACTAACTGGCGATAGTGTACCAATCTTCAGAACATAAAATATTTTCTAAAAACTGAAAAACACATTAGATAATTTTAAATATAGTAAAATAATATTTTAGCTTTTTATTAGTATTAGTTGTTATTCTTATGTTTATTAGTATTATTTATTTTTATTTTGTCCATCTGGGCTTGACTTGACTCGTTGCTCGCGCTGGCTCCTCCGATGCGGCCGCGAGTCATGGACACATGCACAGTCGCACACATAAAGAGTGCCGGGCACACGGACGTGGCTCGTCATTCGCGCTCCTTCCTTCGCCGATTAGAGCCGAGCCAGCTTCGGCCGCGATCGGGCGCACCAACACATACCTGCGGCCGGTCACATGGACACGACTCGTGGCTCGCGCTTACTTCTTCCCTCTCCCTTATTTCCCCTCATTTCCCCTCAAGTGCGACAGATTACAATGTTATCCGCGAGGGTGCGTATTGCTATGGCGCATCGAATTTGGCGCGGCTTGGGCCTATACCATCGGCTATCTCTCTATTCATCTCTGGCTAAACCTCCTACTGAAACCATGAATTATATGCAAGATCTAGCCACACTCACCAGCCAACTTCAGTATATAAACATAATACACAATTTCAATAAAGAAGATTTCTATAGCCAAATAAACCTTAAAGTAATTAATAAATGGAATGATTTATGGAAGGACGAATCTAACCCAAGCAAATTCAAGCACATTAAAACTAATTTATTATCGCCAAATCCAGCTAATAAATTTAATAGAAGGGACCAAGTTCTAATAACACGCATCCGCATAGGACACTCTAAAATTACTCATGAACATTTACATTAATAAAGAATTGCAAAAACTCTGTAAAACACGCAAAATCTCATCTCAACTGTCCATTTAATTTTAGATTGTAGAGTCTACAACGAAGCCAGAATTGAAGCAAAATTAAAGAGCAACCTAAAAGATATTCTCAATGATACTATACAGTGTAATAAACTAATCAGATTTATTGATGAATGCAATCTTCGCAAATATATATAGACTAAATCTAAATATATTGTAATAAAATGTATACATAGAATTCTCTAAATAACATGTTGTATATAATTTGTATAAGTTGCACAGTCACCAATACCCGCAGGGAGGACGTGACGTAAATAAATTTAAAAAAAATTGTGAATAAACTCGTATATCTGAATCTTTAATATGACAGGTTATTTGTCTAATAATTTGAAACAAGGCCATAGTTATGATATACATAGTATGCCTGCAACAGCATTTGACAACTAACATTTACTATATATGCAATAATTCGACTTGTAATAAACATTTTTCAATTCTATAAAATCAAGCGATTTCATAAATAGCTAATAAATAAATTCGTCTAGTAAACATATTAATTTTGTTTAAGTTCTAGTTTCTACGACTTTTTAAACAATTAAATTATTAATAATTTTTTAATTTTACAAGTTAAGTCAAAACATCGTCAAAATTTGTAATCAGCAGGCTAAAATACATATAGCAATCCTTGGTGTTCTTTACGTCTTCGATCGGTCACGAAATCGACCTGGCTCCTAGACTAAGAGGGCGACCGCGGGTGGGCACGCCTTTGTCTATATCGGATTGCACGAGCGTACCCAGATATACTTGTAAGCTTCATTAAAAGTAAACGTTTAAATAAAATTTATTTCAATACAACATCATTACGTTCCCACCCCTCTTTCATTTACCGTAACACAACGCACATAATGATTCTCATAATTTTTGTACAGTTGTTTAAACGCAATATTGTAATAGTTTCTGTAACTTGCACATGGGTAGTAAAATACACCTATATCTTTATATAGAAAGAATATGTCATCATTTCAAATTAAAACTTTCTATGTATATACGATTACCTTGGGTTAAAAAATATCAAAATATATACTAAATTAAACTATGTAGTTTAATGTCTCATAAACTAATAAAAAATATAACTTCACGGTCTTTTTTAAAAAAAGTGAAATAATAATCGTATATTTTTTATAATACATTCTTATAACACAAATCAAAATTAGTTTCGACAGACCGTTTGTCTATTGAAATCATAAATAATATTGCATGGAAACATTTTTTCTGCTGACTATATTTCGCTGCTCAATAAATCCGAAACAGAAGTAGTTCTAATTATACTAGATGAAATTTGAAAATATGTGATAAGATATTTAATAAGAACAAGTTTTCAGTTGCTATAAATATTTTAATTTTTACTTTTTGAAAGCAAAATCACAGCTACATAAGATGTGGCTTAATAATATAATATAATATAATATAATATAATATAATGTAATAATAATAGTAATAATAATATTAATGTAGAAGAATTTAATTAATAATAATATAGATAAAATTATACGATAGTTTTTTCGTTTACATCCATACGACAAATGTGTAATACTAATTAGAATTACCTTACAATAATATGTAAACCTAGTTTCAAATAGTACCTATGGTTTTTATATGAAATCGTATTTATCATTATTATCGATTCTTATTTTGTAATCTCGATTCTTTGCATGATGATTACTTTTTCGTACATCACTTGCGATATCACGGAACAGCGTCACTCTGTGTTTTTTACGAGGACGACTTTTACATGCACGCAACTAATGTTTTCAGTAGAAATTAGATTTTACATGTTTAATTATTATTCGAACTACAACAATTGTGTATAAAGAGGATCGAATGTGTCTAATTTTCTCTCATTCACGTGCATATCGGCAATTCTCACATTTCAATGAATTTTTATCCCAGAGTTATGGGCAATAGTAAGTCATTTCAATATATTCAAGTAGTAACAAAATGATGAATACTGAAGTACGTTTTTATTATACATATCCCTGGAATACGATATTGTCACAAGAGAATGCCGAAATGCTTGGTTTAAAACAAAAAACAATATAGTTTAAAAATTACGTCTTGTACGTTACTCGCACGTGCATCCACATTCGCATTTACTGTTTTTATGCGCATATTAATTGGAAACTTATATGTTTATTCATTCATCGTTACCATTTACTTACGTTTCTGATTATAATCATCCGTTTTTGAGCGACAGTCGTATTCATAGATTTTCGTGTACATAATTTACAAGCTAAATAAATATTATACAGGTTTTCTCGACGTTTGGGACTAAACCATTAACGTATGCTTTCGGTATTGAGCGAAAGGAAACTTTCGCATATTTTTAGATTATAACAATCGCATTTTAATTAATAAAGTTTAACATTGATGCAAAAGAAAATCACTACTTGCACGTTTAGTCTACAGTCAATTAATGGAACGATTCTGAAAATCATGTGATCCCATCCGTATGTATTTTATTTAAAAAAACATGTTTTCAGTACGCTCCTATTCTAAAGTTTACAAATAGTTAAAATTACAAAAATTATGATTTTCTTGGCAATTTATTTCCAAAGAAAATTGGAAACTATAGCTTTGAAAAAATAATAATTTTTATAAACATAATATCGATGAAGATATCATTTTGATAATTTCGATATTTTCACAAGGCATGTATTTTGATTGATTTTATGAAAAAATCGCAAATGAAAACTTAGAATATAAAATAAAATCAAAATCTATCTGAATACTATGAGAATTAAAAAAAAGAGTGATAAAAGAGATAAGTTTGGTAGAAACAGGTTCAACTTCGAAAAAATAAAAGTTTATCCTCAGCTCGCCTGTGTAACATAATCCTTCATCTTATTACAAAGCAGTTTAGCGATCGAGTTCTTTCAAATTTTGCAATATGTATAAGTATGGCACTTATATGGCTGGCTAGCGAGAGCCTAGCCATGCAGGAATTCGCATATTTCCTTATCTGTAGATATAATAGCGACGTATTCAATTCTATGTTTTAATTATTGTATTATTTTACATGTCTGGTTACAATATAACTGAAGACGAACCATGGTTATGCTTTATTGAGTTCTGTTTTTTATTGTTTTTTGGCGCGCAACGATTCAGTGCTTATTCATTTATATGTATTGTAGTTTCGTCAAGTGACTTGTAGTGCATTCCTATTATCAATACATGTTCATTCTCATTACAATACGACAAGCAGTCGACAAACTAAGAGGGATAGGAGATAAATCAAAGAGTCGCTAATACCGTTATCCATACAAGTGGATTTCTCTTTTATATACATAATGATACTATTGTGTTGTAAACATTAGGATGTATTGTTGAGCATAATATATTACAAATATGTATTCAAAAAGCCTTTAATTTTCAGAATAAATTATGCATGTTTGACAAGAGTACACTTAAATAATTTATACTCTTTGCATAAAGAATTCTCTTTTTTCTGTATATTAAATAAGTCAAAGCAAAAACAATATAATTCTAGCTTTGTTTAAAAATTGAAAAAAAGAAACCAGGATACTTTGTTATTTAAAGTGAATTCAAAATTTTAATTGAAAATCTGTACTAATACGTGTTTTGATGATTTTGTAATGAGTTTCTATTACTACGTGCATGAAATTTATCTGCTTGATATTGTACTGATTTTATATTGAACTATTTCGATAGATTTATCTTTTCTGTTACTTAAGGCACTAATGTACAATATGATTTTTGCACGTTTTTACATTTATTTATTGTAATCAAGTAATGAATTCTTCTTACTTTTGAATTAATGACGTTATTCAATTAAAAACAAGAATTTATTCTTACAGTTTATTGAATTTATTAGTTAGTTTTTATTCACATAAGTTGAAAATAAAATATATATAGGCGTAGAAAATATAATTTTATATTATATAAAAAATCTAAAGTATTTAGACGATATTTTTCAATATTTTTAATTCATTAAATAGGCTCTTCTCTTTGTAATCATTTAAATAATTTTAAAAAGAAATGATAAAAGTTATTATTTATTTAACTCATTTTTAATTGAACTCAAATCTGCTTTTTACTGTTATCCAATTGAATGATACAATAAATGATTGTTACGTAGCCGAAATCATTGATGTAATCATAACAAGCCTTAAATCATTAATGCAATCTTTATTTTTTTCTCAGCTAAGGCACACGGTTCTACGAAAAAATTTTCGAAATAAACACTAAAGGCACCCTAGCTCGTATCCTCTTTTGCAAACTTTAAACCAGTATATAATATACACGCGAAAATATAGTATCAACTATAGCATCTATATCATTTAAAAGTTGTTAAAAAATCGCATTATTTTCGCAAAACCCCAAGAAACCTTTCTTCCTACATTTAAAACTATTACATTTTTCGTATACAAACGCACAGCTGCGGTTCGCCCGAGGCTTTGAAATTAATAATTTCTTATTTAATCATTTCTCGTTCTTGGAACTGATTATTTTTTTACATCTTTTTTTCAAGTATAATGCAAACGCGAGATAATCTATGAAATCTACACGATTTTATTACATACATTCATATACATGAAATATAGATCTATAATATAAAAAATTTTGATAACTTTTAAGCTAATGCAGCATTCATTTAGTTTATAGTATAAGCCAAATATACTTTTTCTTTGATTACTTAGACTTCTTTTAGTACCGTGCATTTTTCTTTTGCACCTTTCTTCTTATAACACTTTTTTTATACTATCATTATTACCGCTTTCGCAAATTTATTTACTTTTTTAACGAATTCATAATTTTTCTGAATTAATATATTTAACTCGCACATGCCTATATTCATTTTAATAGTTATTTTATTTCATTCCCTTTATTCGCCTCAGTTGGCAGTCTTTTATAAATTAATCCTCACAATACTGTTTGTAATACGATATTCTATGCACTTTTTAAGCGTATTTTCGATCCGCTTGAAAGTGTGCCTTTTTATCTGTTTAATCATTATTCTTTTTCTTTTTTAATACAATTATACAATAGTCAAACCATCGCTGGTTGTTCGCAATGTCTTACAATAAAACTTACATACATTTACATACACAAGATTCAAAATTAGTGTGATAAACTATAATCGATGCTGTTCTTTTTGCTCGCTATTGTTTTTATTCTTAAACTCATAATGTAATCAGTCGCCTTGAACACGGAAAAATCTGAAACTCCGTTAAATTTATCCGTTTTTTCGTGCTCCAAAGTCCACTTGATGTACTTACATACACCATTCTTAAAAGACATAATATTCAAGTGACTCAGTGTGCTTCGAACGTATACTTGATGAAAAAAGAAGATAAGCCCCTCGTTGGACACAATTAAATAATATGCCCGATTAACCTTCTTCAGTATTCGATCGGTACTTCGCACATCGCGACAATTAGCTACTTACGTGACTAATAAAAACCGTATTCTCTCTCTCTCTCTCTCTCTCTATCTTTCTCCTTTTCTGCACGTTTGCGCACGCGTGTGTGTATATGTGTAGAGGTATGCGCAAACACGTGCGTGTATTATTTTCCACATTTTACCATATATTATCATTTATTCTATAAAGACTCTTTTCTATTCTTAAAAAAGAACGCATCTTAAAAAGATATGCACAGTCGAGTAAAAATGTACATAGTTATGCCTCTTCTCGTACGAAAAAAGATAACTATAAACTAAAACGTTTATACGCCAAAACATGTATAGTTAAAATCTGTACATATAGTGCTTGTAGATAATTGTCTCTTTGCATTGAATAATAACTTTCCGTGACTATTAGTATCTTCCATTTCCTGGCTCTTTCCCCTTTTTTGTTCTCTATGTATGCCTTTGTGTCTTTATTTCGTTAGAGAACCAGCATCTATCATTTTTTTTGCATTCGCTGATAGAGCTGGTCCTGCTCATGCTAGGCATCCATGTGCCGATACTTGTGAGCCGACATTTGTGCGAGACCAAGTACTGCATATTGGCACTGTAGACAATGATAGTGGGTCTGCTTTCCTGAGTGCTGGCATTGAACCGCTCCACATGGTTGACTGGGCGTGAATTTTTGGAAACCGGCTGCGGCTATGCTGTCTAATTTGGCATGCTGCCGCCTGTGGGCTACCACCTTATTTGTGTCAGTACATACAAAGTCGCATTTAAGGCAGTGAAAGTGCGACGCTTTATTCTGCATTGATCCTAGAGAGGAGGTATACGCACACTCGCTTCTTCCGCATGGCACATTGGCACGGTATTGCTGGAAATCCCCACCCATGAGAGTGTCGAGTCTTTCGTGTCTAGCTGTATGCTGCACAAATCGAGTTTTGTCACAGAACGAATAGCCACAGTCTTGGCGCATACAATGGAAATGGGTCTGGTGTTCTCGGTAACCACAGTGCGGATATCGGCAGTCCTCGTTAAATCTGAACCGAATGTAGCCTTCAGGCACAGGCTCATCTTTCAACATTCTCATGGAGTGGTGAAGGCGCTGTTTCTTAGCTTCAGGTGAGTTAGAATCTGGCGGCGAGAGTGAGTGTTTTGTTAGATTTAAGTTTGCTGCTAGTGAAGCAAGGGGATTTTCATCTCTGTTGGGCGGTAGAAAGTTTCCCGGCGGTAATCCTGGGGTGAACATAAGACCTGGAGCTCCGCCGTACATGCTACCGTGTTGAAGGAACGGAGGAAGTGCCTGATTTAGTAGAGCTATCTGCTGGTTCATTGCAGCCATAACCGCAGGGCTCGGGAAGTGGAAACCGTGACTTAGGTCTAGTTCAAATTGTTGCTGCTGCAGAGATGGTTGTTGTCCATTCTCGTGACTGTCCAAACCAGAGATACTATTTAATTCGTACGGTTCAGATAGTTCTCTTTTAATATTGGGTGAAGACAGATTCGATTGATTGTGATTGTTTGGCTCTAACTTTATCTCTTTAGTCGTTAATGGTTGTTGTTGTTGTTGAAGACTCTGTTGCATCTGCCGTTGCATTTGATTTTGAAAGTTATGAATATTCTGGGCAATTTGAGCATTTTGAGCCATAAAATCATGCTTCTGTGCTTGCTGAGAGAGTTGTGCTAGGTATTCATGTTGTGTTAGCTGTTGATGATTACTCGGGGGCTGCGTTTGCTCATGAGACAATTGAGTATGTTGTTGTTGTTGACTAAGAATAGCTCCTGCTGAGTGTTTGGGTATGTGGGCAACAAGACGATCAAGTTTCGAGAAGCCCTGGTTACATGCGTTGCAGTGGTAATGATTCTTACGCTTTAACTTGCAAAATGGACTGCAGCTTTGTTCCGGGCCGTAAAGTGTATAAGACGAAGAAGATGGAGTTGGCGGTGTAATAGGACTCGATGCTGATGTCAACTGGATAGATTCTGTAATTATGAAACATTTATTATATGAGGAGAATTCATGATTTTTGCAACTGTTTTATTAGTATTTTTATTTTTCAATTTTATTACTACACTTGACTTATATCACTTATATATTTGATATAGTCGGCACATATCAATAAAATTGTTATTTAAAAATTGTAAAAATTTGTTGCAAAGATAAAGAAGAATCTTATAGGGTATTGGTAAAAGAAAATGAAATTCCCATATCTATAAGTATATATGATAATATACTACTAATATCTATATAGGCACTCTTAAATACACAATACAAATACAATATTGAATAAAAAGAGACAGAATAAATAATCTAAATAAATCTTAACTATAGTTTTACTATTGAGAAACTAAGAAGAAAAAACTAATACAAAGAAGAACTTAAGACGAACCTTGGTGCACAGAAGCTCGCATGGATAGTATGGCACCCGGTAGTGTGGGTTCGCTTGGCGGTCCGCTGACCGGATAATAGGTGCCTGCCGCCCTCACCACTAGCAACAATCAACCAAAAACAACCAACTCTTCAAATTTACGTCCCAATTCTAAATAGACAGATTTATGCACACCTACTACCGAGATTTTACGAAGAAACATTGACGAACAAATTTATTAAGATCTAACATTACTTGTACACTACCTGGTGGTAACAGTAGGTACCATAAAGATTGTAAAAATCATCATAGATATTTGGAAATTTTTACTAATTTTGATTTTTGAAAATTAAGTTAAAAATTGATTAACTAATACTAAAACTTGTATTAACAAAATTTATAAAATAACGTACTATGTTCTAAGTCAAGTCATTACTTTTTGATATCAAGGATTAATAAGTATATGCACGTATATTATATTTTCCTTTATATAGAATATTTTGGAGTATGAATAAATAATGTTTTTATATTAAAAAAAAACTACTTTGTGTTAACTGGAATAACCATATTACATAAACCACACTTTCCAATATTTTACAAGGTTAAGACTTCCCATTTCAAGATAGTTTACAAGAACTTATCACCGATCGAAAACTATTTTATGATATTTAAATAAAACAAAATATTACAGCACTTTTGTTGAAATGCCCTTATTTAAAAGCTAAAAATGAATAATATTTACACAAAAACTCACATAAAAAATTTAAAAAAAAAATAAAATTATTATATTAATTAATTAATCTTATGCATATTTCCATTTTAAAAGTACATGTATAAAAGTCAGTGAACGCATTCACTGATCTTCTCATAACTGAGTAATATATTTCTTAATTGAGTGTATGTAGGGATTAAACTAAAAAATTAATTAATTTGATTGGAAAACTTTTAAAAAAATACACCCAATTATTAATTATATCATTCCTGGTAGAAAATAAACGTTGTTACAAATGCAATGGTGATTTAGAATGAGATTTTTCAACTTATAATTATTCACGATATCTACAAAGATCTGAATTTGTTTTATTTTTCAGTTGCAGTTAATGAGAGATAAAAAAAATTTTTTTGTTATATATTCTTTAAAGAATTCTGTTTAAGTTACTTTCAATAAGAACTTTCAATATTCTACTCATCATGTGTTCTTGAATGACAATTTTTTATACAATTTTTTCTACTAATGATTATTAGACATACTGTCACCAAATACCCCGTGAATTTGCGATATTTTAAAGTGAGTTAAAGTGAATTTATGGATTTTCTACCAGAGAAATAATATTTTAAAATTTCTTATTGCGTAATATGTGCAAATTGATAACTGCATTGCAGTAGTTAGAAAAAAACTTAGAAAAATAATTAGAGGTACATCTTATTAAACGCATCAACATTAACAAAAGTACTAATAACTACTCGCAACAAGAGTGCAGTGTCAAAGGTAGAAAGGAAACTCGCATATTTTACGTGCAAATGAGAAGGAAAAATCATGAGTACATGCTCACCCGTAGTTTTGCTGTTAGCGTCACCAGGATTAGCGAGATCCAATTCCTTCTGTTCGGATCTACTGTCCTCAATGCCCTCGCTGAGCTTATCAATTAGTTCCGCTGGATTTTTCACCTGTATCCTAGGCTTCACTTCCTGGATCGATGGGGAGTCGTCCATACTTATGACACCTTCATTGTGCTGCTTTTCATGCAGAGCCATCGTTGAGTAGCGGACAAAACTATAGCCGCAGCCAGGCCTTGTGCAGTGAAAATGACGATTGATACGGTTACTGTGACAGCTCGGCAAACGACAATCCAGCATGCGATCAAAGAAAGCGAAACCCGGCGGTATATCAACATTGTCGTGGAAGTCCTTGCTGTGCATGAGTAACTGATCAGGGCGATCTGTAGAAAAGTGACAGCGTGGCTGTGAACAGTGGTGATGCCTAGTCGAACGCAAAGCACAGGACAACTCGAGACAGGCATCTAAAAAAGGGAAACATTATGTTAATTGAAGTTACAAAATAAATACAATTCACGATAATTTTACATTATTAATTGCAAGGGTTCCATAAAATTTACAGCATATTAGATTATTTTAAACCTGGATTATATGTAGAGAATCCAACAGGGTCGCCATTGGTGGGTGAGAGACTACCCTCTCTGTCATCTCCAAGACTCTGACAGGGCGCACTGACCAAGGTCGTGGTTGCTGGAGTTACAGCAGAGGTTGGTGTGGGCTTTGGTAGCTTGAAACTGGTGAAGATTGCCTGAGGTGAATCTTGAGTCTGGGTAGCCGGATCGCCACCGCTCCAGATTTCGATGACCCTGTTTTTTGGCGGCCGTCCACGCTTCCGCCTGAACATGGCGTCTATGTTAGTCAGATGAGTTAAAGTTACATCCGAGGATAATGGATGAGATGCGCAGGAAAGATTCAGTTGTCGACTGTACTCGTGGATCTTATAATGCTGAAGCCTCCTAAAAGGTTTGTCCGTTGCAAGAATGACTTCTCGGCAATTCTCCCAATTACAATGATAATGTTTCTCCTTGTCGGCGTAGGGGCACGAAGTCTCTTCACAGCCGCCTTCCTCGAAAAAGGCGTCAGTAATACGTTCCTGAGTTTCGTGTTCACGCAAATGCTCGCGTACCTCACGTGGGTCTCGAAGTGTTGCTCCACATCGATCCAACGCGCAGTGATGATGATCCTTGCCTAAAGCGCAGCTGCATTCGGTTGAAGCTGGCATTAAGTATGCTATTTCAACATATGAATACATTAATCGCCATATAATAATAAATATAATTCTAGAACTAATACAGAAGGATATTTTTACAAAATATTAATCTCTCAATATTAGTTTCTGATAAAAAAATAAATTCTTATAAAAAAAATAGTAATATAGAAAGTAATATAAATAGTAAAATATTACGGTGTGCCATTAAATGTAATAAAATTAGGAGTCGTTTTAGAATTACCATCTTTTAAAATGAAACAAAACTGATAAATAGAAGATTTTATGTATTTTTTAAAATTAAAATCTCAATAAAAGTTCAAGTTAGTGTATTCGTTTCAACAGTTTTTTAGTTATTGTGCAAATTATAGTAGTGTGAATTTTTATTTTAATTTTTAACTAAAATAAATAATATTTCCTCTTCTATAAAGCAATGATAAATTCGTGTTGAGTATATCAACGTGGTCGTCGCGGTAATAATCTTGTATCGCGGAGCCACCGGTGAGGAAGATAGGCGTGATTATCAGTAGAAAATTTTGATGAGCGAATTGTAGCCGCGCATCGGCGCATAAATGGTACGGTCACGGGTGATATTTCGTGTCCACTCGCTTCCAGTAACCGCAATGTTTTGGACTCATAGGTACGCAATGGATGAGAATCCACCTTTTTTAAGTTAACAAGTCTACTGCCACGATAATTGTTTAATCGGACAAATTATTAGGATGATGAAATGTTTGGATAAGCATAGAGTATAGTCAAGCAGTTAGCTAGTCTTCAACTATTATAATTAGAAAGGGTTGTAGAAGAGGGTAGACATCAAAAATATTTAAAAAAAAATTACCAAGTTCGGTGGAAGTGAGTGGGTGCTGCTCCGGAAGGCCGGCGGAGCTCGGACCGCTTGACAGCGTCATTGTCGTAGCCGTGAGATCCATGGCAAGATCGCTTGCACTCTGGAACGAGTCGTCCATGGAATAGTAGGATGGTGAACCCCGGCCCTCGTTGGAACTCTCGCCGTTAAGGCTGAGTGAGAGGCTTTGGGGTCCCATATCCTCGGGCATCCAGGTGCCGGATCCGCGAATCCCCGTGGTCGAGGCGGAGCCGCTACCGGCGCCACTAGCGCCTATCTGCTTGTATTTACGGTAGGCCAACTCTGAATCGTTTCTTTCGTGCTTTCGTTTGTGGGAGAAGAGCTGACTTGATGAATGGAGGACATAGCTGCACTGAGGACGAATACAGTGGATGTGGTTGCACACACGAGAGAAGCGACACTGCTCGAAAGGGCATGCTTCTGATTTCATGAACTTTTTGAAACCATCTCGAGACAGCTGTTCATCCTTTATGTGATAGGACTTATGCTTGTCTGTGAAAAAACAGAGTGAAAAATTGTAAGTTAGCATTGGCAGCTTGCGAGAAAATGAGGTAGAAGGTATAGAATTGATTCTAATACTCACCCATATCAGCTTTATTCTTAAAGGTAAACTGGCAGTCAGCCCGTCTGCAATGAAAGTGTGTCGTCCTCTGGCCGACGAAGGGACAATACTCGGTTGCACAGCTCTCGGTCGCCCGGAACCTCTGGAAGCCTTCCTGAATGATTGCCGAGTCCTTTCTGTGATAATTGGCATGCATCTGGACATCTGAAGTCGATATGTAGACCTTATCGCAGTTCTCATGAATGCAGTGATAGTGAGTTTGTTTACGGTTGTGAGGACACTGCCTACTAGGATGTCGATCCGAGCAGTCGTCAGTCGGTGAGTAGCGCATGAAGCCATGCTGCAGAGATTCGTCACGCTTCTTGTGCCACTTAAAATGCCGTATCATCTCCTCCTTCTTTACGAAGACCCGGCCACTGCAGTCGAGGCAGTGGAAATGCTCTCGGCACCCGAGGTCCTTGCAGGGGTTGCTCCCGCATTCCAAGCCGCTGCTGTAGCGACGTACATATCGAGAGTAGTCGATCATAGGCTGAGACAGGCCACCACCGGGACTCGGCTTGCCTGTAGAGCCAGACCCGCCTGAACCGATCAGTGCTTCCGCTGAAACCGGAGACATGCTTTGCCGCAACAAGGCTGCAAAAGAGAAACCATTTTGCCATTAACCTTTCATCATATATAATACTACTATTATTAATATAAGAAATTTTAATATATTTACATATTTCGTTATGTAATTTACAATGGCTATACCTAGCTTGGTACATTGAGAAAAATGTTTGATAAAAGTTATAATAAATTTTACAGTAATCGGAATCCGTACTGCTAAAATAAAAGCAATACAAATAAATTTTCTATTTTATACAATTCTATAAATTCTACTATGAACACAGTAATTTTTGTTATTGTATAAATTTTAATATACAACATAGTAAATTTTATTTTAATTGGACTAAGTCTCCTGGCTACTAAAAGATGTAGTAATTTTTTATAGAATTTCTATCATTTTTACTATAACATATTATATATAACTCCTATATTATTTGATAAATAGAAATTTAATGTATTATTAATGATTCATCATTTGAAGACATTTAAAATTATACTAAACTATAGTAAAATAGTCGGTAATATAAGTTATCTACTAATGTCCATAGGCTATAGTCGATAAGGACGGAAGAAGCTATACCATATGGGCCACTCGACTTTTACTCTCGTCCGGTAACTTGCAGGTTCAACATTTAAATAGGCTATTTAATTGATCGTCCGTACGAGGTCGCCTCATATCAACGATAAATTCGACAAGATAGGTTTTCAGACATTATACAAGCAGGCATACAGAATTTTCATGCAGGCTGCTAAACATACTCTTAATACACATACATAGGTATGAAGGCACACGCGAAATTTGGTCATGCAAATTTTACGAGAATAGCTGGAACTACTGTGCCACTCGTTCATCGACCTATACGACAAAACGACTTAAGCTCGAGCTGATTAATCAGATTTTTTTAAATTTTTTTCATTTTACAATGCACGGCGTATATCTTGTATAAATTTATATCGCAGCGGAAACGGAGAATTCCTTAGCACCGAATGTATCGCTAAAAAAATTCGTTTGTTGTCGCAATTCTGCAAGTAATATTATAATATAATGTTAATTGATTCATATAATACGGTTCTTTTTATAACGAATAAACTATTTGAACATGTACAAACCATTACAGAATAGTAATGTATATAGATATTCAATAGTTTTTAGTCTATTAATACAAGTTAGTGTAGAAAAATTAATAATGATGTGAATGGTATAAAACGTGATCGTGATATAAATGTGACAAAAGTAGCTCAAAGTATTGAAAGTAGGCATTTTTAAATCTGTTTTGGAAAGATTTCAAATTTAAAACAACACAAATTTAAAAAGAAAAATATGTTCTCATTAGTACATGAGCATTGTATGAAAACCTTTCAAAATTTGTTTACAGATTCAAACAAAAATAACATTTCTTTAAAAATATTATTTTTATAAAAATCTATTTTATTTGACGAACCATTAAATTTTAGAATTAATATTTTAATATTTTTTTTTCAAACGAGTTGTCTCAGTTATATGACGTTATGTCAGGGCAAAAGAAAAGAATTGATGTTCGGGATAAGAAATACATAACAATTTTACAGCTAGAAAAAAGTTTTAGAGATATATATTTACTTTTCCACATATTTCCTATCGTATTAAAACAATTATATTTATTATTAACTTAAAATTGCATGTGATATAAAGAGTACTTTATCATATCATCTCGTGCAAAAATGAAAGAAAACTGACAGACGTCAGGAAAAGGAATGACTTACTGGAAAATGTATAATAGTGTACGATAACGGGAAGGCCAAACTTATCAATGCACGAAAACTTGGGAAATAATCGTCCCATAAAGCCTCATAGGCAAACACACAAGGCTCAAATATGTATAAAACACCGTGCACTATAGCCGATCGATTCGTACAATCGCTAGTTTATATATGCATGCGCTGAAAAAGTGCACAGTTAATAAATGCAGAACACCCTCGAGTGTACTGTAGAACTTCATAGATGTTTCCGACAGGCGCTAGAAAGAGAGAGAATGGACGGTCGACCTGAATTATTATATAGAGCCTGTTGGGGCGAGCGTTCAGAGAGATCGGCGCTATTAATAAAAGGGAGTGTTCGCGGGAGGCAGGTAGAAGAACGCACGCATTGTTTCCTGACGCGTGGCGCTGAAACATTCCCTCCGCCCCTCTGCGCGAGTTGCATGCGTGCGGCCACGGACCCACCTCCGCGATCGATCGCCACTTCCGTTGTAAATCGTGAAATTTTCTTCCAAGATAATTGCATACTTGGGAAAGGAAGATGAGCGCACCTCAAAAAATCCTTCACAATCTTGAGTGAAGGACTGCGAGAGGGGGGAGCCATCGTCTCTGTTGCTCCAACTGCTGCACTTTCGGACTAGTTCCTTCTGCAAACTTCCCTCGCGCTTGTCAATTGATTCCAATACTTTTACATTAAGGCAGTTTGCTGTCTTCGATGCAGTCTTAAACACAGCTCTGTTCTGCTATACTTCTTTATCTAACTTTTATGTTTATATTTGCAATGAATCATAGGCTTTAAACAAAGTTACCAAAAATCAATGTAAGATCAGCGCCACCGTTGTATCATTCAACTGGTAAAATGAGTTATTGTAACATCTGCAATGAGCGTGGAAGTTTGTTGTTGATCGTTATATTCATGCGAATAACCTCTTACTATAGTAAAAATACATTGAAATTTTAGCATGTATTTGGTTTTATCCATAGATATAAAGGTAATTTGAGGGTATAAACATCCAAACAAAATGACAATCCATGAATTCGACGTATTCAATGCAAGTATAATTATTAACGTCTATTGATTAAAATTCTTGAACAAAGTCCGTGGTTAATATGTATTTATTTGGATTTCTTTCTTTTAATCGATTTAAAAACGAGAGAGACGGAGATAGCGTGGAGAGGGGGAGGAAGAATGAGGCAGGTAGAAGGGGTACAAAACAAGCAGAGCCAGGGGGTAGGGTAATCGGGGGAAGTGGAACCCTGCTGCAAAGAAGACTACAGCGGTGCGCATGTTAGAGCTAAGGACATGCGTGCTCTGCTTTTGTTCTCTCCTCCACGGCTAAGGATATTTTCGCAAACGTGCGTAAGCGTATGTGTACTTTACGCATCTGTAGGCACATTCGGTCCTCCGGTATGCATCGTTGTTCGGTTAGTCCCCAATCGTACGCAGGATTCCGAGAAATGCAGGCGAAAAAAGAGGATATGTGTAGCGCCTGCCTTGCATGTATGTATATATTATAAAGTATATGTACATATATTTAGATGCCTTATTGGTTCGATAGATTTGTTTAGAGACAAGTTTTATGTACGAAAATTACCGAATATTTGGCAATGAACGCGCGATGAATCCGTAGATGAATCATATAGTAGATGACAAATTCAATCGCTGCGAATTTCAAGCTAACCATTGCCGGCCGCTTGCATGATTCCAACTCGTATCATAAGTATAACTGATGCATTGTACGAATGGCTCGCCGTCGTGCTAGCCATACACATTCGTATTTCAATACCTTTTCAGATACCTTTACATTCTCTGAAGATTTTACGATTACCGCATGTATTTATAAGAATAAAATGAATTTTATGTAACAGTCTTTAACTGTTGTTAATTTTTGTATTCGTACTTTTATTATATTTTATATGATAAAAAATGCTTAACAAAATTGAAGAAGTATTATTTTCGAAAGCAATATATTCGAGAAACATAATTATTGGAAAATCAGTACAGATGGATTAAGAAAAGTGAAGTAGCTCAATTTATATCCTAATAAGGAATTTAGCCAGAGCTTTCAATTTTATCCTAGGTGTATCTCGATATGTACGCGTTGTACATAAGATACAAGAATATATTCAGAGAATGATTCGGTAGGTATTACATTGTTTGAAATAGGACGTTTTCTGGGGAAAACACGAAACGGGAATATAGTGCTGGATATCCACGACATATTATAAGTTCACAAGTACGATTGAAGCCTCCTAAAATTCGAGGAGCACGGCTGTACTCAGTCGAAAAAAAGGGTTGATGAAAGCTTGAAAAATATGACTTATATCTATTTTTATACCAATAGAATAAAATTTCATCCGGAAGATGCACGTTTCTTTCCCTACTAGCGGAGCACGATGAAAAAACAAACGGGAGTGCGTCGACGTTGTACCAGTTGCTTCACATAAATGAGCTCGCTTCTCTCATTTACCTATAGCCTGGAGGAGAACTGAGTATCGGTCGAGGTGCAGGCCAAGCAAAAAGACGGAAAAGGAAGAGGAGGAGACCAAGAAGAGAAATCCGGAGATTGGGAGCGGAGCAGTAAAGCCACCCACGCGCCGGCTGCACGTATTGTATTTTTTGTGATTGTATAGACATGTAAACACATAGGCCCGGGCAAGGAAGGAGGTGGGGAGTGGCTTCTTTTGTGCAGCATCTCCAAGCAAGCGTCCCTTAGACCATGGGACGGCCGATTAGGCGACCGATATATAGAGGCAGGCCGGGGAAAAAGTGCGTGACACGGCTTAAACGAAGCAATTCTCAAAAAATATGAGAAATCACGCGCGCATGCGCGATGGGTTTGCTTTTTTTTCGGGGTCGGCGGCTCCCTTCCTTCTATTCGGGATCGGGCGACATGCGCGTGCGAGCGCAGCCCTTTATGCCCAAGCGTCCTTAAAGCGCACCCCGGCCCCACGTCCGCGTCGCTCGGCCGCTCTCCTTCTCTCTCTCTCTTTCTCTCTCTTTCTCTCACCCTGCCTCTCTATATCTCGGGAACCACGCAAAAAGGGGGCTTTAAAATTTTTCAAAAAGCCGTACCTGAAAGGGACCCGAACCTCGACCCGAACTGCCGGCCAGGGAGAAGGAGACGTTTTTTATCATTTAATCCGCAAGGCTCGCCTGAATAACCCTTTATACGCATGCTCGGCCCCACGTGTGTCCCCCAGCGCTACCTCTTTCTACCCGCCCCCCCGCGCGGTACTCAGCCGGTTGGTCTGTCTCTGTAGCTCTCTCTATCCCTCTTACCCGCGCCCATGAAATCGGGAACGTACTTATGTAAGAACACGTGTGCGCGTAGAAATCGGGTGCATTGGTGCAACTATCGAGTACTTCCTGCGTTAGTCGTGGTCTCTTGTTGCTTAGGAGTCCATTGGATGTGCTGTTGTAGCCCGATTTGCCTATCCTGGCCCCTCCCCCGTAGAAATCACGGCGATCTATCGATATTACCCTCAAAGCTGGTGCCGATACCGGATCGACGGGAATATTTATAGGCTGCTTGTGCGTTACTTGCCGCTCGTGAAAAACGCGGCCGAGCAATGCTAAAAAGCGATAAAAAGCGAGGGACGGGCGTGCGATAGAGTGAGGCGAGTTTGGGGGGGGGGGGGCAGGTGCGCCAAATTTCGCTTAATAACCGTTCCACCCTGCTTCGTACGCGTATGCGTACACACTCGGCCGTACGTACATATCCCCTATCGCTGACTCACTAAACCATTTCCCCCACCTCCTTCACCCCAACCTCCTTCACTGTATTTTTCTTTATTCTCCGCTCTGGTTTCTTTTTTCGGCCTCGCGAACGGCAGTCTCGAGTGGCATCGCTGCGTCCAAAATTACGTTTTTGCGTTGTGAGTGCTTGCACGTGTAATAAAGGAAGGAGCAAGGGAGAAAAAGAGAGACACAGAGAGAAGGCGGTGGGTAGTGGGGAAAGTTGCCGCTGCTGAGGCTCGTTTTCGTTTACTCACATGCGCGTAAATTCGCGAGCGGTATAGGTTCATTACACTTCGAACGTACAAACAAATGTACCAGCGAGCAATGGAGGTAGTTCAGTTGAATAAAGAAATGCAGTGAGTGCAAGTATTCGTCAGAGAATCCCTTGACTTCTAAGTAACCTTTGAGATTGGAAAAATGTCGAGAAAAGTGAGTTAGCGTTAGGTCGACTTAATCACCGAGAGGATGATTTTGAGTAGACGATGTTAACAGTGTGTAACGAGTTGTCGCTCGAGTTGGCATCGGCGAGGGGACTAGGGCACGGGAAAATAGTGGGAGCTACTAAGGGAGCCGCCGAACGTAAAACAGAGTCTTCACGCTCAGTACAGGGCACGCGAACATTCGCGAGTCGCTCTTGACTCAGTCGTCGCGTCGCGCGACCAAGTTATTTCTGTCAAAACAGCGGGTCTGCTGTGGAGTCTTCCTGGCCTTCCTGCGCCCTCTTGCATTTAACACCTTGTACATCGTGGCCTTGTGAATGCTCAGACTGCCAAGGCGAACTGCCTGCAGTGTACTGCCGCGCTCGCCATTATTCCTCCCTTTCTCCCAACTCGTGTATCATCTACATGACGAACGTCCCAATGCAGTAGGTTGCGGCGCGGTGCGGACGTTTCTCCCTCGCTAATTGTCTTTTTTAGCAGGCGGTTTCGCTCATCTTTCCAGCTTTTGTCGCGCCCGGGATGATTTACAACTGTTGTAATTATAGGACGGTGTCTCGCGGCTCGGGCTTAGAATTAGCTCCAGAAGCCTCGTAAGAAACATCGCAAAGCATCGAAAAGTAATGCAATCCATCGTCCTCCTACACGGCATCGGAAGCAGCAGCATCTTTTTGAGTCTTTCAAGAAATATTTTTCTGTCATTTGGTCATTTAAACTTATTAGAGTTTAGCTTTTATACATTCGTCCATATCCGATTAACAAGCAAGACATACACAGATTCATGAGTACCAATAAGGGCCAAGCGAAGCTCGAAGAGAAGCTAGAGCTAGCAAAAAACCTAAGTTATCCCTCAGGCAATTTATTCTACCCCCTTTGATTACCGTTTGGACTATTATCGCTCAAAATTCCAACGTAATATTGATAGGGTGGATAGATCTAGGGCTGTGAGAGCAAGGCAGCGCCGATCGAGTGCCCGTCTGAACCGCTATATTTGTCGACCTGGCTGTATGTTAACGTAAATGCAAGCATAAATGTACACGTGTTTATGTGCCGTGGAGGAATGCTGAAAATGCACAGGAGCAAGCTGCTCAAGGCCCCCGCAGTTGCCTGCAATGACCCGCGGGACAAGGTAGGATAAGGCGGGATGAGCCTGCACTCGAGACTCGGAGAAATTAATGTCGAAAAATCTTAGTGAGGACTGAGCTCGCACTGGCAACTCCTCCCACGTGGTATCGGATCATTCACGTCATTAATCGAGAAACCGGCCATAAGAGCACAAATAAGTCAAAACTGCCCAAGAAAAGGAGCAAAGCCCCGGGAATTGTTAAAATCGCGCTCGCCGTAAATCTCGCATAAGGCCTGGTTAATTGATGATTCGCCGCGAAAGAGTCAGTGGGAGAGGCTACCAACGCGCTCTGCATCTCCCTCTTCCTCACCCTATCTTTCTCCTGAGCGCCAGAGAAGGAGGCGAAGCAGCCGAAGGAGATGGAGGAGGTGCAGGAGGTGGAGGAGGAGGAAAGAATGCGGTATACAGAGCGAACCGACTTGCTCCCTCCCTCAGTGAACCTATAGTGCAACGCTTAGCGAGAGTGAGAAGGAAGAATAAGCGCATACACCGATACACCCATGGCTACGCTTGTTCGACTCTTTCTCTTTTCATCCCTGTCTCTCTCTCTCTCTTTCTCTCTCTCTCTTTCTCTCTCTCTCTCTCTTTCTCTCTCTCTCTTTCTCTCTCTCTCTCTCTCTATCTCTCTTATTCCGACTATCTTCCTTTCTTTCTCATGAGAGCCGCCATTCGCGGCAAACGGCTCATTATAATTAGTGCGGACCGGCCGGACGCGATCCGATTGGTCGGTAGATTCTGTATCCGTGATCTCCGGGAGGATCTATGAAAGCGGAATCTCCATCTCCTGGCATCTCCTCCCCTTCCTCGCCCTCCTCTACGCTCCCTCACACACGCCTGCAAACTCAGAGGAACAGAGTAGCGAGAGAGCGAGTGGTGCGCGTAAGCACGTGACGTGTGCTCGAGCGTGCACGTACTGCAGCGAGACGAAATTTATAGCGAGCCCCTGGCCCCCTTTCCTCCCCCCGCATTATTTTCTCTTTCTCTTGTTTTATTTTCTCATTTGCCGAATGGGATTTTCTCCCTGCAAGCTCGCCTCCTTTCTTTACCTCCGTGCACGGCAATGCCACAGCCGCGCGCGCAGTGTCTCCGCCGCGCCTCGGTCGGCCGTGCTGCCGGCTCGTTTGATTTAACGACTGCGCGCGGCCGCGTTTATGCCGATGCGAGATCGTCCCCCTACGTGCCCCTGCCCGCCCCTCCCCGCGAAGCGCCCAGCTCTTATTCCGTCCGAAAGAGAAAACGAAAGATGACGAGAGAGAGAGAGAGAGAGAGAGAGAGGAGAAGATAGGTGGGAGAGAGGAAGAGCTGCCTTCCACCGCCGCGCGCAATTTGAATAAATCTCATTTATTGTCTCGCGGCCGTCAGATTCGAATTCAATGTGAGCGCGGAGGGGCCGCGGCCATCACTACAGGGGAAGCGACGAGATGAGAAAGGGGTACACGTACAAGGGAGTCATCGTTGTGCTGCGCACGTTAGTCGTCTCAACTTCTCTTTCCCGCCTTTCTTTTCCGTGACGTCTCGTGTCTATAATGGACGGCGACAAATTGACGCCGCGCGCCCCGAGTTCTTTATTGCGATAGAAAGCTAGAGCACGCCACCCCGCAAAACAAGCGGGAAGATTCAAAGAACTCTTCGATATACGTATAATAAGGGGAGAATAGGTTCAATCGGCCTCTTAGATCGATTCATCTATCAAAAAAAAGTCTCAGAAATTTCCCAGATACATTATGGCTTCTTCATAGCGGCTCAATCTACTCCTGCACGTTGAGTGCACACGAATTTATTGCTGCGATGACATACTAAGACCGTAGCTTGATCGATTATACTTAATGCATCGGTGCATCGGCGCATCATTATTTCATTGCAAAGATCTACGGCAAATTCTATCAGCGTAAGGTATGTATCATTTGGATTCCGAAGATCAGTGCTTTTTATTTCGAACCAGTCGATTAAGGCAAAAGTGCTTAAGTCTATATTACAAAGTAAATCGAAATATTGGTAGCTTAGCATATCCGATATATAAGCATATGGAAAAGCATCGTGATCTAAATATATATGAAGTAGAAGGTGCACATGCGAACTGGGCGAAAATGATATAGAGGTAAAGGTGCAGATGCAAGCGCAAACGAAAACGACAAATAAGCTCCTGGAGGCCTACACTATTCTTAACTTCAAATTCTCGTTCAGGTATAAGTATTTAAAAGCGACATCACATAATGAAGTCTTCTATATTGGCAATTGGTAGCGACTTCCATCTCCGTATATAGTTCTAGTCTACTAAGGTGGAGTGGCAGTACGAGAAAGCTTAATTAATGAACCTTTATGCGGAATTGCTTCCTCGGTTATGGCTGCACAACTCGAGGCCGAGGTCGATGCGCCATGTAAAAAAAGGCAAAAGGGTGATGTAGCAAGTCGTGGGCGGGGCGGCGTTGGCGTACACGACCTTGGGGGCAGCTGGAGCATGCGCGCCTCTTGACTGTCAGGGGCGCGTGCGCGCGTCCGCCCCCGGGCTATGGGCCCTCCTCCCGCGCGCAAGAGCGCCCGCCGTTCGGCCGCCCGCGCCGACGCAAAGGACTCGAAGCGCCCAGGCGAGCACAAGCCAGACGGCCAGCTCGTTCTCCAAGGCCAATAGAATCGAACTCTTTGGATGGGTTCACATTGGTGCGGTGCGGCGCAGCGGCTTTGATCGCCCGAATTCATCCAAACTCAGCACCGCTTGGTACTGGGTTCGATGCGCTGCTGTCAAAACAGAAACTCGACGCCCAGCGGGAAATAGTATGGGCACCTTTTTTCTGTGTGCGACACAGATGGCTCAGCGCACGCTTTTGCGCCAAAGAGCACGTCCAATTAGGCAGAAGTGCGACCTCTGTCGGCTCTAGCCGATTTACAACCGCCGATCTGTCTACACCTTAGCCCCACTAGCGTAATTGCTCCATTATGAGGGCGCGGATTCACTTCCGAGACCCTTGAATAGAGCCGATAACTTTTATATCAAGTCAACTAGAGGGTTCTTTTGCTATGGCTCAAATCTATCCTGCTATCGCAATATATTTAGTCGCAGCACTGGGAGCCCCACGATCCACGGCGATCGTTGACTCGCTAGTCGATGACCAAGTCGTTTGGGGAGAGGGGGAAACGCGGAAATGAGAGGAAGTTCTGCTTAACAAACACCTCGGCACCCGTCGCTTTTTCCTAGCTGCTCCGCGGGGTCAAAGACTCGACCAAGTGCCGATCCAAGTGACGCCATGTCAGTCGACCGCACATAATACCCGAGCTGTGTACTTTGATCTATTTTAAAGATTACGACGCCAAGATCAATCCGCAACTTTTTTCAGAAATACACCTGGATCTCTTATAACGCCGGCACAAGTGACCCAAGGCATCTATCTCCACGTTCGCTAGTTTCTAAAGCTGATATCCAAACAACTTTGATTTTGAACTTATTCATAAATTACCTGATAAAGACTCGATCCATAGAGTAGCTCAATAGTTCACCTTACCAAATATACAACCAATAAATCGCATAAAGGGGAGTAACGAGTTGAATGCAATACTCTGATAGAACCTGAATGAAGAAGTAGATGAATTAGCTACGAATCTGCATACGTTGCTTACTTTAATTTTTCGACCATTATTATTCACGGCATCTATAAAGGTAGTGTAAAGACTATGATATGAGTTCGCATACTTATCACAAGCGTATAATTTAGTTTTAATGAAAGGAGGTATTCCATACGTAAAATAAAGAATAGTGTCAGCTTTAGCAGTGCTCACAGCGTTGATGATGATAGGAAAAGCTACAAAAGGAAAACAACGATAATTTGAGTGAGCGTAAGATCTACAAATATAAGTATAGAATAGCATGAGTGAAAAGAAGAACATAAAATGGAGGTAAGATAGGAATGAGATTGGGGATGAAAAAAAAACATTCGAATGTCAGAGAGAGGTACAGATAGGTATATATTTATTTATGATTTTGTTTTAATGAATTGCACAAACATTAAACAGTTTATCAAAGGCTACATTTTAAATCTATTTATCCTAATATCGCAGTAAATAAAAACTTGTCAATTATGACAGATGTAGTATAGTCGTAAAAGCAATAATATTAATAATTTGATATTTTCCGATCATCTATATTTATAATTAAGTTACATTTCGATACGAAATCGGATATAAAGATAAGAATTGTACAGTAATCATAATCTTATATTTTTTACTTGGTAGAAATTTGAAATATTACACAAAACAGTGCAACTAAATGCAGGCTATATATAACCTTTCACAACGATAAGGGGTTGAAAAAAGTACCTTACTCGTAGGATTACGCGCAGGGAAAGCAAAGGAGGGCGTAGCATTTTTTTGTATTTCACAATCAAAACCGTTGAATGCACAGAAGGTTAAACACACACAGACACACACACGCGTGCGCACGCGTATGAACATATCTGTATGTTTAAATGCAGATAGAGGTAGATGAGCCAAGTCAAAATCGAGAAGTTCGAAAGATCGTGATCAAGTCCGCCGTTGCAACAATGATACTTTTTTCAGACTGCCCAACTATTAAATTTAGAATATTTTTTAAATTTCTGCGATTCCGGCAGAGCGATTTGGCTAGCCTCTCGGGTTCTCTGCGCTCCTTGCGTTCCCGGTGCTGCTGCCGACGGCGGCACTCCTCACTTTTTACCCTCTCGTTCGAGCTCGCTTTTTGTCAAGCGCGAAATAACAACGGGAGGGAGCGCGCGAGCCGCAAAACGAAGCCCGCGGACGCTGGGAGCAGTAAAATGAAATGAGAAGAAGAGCTGTGCGCGGGTATAGAGGGGGATGGGCAAGCGCTGCCGGTCCCGGCCTGGGGGAGGGGGTGAAAGAGGTCTTAAAGAGCCCTAACTCGAATTACCAAAGGCCCGAGGAGCGAGGAGGGAGTTAAACGTTCCACGGCGTGTTAAATCAAAGAGGAGAACGAGAAAGGGGGTAAGAAAGAGTGGAGAAAGCAATAACGCGCGAGAATGCAGAATGATGGAAACGTGGCGGCACTTGGGCGGCGGGCGGCGAACCTAGCTATACGCTTAGCTCTTCCTTTTATCTCCACGCCCTCGCGACTCTCTTTCTCCTGCCATTTCACGATTATGCAGTCTGGAAATAGTCAACCGGATACGCGGCAGCCGCACGCCAACCCCCCATGAAGAGGGAAGTCGGTCCACTCGCTACCGGTGCCCATATATTTCTGGCCCACGACGGAAGAGCCTTCTTTTTCCCTGGATGTGAGCCTGCGCCCGCGCCCACATCAATGCAAGAAAGAAGCGCTTCCTCGGGATTTGTGCCTTCTTTAGCCCTTGCATCGCGGACGAAAATATTTTTCGTTTCTCGTGGACGATATAAGAACCAGCGCGTGCTCCCGCCAAATTCGTTGCATGCGCACTCTTTCGACCTGCTGCCGTTGTGCCGCCACCCGCGCCGTGCCCTCGTACCATTGCATCGTGCCGCCTTTCTGTTTTTCTATTTCTTTTACCCGTTGCATATCCTTTCTGGACAACCGTTGTATTTATTTATTTTTTACTGTTTAGTTACTATTATGTTTTAAAACTATACTGCTTTTGTGCACAATAAAATTAGAAATGATAGAATGATCACGTGAATAGAGTATTGTTGTAATTATTATTCTTAAAATGTTTAATAATGAAGGCATAGTATTAAAAGTACGTTTAATCATATCAGCGGTTAGAAATTGTACATATTATTAAATGGACAACTAAAAATAATATATGTTTATTTCATGAGATTTAAAATGCGCTGCGATATCGGCCATAGTGATACATGTCTGATAACGTTATTAATAAAAATTGAAGTAACAACAGCAGCAACAACAGCAACAATTACAACAACGATAATAAGGCTTAATTTCTCATAGTAAAAACTGCATTTGAGCTACCGAAAAATAACTAGAAGAAAACTTATACAATAATAAGTACAAAATATATATAACAAGAAACTTTATATGTACTTCAATCCGCTCCATCATTCACCCTTAAAGCTTTATTCATCTAAATTCCAAGACGAGAGTTACAAACAGTATTTAGTTTCTCAACACTGCACACATATATATTTATTCTTTAAATAATCCATGGAGTAGATTAAGAGTTGATTTATTCTCCTGCAAAGAAACTACAACTAACACGGCTATGAATCTGATTAATTTATTTGAAATAATCGTTTATTAGTTTTCCGAGTTACGGAGAGTACATTTGGAAAAATATACTTGGTTCTATTGGACCTACAAGAGAAGCGAGTGCTAAACAATAATAGAAGCCTAGGTCAGACAAAGTTATTAGTTATTGGAAGTTCCGAGGAAGTTGTTATCGGATCTTGCAAGAAGTTTGGTTTAGATCCAGGTCCAGGCTAACTTTCGGGTCAGCTCATCCCCCGGCGAAGAAAAATCGCGCGTGCAGAAACTAGGCTCCGTGATGAGCTCAGTCGATTCTCGTATTTATAAACCGCAGGAACCGTCCCGCTAAGTCTACCAGTGCCGGTGGGCGCGTGACCCGCATTTCGTTATTATTGTATCCGCCTGTGTTCTAGTACCATTGACACGTTCCCCTCTGGCGCGAGCGGCGCGAGCGAATGTAGAGCGCGGACTGGGGCTTGATTGGATCGTATCGGGGCTCGACGCATGCGGGCGCTCCCTGGCGCTCCCTAGCGCTCCCGGCCACTCCCGGGCGCTCCCGGGTACGCGCGCACCCGTGAAACAACCCGACCTCGGTGCGACGGATGGTCGATTTCAAAACGTCGCGTTCTAGCGGCCCGTTACGCCCCACTGCGGCACAGGCTCGGGCACAATCCTGCACCCCTTGATCTCTCGCCCGCGGCCTAGCTCAAGCTAGCCGGTCCTTCGTCTAGTACGCGTCGCCTGCAAGCAACGTCACGGTTTCCTTGGCCGCTCATCGAGCCTTCTCATCGAGCACCCAGTCTATCTATATAATACTAAAGCGCGCTTGCAGAAAGCCTCGAAAACAAGATTCTTCGTGGCCCGACACTTCGTTAACTTCGCGGATAGAAATAGAAGGGAAAATGCTATAGAGGAGTGCCGGGCGCAGTAGAGTAAAAGGGAATGGGCGTAGATGACCGGGGATGGGCGCCAGCATCGGCGACGGCCGGACACTCGACCCACTGACGGACGGATGCCAGTTTCGAGGAGGCTACTTCGGAGACTACCCCAGAGACTAGAGAGCCGAAGATTGCCAATCTTTTTCACTTCACTGCAGATCACGCACACTCGTCTTTATGAGATTGCACTTTGGATCGCCCGAAAAGTTCTGAAAAATCATCTTCTTGTGGCTCGCCTTCTCGCTCATCCTCGATTTCTCCCTAATTCTTTGGAATGTTATACAAATTTCGCGCCGTTTCAACTTTTTACGAGTGGCAACGGGGAGCCAATTTTCTGAATTTTCATTTTTACTCGACCGAGTTGCACTTTAACTGCAACTCCCATGATGATTAGTACGCCTAACTGCTCCCACTTATGTTTCCGTTTGCGTCTTTGCTGCAGCTCTTGCCCGCGCCTTACGCTTAATAACAACAATTAGAAAATAATTCCTCCTTAAATAGAAGCTCAAGCCAATCATTTGGAGAGGAGGAATTTCGTAAATTTGATTCCCAAGCTAGTACTCTTCGCCTTGATAATATTTGTATACCGAGCAATTCATTATTGCGCATGCTCACACTTCGCGTATTGCAACTACACCTGCGCTCGGTCAGATATCAATTGCAAACTCATTCGGAACATAACAGAGTAACTAGAGTCAAAATAATATTTGCTAGCGTAGCAGTAATGTATAACTATTGCGGTCACAAAAGTTATTAAAATATTCTTTTAAAATTATTGAGAAGAAATACCACGGAAGAGAAGAATGTAAACCTGAAGCATCAATACATTTGAATCACTGGTTAATCGATCTTAATGCATTTTGGTATTTATAATGTAATTAAGAAAAATTAGATTATGCTGAAGTGGTGCTCTTCCCGCTAATCACGAAGACCTTTGATCACACTTTCTGTTAACACTCATCTTTTAGTCTTTGGTCAAAAAATGTGAATACAAATATTGTATTGCTCAAAATAACTCAAATATATTAAAATTGTAACATTATACTCTCAACATGCTCTGTTTGCAATTTTTTCAGACGAACATAGTAGCATATTTAGTATATTAAATTGAAATATAAGTAATAAGATAAATAATCAATGTCATCCGTAGGATGTCTAAAATGCTCGCTGAAATGTCAACTGTAAGCATGAAAACGAGTTTGTGCGTGTTCCTAAAGAATCTAAGCTTGTGAGTTGTATTCTCAAGTAAGGCGCTCATATCAACAATGATGTAGATGAAAGGCGCGCGACTTGGGGCTTGGGACGCTCCACTCTCATCTATTATTGCCCGTCCGCCTATATAGCCGAGCTGCGAGGGAACGACGGAGAGAACAACAGTGCAAGCGTTTACACGCGTCAATTGTCGCGCGCTTTTTTGCGTTTGCTAAAATTAACGGCTACCACTCTGCATTTTTTTTGATCTCGTATTTGTTTCCTTTGTCAGACTAGTTTATGCGAAGTGAAAATCTGGTGCAAAGAGCTTCATTTTTACACAGCTAACTTGAGCTCATCTAGGAGGTGATATATTCATTAGATGATAAAACACATGGTGGGTCGATTCGAAGAATTGAGAAATTAATAACTTGTACCAGAGTTGGAAAAATATGGAAACAGAGGAAGTGAAAAATGAAAAGAATGTCGCATCGATTAATGCGTCGATCGGTGCCTATATTAGTTGCGATGTGGCGGATTAAACATCGGCCAATAAGTAATCGCCGAGTAATGCGGATAAGATAAAAATGGGAAAAATGCATCGATGCCATCGATGAGGATGAATCAATTGGCAAAGAGGATCGCAAGAGATCTCGAAGGGAGGTAGAATCCGGTATGAGCCAACTCTAAAAATCTCTCCTCTAAAAGTAACCAAGAGAAAAAATGTCGCGGAGGGCAGAGGAGAGACGGGCAAGAGCGACCAGTTGTCGGACAGTTGTCAATGCCGAGACGAATCTAAATCTAAATCCAAATCTAAATCTAATTCTAAATCTAAATCTAAATCTAAATCGGAATACAAAGTGGCTCGGCTTTGTTATTTGGCAAATAAAAAGAATGCTGTGCTCAAAACGCAAAATAAAAATTGCGACACTGCCTTGAGTCGGCTGTACTAGAAGCAAAGAAGCTCTAGTTTTGGCTTCTGGCTCGGCAATCGACTGCAGCGGTTCGTCGATTGGCCCCGATTGGTCCGTGGATCGAGGAAAAAAAAGTAAGCGACTATTTGGCAACCTCAAGTGAGTCGGCGGTCGTCGCGACGTCTCGACCCTCGGTCGCCGTGAAAATCGATCGATCGATCAACTACAAACCGCTCAGCGCGGGGACAGAGATCTAAGCAGGGATCTCCGAGCAATAGTCAACTTCTATGATGTAATATATTGCAGAGTAGCATTGTTTGTTTGACGAATATTGTATTACTGTTAGATCATTAGCTGCGTCCGCATCCCGTCCAGTAGTTACAAACTCGGACGCAAATTGAGCCGCAAATTATCGGGACCATACAGCGAACTATAATCTTAATGCATTCCGTTACGGAGACTGTATATAGCAATGCAGCATAAAACGAGTATAGGTAAAGCGTGTTTTGTACATACTTGGGCGGCGAGCAAAGGCCCAATTACACGATGGCTCATTGTGCACTTTTTGGAGTTTGGATCGATCTCCCATCCAAACTTCCTTTTAGGTTTCGGTCGAAGCTCTCGACTTTGATCGTGTTTGTCCCTGGATGACTACTGCATTAATTCGAGAGGAGAACGTTTGTATCACGCGTAGCAATCGACCAATAAAGCGCGGAATCGTCTCGTCAGAATCCTTGCAAAAGTAAAGGATCGCAGTTAATTGTCAATTAGCGAATGCTACGAGACGAGACGTGACGCGCAAGAAGGCAAGAAGCCCCGAGAGGTGGAACGCCGAGATTAGAAGTAGGGGGAGGAAGAAGAGACGAGCATGTAGGTGATCCGAGGCAAGGAGTCGAGGGCCTGCACGCCGATCTTCTCAGGAGGAGAAAAAGGAAGGGACCAAGGAGACTAAGGGGCCTAAAAGGGCTGAGGGGCCGAGAGGGCCAGCAATCGCAAGCCAAAGGGTGAAAAAAGAGCGAATCCCAAGAAGGGCTGAGGGCTCCAATTCTTCTGGCGCCCCGTGGCCTCACCCCCGCCTATTAATTAGCTGCGCGGTGCTTCCCCCTGGCTTTGACTCTTCTTCCTCAATTAATTTACTCTCGAGAGATAGATATTTTCGTTCGGTTCAGTGCAAATAGCTAGAACCTATCTTAAGAGTATACTATCAATACGTACATCCGACTAGCAGACTGTCACTTCTTTTTTGTTAAATTAAAACGAAACCTTATGCAATCCAAATAGATTAACTTGACAGAGGCTAACGCTCGAGTAAGCAAGTTTACCAGGAAAACGAAGATGAATAAAATTTCCGTTCCACATAATCAAAAAAAAATAAAGAAACATTGAGTAGCTCTTGAGGATAGCAATATCTGCATGGGCCTTAAAAATCAATTGAAAAAACTCGATAGTATTTGCAGGCCGGGTTATGAGGCAAGTGCGTCCGAATCATCATTTGTAACGGTTAATTGAAACAGTTTAACGGGAACCTATTGTTCGCTATAAGCGTCCAAAAATTTAGGAGCGCGGTATAGGTCCAGCTTTGGATCCAGCTAAGGGTCCAACCCGGAATCAAGGAGAGAATTAAAATCTCGGAAGTTCGCTTGGGAGCCTGTGTGAGTGTAAGAGTCGAAACACTGTCTTTCCCGTCCAAAAAATAATTCACTCGTATGCAAAATATGTTAAGAATGGATATGGGGATGAGAGGGGAAAGAAATGCAGGTCGGGGCGAAGCCTTTGAATGGCTTCGGTGGTGAAGGCGAAATCGTTTGAAAGGGCGATTTGTCAACTGGCGCGGTGCTCGAGAGAGCGCGAGGCGAGAGGCTCGTAACAGCTGCGTAACAGCTCTTGCGCGGGAGAAGCTAAGCGCCCGGGCGTTGGCTCTCTTGGCAAGCGCTTTTTAAAGGGGCCATGTTCCGGACCATGCCGCCTGTTGGACTACGGGTCTCCAATCCAGGCGTAAGAAAAGCTCCACTGGGGGCTTGCGTCTAATTGAATTATTATGGGTCCGACTCCGCTCGAACGTGTAAATCCCGAGCGACCAGGATTTGATATGCCCGCGCCGCGCCGCCGCTGCTCTACTCGCAATCTACGAAATTAATCTCATTGAAATTGCTTTTCAATGCTTTTCTCTGAGAGCCGCTCTGTATCGAACGACTGGGCCTCGGGTAGCAGTCGCTCGCCTCGGCTCCCCTACTTCCCCGCCCCCTCCGGCAGTCTCTTGCTCTCTCTCTCTTTCCCTCCCTCCCGCCGCCGCCGCAGTCGCCGCCGTCGCTGCTGCATACAATTCCGGACAATTGCACTCGATCACTCTTTACTTATTTTCTCTTGCCCTTTCATTTCGCCGAGCTGTGTGCTGCATTCCTGCGCTCGGGACAACAATAAAATAAAGAAGCAATAAGTAACGGGTAGAGTAGCGCGCGCGTGCGCGCACACGCACACGCACACACACACACACACAAACGCGCGCGCACATTTAAATTACTTTAACGATGCTTAATTAATTAAGCCTAGGTTATTCTTTTTGGTATCATTCAGTGGCGCGGAGCTCGCGGCTATCTAGTACCGAATCTTTCTTTGTGAATTTGTTATAACTATAAATGCATCAATCGTGTTATGTAATGCACGATTACAATTATGTTTTCTGCAAGTAAATGTCGAGAAATGTTTATTGGATGGAGAATCAAATAAGGAAAGGGCTGTAAAGCGGCGGTGGTTGCGACGCGGACTGTGGCCCGCTAAGCCTTCTAATTGCAAAAGCACAGGTCAAACAAGGGAAGCGTGAGTGTAGGTAAGAAAAACACGAGAACACATTTGAGATGCAGTGAAGTAGAGCGAGAACAGTTTAAGTAAATAAGCAAGGAAGTAAGGTCAAGCGAGGTATTAAAGCTGAAGATAGGTACTAGTCGGAAAATCTCGTTTGTACTTGACCTTTAAGCGGGGATAAGCTGTTACAATTGATCGAGATTATCATGATGAGGGGCGAGAGATTATAATAAGGAGCCGTAGTTGGGACAGCATTTTCAGGAAGCTTACCAACCAATAAAAGATGTAGTCGCGTTGCACCTCAAAATAGCGTAAGAAAACGCAAGAGCCATGTTTGACGTTACACTAATCGTGCCCTCCGAACGATATATAAGCGAGATCCCGAGTCCTCTTTGACTTTTCGGCGTTTTTCGTTGACGGGCGCCGCGAGCTATTCACTAATTAGCCATGCGGCCAGAATCCTGGCAAACGAACCGGCAAAGAAGCACGGATTCCCGGGGCGGCCCGTGCCGTCCCACGGGGGGCAGGGGGATAGTCAAAGTGGCGACGGGGCGCAAAAACGCCCCGAGCACGGTCTGAGTCCTGCTCCCGGACCAACTAAGACGGCTGGCGAGCCTACCCCTCCCTCTCATTCTTTCTCTCTCACTCTCTCCAAATTTTATATTTGAAATTTATTGGCGCCTGCCATGCCCGGGGACGAAGCGCGTACGCACGTGAGCCGCCACTCGCCAGTCGTAGCGCCGCGGGCATTTCGATTCGCTCGGCCTAATTTATCGTTCCTCAACTTTTTATTAATATCGGGCCATTCGAGAATCGAGGCAGGCGCGCGGGGCCAACGGCTCGTCGCGATTCTTGCTCCCTCTCTCCTCCTCTCGCCGCTGTGCCGCTTGCTCTCCGCCTGCAGCTCGCCCTCGTATTATTTTCGGGGCTTTTGTTCCTTTTCTGCGCGCGTTGCATTTTTCATTCGCCCCGCCGCCGTGCCGCCGCTGCTCTTAATTATTGCGAGATCATTAATTTACTCCTGTCACTTGTCTGCAGCCTGCTTTATTCCAGAGCCTTTTTGCACCTCCTTTTGATACTAGTCCTCCCTCAAGTGATCCCTCCACCATTCTTTCATTCCTTCCGCGTGAAACAATGCAAAGACGATCAAAATTTAGTGCTATTGTGAAAACATAAATGTCCATGAATTAGTGATTTGGACGCATAAACAAGTAATCGACGAGCGTGCAGCACTGCTCTCTATAATAATACGATTGAGGTTAACGCTATACCTGTAATTGTAAATATATAATTGTACATTTAGCGAAAATATCGTATTGCGTCCGAAGGTTGATCATCGCATAATTAGAGACACGAACTAATTGACCGTCTGTATTATAAAAAATGATAACCGCTATATTCTTTAGTAGAGTTGCTCCCACGTAAGTCTGTTTGCCGGCAAAATAGTAGAAAAGATCACCGCGAAGAAAATGGTGAAAAAAAAGAATACGCCTTTCCAATACAGCTGTGCGCCTGCATCAAAGAAAAAAACATGTTTGATCCGCGCACGCGCACGTATAAATACCTTTATCCCGAGGCTAATACTCGTTAAATCGAAAAGTTCCGATGGCATTGTTTACGAAAGTACAGAAGCGCGGCCTGGGGCACGCGTGACCCGTTTCAAACCTTCAAATGAAGCGTAAAATTCGTTCTCCCCTTCCTAGGCCGTCCCTCGGTTCTTTCATCCTCCCGTGTTCCCAGCTCGTCCCGGCTCACGAGTCCCGGGCCGCGAACGGGGCCCCCGAAAGTATCTGCCGCGATTTCTGTCGCTCTGTCCTATATAGGGATATTCTATGTGTGTGAACCGTCTTGCATCAGTGTATATTAGAAAAACACCCGTCACCGACGAATCGTCTCCAAATACTGCGGATGTGCTTACCTCTTCGCCCTTCTTTTCTCTCTCTGCACACTTTATAAATCTATATAAGTAAACTCTCAATAGCAGAAATCAGTATAGTTGAATCTGAGATAGATCACATTGCTAATAATCACTTGTGCATCATTCAATAAATTTTATCGAACCTCTTAATTTATGGTAGATTCCTCTAATAGCAGATATTATTGGCAATGTTATCTTTCTGCATTGAAAATTTAATTAATTTTGCTGTATTTAAGCATCGATTCAAGGGTTATTGCTTTAAACTATGTATCTATGCACGTGACAGACCATAATGAAATTATAATGGACATTATTACTATTGAGAACCTATTTGTACGGTCAATAGTGATCGGAGAGAAGTAGGTAGATGAACTATGATAAACTTGTCTACTGGTACCGGCTCAGGTCTAGTCAACCATCTCATCTGTTATCAGTCTTTGATATATGGCCCGAGACCGAGATTGGTCAAGAATATGGCGACGGTTTATACAACTAGAAGATAACAATTTTAAATGCCTTGTTTACGGATTATAGCAGGCGATTAGTCAATAAACGAGTACAACAAATAGATAGGTATAAATCAAATAGTTTGCTACATTAGTACTAAAAATGTAGATATTGTACACTTAGCGTGAGCGGATCAATACCACTTGGCGGAGACCAACTTGGGAACCAGAGTTCAATGATAGTTTCAATGAGAGGATAATTTGCTATCACAGGCGTCTGCTGGGGAATGAAAACAGTACACGGATAAGATTTGGAGCGGTTTATCGCGAATAGTTGCGTTAGGTTATTGAAGCCAGTCTCGACTGCGAGGCGTAAATCACTTGCGAGCTGCCGAGCGGAATGGCCCTCTCGGCACATATGCATAGGGGCACGCGAGGCAGGTAGCCGGTTGCAGGAGGAGTTGCGATCCACGCGCGCCGAGGCCCTCCAGACACAATGCGTCTACGTCCGAGTTCGCCCACACGCCCCGCCATACAAGCACCTGCAGTGCACGAGCCCGAGACCGTGCCCGTCACGTCTCACTCGGCCTTTCTTCATCCTGAAGATTTACCTTCACTTTATGATTCTATTTACCGTGCCCTAGCGGCAAGTGCAGCTGTACGTCCAGTGAATTGCGCAGCCACTCAATTAATGGTTCAACGCGATTGGGCGATATCCAAGATTGCCAAAAAATTTCAGAACTGCAGAAATTTGTCGAATAATGAATTACCAAAATATAAAGTCAGTGACCCATGCGCGGACCGCCTATGTGGCCCCCGCTCAAGATCTCGCATACCACCCGCATGTGGCGCTCGCGCACGCGTAGCTTTCTTTATGGGTGCGACCGAAAAGCGAGACAAGCCTGCTGCTGGCCTGATTGCTCCACGCACTACCAGACTAGCGGCTACCTGTGGCACGCATGCGGCCGAGCATGAGGCAACCAAGTCGCGATGAGTGAAGAGCGATATTATATCTACGGATGAAGATCCCGGACTTGACAACTACTAGCTCGCCAATGAACGGCTCTCCTTACATCCCGATTCTCCGCACTGAACCTTTCCTTTTTTCTCCTCCATCCGCCTTCGGGAGCTGTCCGTAGAGCTTCTCCCTTCAAAAATCTCAATTAGCTCATTGACTCGTGCATTCTGAAACTTTGCTTTAAAATTTTTCTATACGTTTCCCTTTTTTAAGTGTATGTAGATATGTTCACCTGTATCCGACTGTAAATAAGTATATATGGAAATTATCCCCCGTAAGAAAATTTCCTGTAACTACGATGATAGTATCATCTGTTTATAAAAAAAATATTATCGCAATATTGGTTGAATAAACTTATGAAATTAGTATGTTCGTGAGACGTTCTTATATATCTGTTAGGACGCAAGTTACCAACTATCGCATGGTAACTGCGCAAGCTGTAGCTATTACCAACAAAATAAAATGCAAAATTGTCATCGTAAATTATGATTGACAGATTCAGCTAAATATATTTGTGTTTTAAAGAAAAATTAATTTCAAAAGATTATTTACAAACTCATAACTAATAACTAATCATTAATAATTAATAACAATGGATTAAAATCCAATATTAAACTACAATCATTATAGCTACAATAAAGTGTATTGAATTTACCAATAAACATAATCTGCATGATACACAAATTTTTTTGAACGCTAATCTAAATATAATAAAGTAATTGTAAATAAATTTTAAAACTAAATATGGTATTATTGCTTTACATTCGGCTTTACAAAGAAGGCTTCTCTGAAACGTGCTAAGCATTGGATATCAGAAAACTAACTTCTTGATTGAAATCTTATTATAAACAGAACTTGAATAAAAAAAATAAAACTGATTGTAAATATTAAGATACTTATTAAATTTTAAATGCTGTATGCATAACCTTTGCCAACACACATTGTTTAATATGCTTTTTTCCGATAAGACTTTAAAATTTATCATCAGCTTTGATCATATTTGTACATAAATTTATAATTATAATATAATGTTCATGCTAATCATAAGCTGTCGATACGCGACATTTCACGAATTTATTTTCTTTTAGATTCTTTCAAGAATGTATACACAATACAAATTTGAACTTTTGTATTTGTACAATTTTCTCTGCCTAAAAGAATTCGGTTTAGGTTCTTTATCACACAGAGAACTCATCTATTTACAAATGAATCAGTGAAAATTCATTGAATTAGTTAATATCAGGTCTTAACAAATGAAAGATAAATTCACTGAAATGTCAGTGATAATTCATTAAAAAGGCAGTGGAGTTTTTCTGATTTAAACAATGACCTGATTTTCATTAAACTTTACTGGAGTGGAAATAAATGTTTGGTGTATTAAAATTGATACCTAAATGCTTGTGACAAAAGAGGATCATTTTGAGTGACCAGTTAGAAGAAATCCTATGGAAATCTAAATACAGTTGGATAAATCATAGAATTATTTATTCAGAATATGTATTGAATGTTGATACATTTTGGAGCACTTGACTTAAAACTGATAAAAGATACTAAGGTCTTGTAGATCAGCGGCGCTAGTGCGATGATTTGTAAGGGGACAAGGTGAGCGCAGTAGCGGCCACGACCCAACGAATAGTTATTAAGGCTTCTGGTAGCGCGGAACCAACTGACCGACTCCTTAAATCAAGCAAAGAGGAGGCCGCTTAGACGTGCAGAGCAAGGCAGCAGTCGTAGTAGGTGGGGGCGCGTGAAAAGGTGCGGGCCCAGCCAACGTGCGGCGAGCGATCGAGCGATCAAACGAAGGAGAGCGCGAGCAAGACGGAGGAGTAATACGCTAAAGCAGCAGCCAAGCAGCCAAGCAGCAACTACTCTAATTGGCCACTTTGTCCATTTATTCGATTTATTTAAATTATGGGACAATTGACAGTAGGCATTCTATTTTTTAAATCTCCCCAAGCAACGGCGGTGGTGGTGGCGGTAGTGGTGGCGGCAGCGACTGGCAACGGCGTCGGCCAACGGCTGATTGGACGAGATTGGCGTGAGACGCTGTCCCCACAGATTCCCCAGTTGTGGGCTTAATCAGCTTTGATTGCTCGAGCTCTGGCTCTCGGGTTGCGCGGCCATCTCTCTTTCCTCGTCGGGACTCTTTCAAATTCGCTGGCGCAGCTCCCTTTCTCGACGAGCTCTCGGGGTGGGTAGCCTGCTCTTCTCCCTCGACCAACTCTTACAGATGAGTGTCTAGTTGCTTCCTAGCGAGTGGTGTAAACGTGGGCGCGGTCTAATGATGTCCGAGCATTCCGAGGAGTGTTCCAATTGCCGCGCCGGTAGCGAGGCTAAGATCTGGTCCGTTACTCCTTGACCAACCGCTACGCTGCGATCTAGCCCTAGATGTCCTAAATAACTCCTTTGCCGCGCTTTTTTCTGTTTTGGGCCACAGTAAAGGGCGCGGCAGAAAATCGAAGCGATCCGAGCCAAGCGCTCGCGTCGCCGGAGAAGAATCAATTCCCCTGGTGGCAAAAAGTTCTGCGTCTGCTAGCTCTCCGACCCCATCCCTCACTAATTAAAAGGCGTGTCGATGATCAACACAGGACGCATGCGCCATTCAGTTAGCACGCCGCGGCTGCTCGGGATGCTTTTTGCCCCTGGCTACGGCCAGAAAGAGAGGAAGCAGGAAGCGCTGCAAGAGTGTTATCCAAGTAAAAGAGCCCGATGCGACTGCGCCTCACTGCCAATCGAACTACTCGATCCACTCCCGCCCACTTCTGACTTTTCCCTTCGACAATTATGGAAAGCGAAAATCAGCTTTCGGAACAAAATTCTTTGGTGAATGTGCGTCTTGTTGTTAACTTCATGACAAAGTCCTGAATGGCAGCCATTTTGTTCGCACTCCTTTTTTCTACGTTTCACATTGTTTACTCATGTAGCCGACGCAGTGCTGTGCAGCCTTGAGCCTTGGTTCACCGACCTCGCAGATCTATCGACCTACATGGACGAATTTTTGCAATAGCCTAGAACCAAGCAATAGACCGACGGATTATTCAGTCTAGTCTCCTCGCTTGTGCAGTGCTTTATCGTCCGTGTCCCCTGATAATTCATCCTGATCGTTTAGATGGATGACCGTAGTAGCTGAATCTCAGTGACAAGAGTATGTAATTCAATATAATATTTCCGATTTCTTCGCTCGCAGCAGCATAGCGATACAGAAATGCGATATCGTAGCAGCGACGACTTTTTCTTTGCACCAACGAGCTTTTCTCGCTATGCTTCGGATGCAGGCTAAACATGAGGCTAAACAGGGAACCCACGAGCACTCATCCCATTTCCTTGATCATTCGGATCAGTCCTATACTGCTGCAGGCGGATATTCCAATGAACGCGCGAGGGGAAGAGGCAAGTACCGGTTGAGCACGACTCACGAGAGCGAAACCCCGAGTGAGACCCCCGTGCGCCTCGTTCGCTGCCTAGTCTAGTGTGTCACAGTGTATCGCAAAATCCTAAAAAGCCCCAACTGCTGATTACTCGGTTCGAGGAAGACTAATTTCAGGGCTTACTACTCATTGAGACATTTACAAAAAATACTTCTACTATCATAAGTTGTGCCTCTTTCTATACCTACACCGAGTATATTCTTTCCGAATAATAAGAAACGCTTCTCTCAAACGTCCTGTCACAGTATACTTATATGACAATTTTCCAATTCATCGCAACCTTATTTCTTTCTCTTAATTCCATAAACACTTCCAAAAACCTAATATTTTTCAACAATTAATTCAAGATCTGAGCTATAGACACTTTTCCTCATGTACCAAAATAAATAGCTAACTTTCTTAAAATGCAAGTACATACAGTATTTTTTTTATTTTTGACACACTATAAATAATTTTTCAAAATTCACATATTAGGAAGTCTTTAATCAAGATTAATTTTTATTACAAATGTTTGTGATACCCGAGCTCTCTAGTAGTCAGTTTTTACAAAGACTAAAGTTCCCATCACTCTTTATCATTCTTTAAGTAGAGTTATATATTTACAATTTGAGTGGATCCCGCATCCGAAGCAATCAAACTCTTTCTATATATATAGAATATAAGTATATGTATATATCTCATATGACAAGTATTTTCAAGTTTCTAAGTTACACGAAGAGAAATGTTACAAGAATTTTTATCATAATTTTAAACTGTGTAGAGACTTTTGAAATTAAAAAAATTACTGTAATTTACACTGAAAGTTGCGATTATTATTCACCCAAGATTATTATAACGTACATGAATTTTAATGAGCATATAGTAAAATAATTACAATTTTGATTGTAAAGCATAGTAATTTTTTTAAATTGACAAGTTTTTCCCAAGGCTATTTAAAAGTCTAGTAATAGTTCTTATAACATTTCTCTTCGTATATCAGATACATGTAAATAATAATCTATGTTGAATGCCCAATCAAAGAATTTAAATATTTAATATCATGCTGCATCAAAGAATTAATAACAGATAATTTTAAATAAATTATTTAAATATAAACTTATGTTGAAAATGTACGGGAAAATGTATCATACTCCATTATAAAACATTACAAAACTTTTAACGTAACAGGAAATTTAGAAATCCATTTTAAATCTGAATTAATTTTGAAACTAAGTTAACATTTTATGACATATTAATTGACATTTAACCCTTCACTGAGTAGAAAATGGGATCTTCATATTAGTATCTAAACGCGTAAGTTATGTTGAACGGAACGCAATTTACAGTTCCCACCGCTTCCCTCGCTCCCCCCGTGCAGGCGGCCACATAGCGAAGCCGGCACAGCGCGACGTGAAGGCTCCCCCTCGAAGCGCAGCCGGAAATTTGAAAGTCAAATGGAACGTAATACGGTACGATGTCTTTTACGAAAGTGAATAAAAAAGGGAAGTGTGAGCACATGACATTTGACGCGCTCTGATTTTCGAAACCCCGTGTGTAGCGTTTCAATCTGAGGTCCCTTCTGGGAATTTTTCCTCTTGTAAACTGGTACACGAGTTTTTTTTGCCATTATTTAATTCACAATATTATAAAAACACATAGTTTATATCAGAATTGAAACACATGGGAAGCAAAAGTTCTTAAAACTTGCTCTTAGTTTGATCCCTCTCTTGACAAATGTCTTATTACTATGTATTAGAATGCACTTCCTTAAATATAATCTACCTTGTACACAACACAGCCTGTAGGTTTAATTCACGAAAAAGTTTTGAAATCATGCTATAATTCATAGCCATTTTATATTAATATCTTGGTCTTTTGGTATAGCATGGAAAGCAGGCAATAGTAACTCACCGGAAACCTTGGGATCGGTTGCCTCCACCTTAGTGGACGAAAAACTTCCTATTGCCGGTGGTATCTGTAAAAGAAACATATTAATGAAACATATGAATGTATACACCGAGAGACAGGCATGTAAGAAGGGATGGAGTGAGCGAAAGAATTATAAAGAGATTGTAAGTGGATAAAAGCAGCAATGAAGGACCGGGAAGAGATACGGGCAAAGAATATTTTGTTGTATGCAGGTCAGTCATTTTCATTCCAAGCATAAATAAAATTATTCGCATATTTTTATTGTTGGATCATTGTTGTTAACGAGAGATTTGTAACGAAACAGAAAAGGCACTATTAGCTATATTGACAATTATTTTATTTTTGAATGAACAATAATATTCATGTTTATTAAGCAGAGAATAATCGGTCTCGAACAATTTCAAATGTTTTCGTATAATCTAACGCAGATATTCAGAAACAATTTCACGGCTAATGATTTACTCAGATCAATGAATCATATTAGATGCTTTATTTTTTGACATTGATGTATAATTCGACTTGCGTAAATAAAAATACCAAGCTAGTGGCATAATAGGTTTCATAGTCATTCGGGCGTCGCAGCCGCCACCATTCCCTTTATTCATTTAGGCTGAACGCTTCTTTCGACGTGAAACTCGTAAATTCGAATGTGCCCACATTGCTGATGAAGCCATAGTTATAGGATTAATTTTTGAGACTGATTCGTCATTGAACTGGATATGAACGGAATTATTTTTCCGAGAACTAAAGTACAAAGAATTACAGTTTCTATTGTTGTGAGCGCTCGAACGCTGTTTACAAATATATAAACCGACTGATTCAATCTTAATTCCTTACTCTGTTTCAAAAATTGCTATCTCGATCGATATATACATTGCAGTATTAATAATAAAAAATGAAGACTCCCAACTCGGCTCGCAAATTATTTTAAAGCGATGTCTCGAGAGCAGGAAAAAAAGTGATGAGTAGCAGCTGGAACGTCTCTGCATAGGCGATTGATTGCGATGCGCAGACTGCATCATGGCAAAAATCGGTAGTTATAGAGTTGGAGAGTGGGAAGATAAGAAGGGCATCAGGGGCTTGGAATCTTATCTGTCAATCCAGAATCGCAGCAAAAAAGAGAGAGAGAAAGACGGGGCGATTTTATAGCGGCACTGGAATGCCCTTCCTATCCGGAGCTCGGGCAAAGTGACCCAGTGTTATTTAATTGAAACCTGCCGGGATTGGAAGTCAGCGGCGAAGAGAAGGCGACTGATATGACCAAAAAATCATCTCGAGAGAAGGCAAGTCGAGAGCTCACCCCGGTCCGGTCTCTCCACTTTGTTGCCCCTTCTCCTCTTCTACCCCCCTCCTCTTCTCTTTTTCTTCTCCTCCCCGTTCTTTTGCAATCTCGCCGAGTACGACTTTATACGCAGCCAAAGTATGTTTACGAGCGCGAGGATACGCTTAATGCGAACGAAATGAGTATTTATGCGGGATATTAATTTTCGCCGGGTAGGAGGTTCGCTCCGCGTCGAGGATTCGTACTTCGAACTTGATTTGTGGGAGTGCGTGGTACCAAGGAGCATATTACCGACGATTCCTTTTTTACCTTAAATTATTGTAATTGCGAGGTCTGCATTGTCGCTCGCCGCGATCGCTCTCAGTCTCGATTATACATTAAAAGCAGCCCACGACCTTGGTAGTTGTCAAAACGCCCACAGCAGCTGGAAATTCAGTGCTGCTAATGATTCATATAAAAGTGTAAGGGATGCATGATAGTACGATGCGGCATTGCGTTGTGGAGGAGGTACCAGCGAATCGTGACTTAGCGGTCGACGGAATAAATTATTGTTTCAACACGTGGGAGGTATTTAGCAAACTAAGTGGCCGAATGTAGAATGTTGAAATCGCGCGAATTGAAAATCATAATTTTTTTAGATGATCTTACGAGGTATTTTGAAATAATATACACTGAAAGAAAAGTGGAATGGTGTTAGTTCTATATTTGTCTGCACTGTAAGTTCAATGTAATACTGTGCTTTCGAGGCATCGAGTCAGGCCCGAGTAAAACCGCATGTATGATTGCAGAAATTCAACATATCGATGGACTTCAAGCTTTGTATACTGTGTTTATATGTAATATGGGGGCGACTATATGATAATTGAAATGCAGTGCATGTACACAATTTTAGATTTTTATACAACATGTTCTGATTTGTTATATCTTATAGTACATTATATTTATTATTAATTCAACTTACATTATAACGATGAGGTACAATTTCGATTTTAAAATAATCCATTTTTATGATACGGTTATTGAAAAAAAGAAATAAAAATACCAACGTTCTAATCAAATTAGTTAATTTAAAAGTAGAAGTGTGTGTGTATGAGTGTGTATTGTTGCATATTACTGGCTCGATTATTGGGATGGTATGAAGCGTGATATTCTACTCGTTATTGCTACTGAATCTAGGAAAGCACACTTCGCCCGCATTGTTATTAAGAACTTTAGGTTTAGTACTAATAACCCGGATGCCTTATTTCCACTCTTATAACTGACTTATTGTTATGGCTTCCTTACTTTGGGGATTCTGAATCGTAAGTTTTCCTGCTTACGTTATTAACTTTCACAATTTTCCACTCAAGTATATAGAAACTTGTTCAATAAGAATATAAAGCACTTGGTATACGATATTAAAGCAAAATTGATTGAGCGCATTAAAGAACACAACTAGAATAAATCAAGTTGCGCGTCGACTCGCCCTCTTCGAGCGGACGGACACAAAGGGGTCCGATTTATCCAGACAATACAAAGTAAAAGCTTGGTAATCGCATGAGTAGGAACTTGCATAAATGCAGGCAGGCAATCAAGACAAGAGGATGGAGACAACGGAACTTTGAAAGTGGAGGTCTAGCTCGAGGCTTAGGCTATCCGCTTATGCCAAGTGTCCGAAAAGCAAACTGTGGGCTTTCCGCGAAAAACCGGTAACCGAGGAATTGAGAATTGGAGAATTAGTAACCTCTAGTCTTGTTGTGTGGGAATACCCCATCGGCAAGTGCCGCGGTAACAATGGCAACTTGGAATATTTAAGGAGTTTCCGGTAGCCACGGCTCACTATCGGTCTTAGTGAAAAGTAACAAATAATCATCAGAGTAGATCATTGGAAATAAACTAAGCGTCGAGGGTAGGGCAATATTAGCGAGAAGCGAGAACTATTGCGAAAGGTTCTCAGCGACTCGCGTCGTTGGCTGAACGGAGCATCTGGGGCCAACTGCAGTCAACAACAGACAACTGCAGCTATCTGCAGCAACGCGTTGTTATGCGCGTATTTTTTTGCTTTTGCTGACAATCGTTCGGCACTTTTTTCATGGCCCCTAGCAATTTCGTTGACACAATTTTAATACCTGCCTGGCGTTGATTGCATGCAATATTCAGCAGTTTTACCAATGCAAAATAAATGCATCCTTAACTCTTTGAACGAGCGGTGCCGCTTCGTATCGTTCCCGCTGCATTGTTTTAACATACTTTCATGGGCCACACTTCCATAATGAGATCAAACGCTTAGCTTGTGCTTTTTTTTGTACTCGTACCCAAGCCATTGCGAGGTACTGCTCCTATATTGATCGTTTTAACCCAGCTACACCTGTGTATGCTATGCTCACAAACTAAGAATAAAACAGCGCTGCCGTTGAATCGAAAGAACTAAAGTTGCTGCTGGCTGAGGTCAAAGACACTCAGGGTTGGCAGCGAAGCCTTGCCTCGGTCACTTAGTTTACATTGTATCCTGTACGATTTCCGAAGCCCTATGAGAATATGCGAATTCATCATAAAGCCGTTATCTTTACAGTTGACTTTTATCTGGACACGGGAATCTAGTTGGCGAGAGTCTCTTGCCTATTCTATCATTTTACAAATGCACCCATGTATTGCTTGGAAAGGGATTTTTTAGTCTTCGATCCTCGAAGCTATCTATTTTATACTCTTTGCACTCTTACTGCCTTGGCTTTCACGTGGCCGGCTTTTCTCCCCCGTAGCGAAACAAGTTTTGCTTGCCAGGTGGCTCTCAATTAACTTCGGTATTGTATGTAGTCAACTCTTTTCTAAACGATGACTGACGAGGACTTTCGGTTGGAACATTATTGAAGTCGCGCTCTTTTTATTGTTAGCTGAACTGCTTGCTCAACTACTCGAAGTATCTACAGGCAGTGTCCCTATAGTGAAACAGAAACTATACTCCACTTTGGAATAAGTATATACGAGTACACGTATGATTTATCGACTGTCTTGTTAAATCGAATACTTGCATTCACCCCTGTGCTATCGCTCGAGCTATTTTTTACGCAATATTAAAAACTGCGGTTTTCGAGGCACATATAATTGGGTTAATTAACAATTATTTATATAACCGACTTAATAATATTTAGGTAATGCATCACGTTAGATAATTCGGAGAAAAAAAACATAATGATACTTTTTGTAAATGGATAATCTAGAGCAAAACAACACTTGGTAAATAATCGAAGGTAAGTTTAACAGTATCTACGAGACAATATCGAAGAGTGTAGTGAAAAGGGAAACGATCGGAATATTGGTTGGAAGAGCACAAGTGTCTAATGGCTAATGTATCGAGGCAGTATGCACGGAGAAGCGCATGGACTTTGAATAGCTGGATGACGAAAGTTGAAAGCCACACAGGCGCACGAGGGCTGCAAATATAATTAGCGTTCGAAGTCCTTATTCCAGATGATCAATTAACGTATTCGCGGTATATGAGCATTGTCCCTCTCGGGCTCTTTATAGCTGCTCGCAATCGCGGCAAGGCAAGTCGAGAGTCGAGTACTCGGTACAATATAAATTTATTCTCTAATTGAGGGTATCCCTCCCCTTCTTTTCTTTCCTACTTTAACTAATAACGAACAAAAATGTATGATGAATAGTGAATTGTGCCGCAAGCCTCTCCTTCTTCAGGCCCTCTCGCTCCCTTTCTCCCTCCCAGCTCTCGCGTTCTTTATTCGAGCGGTGGTTGCGGCGGCTGCGGCGGCTGCGGCGGCTTGTGTGGGGTTCGATTGGCCGATTCATTTTCCGCTTACGTGTTCATTCTCTTTACAATGGCCGTTAACAAGGATTTCCTGGAAGTTCCGCGGGCGCTCTGTAACTTGGTAACTCGAGGCTCGCAGGCGCGCGCGCATATGCGCACCCGGCTGCTGCTCTCCGACAGACGGCGGCGGCTATTTTTGCCAGGGGTTCCTCGCCTCCCAAAGGTGATTCGGTAAAAAGTCGCGATTCGCGGCTCCCGAGCGAGAAAGGGGTTCGTCGAGTCGGAATCCGAGAGAAGCGAACGCCGAGGCGACACGCGGCCCGTGCACGCGGGGGCTTCGCGTTGCTATAGATACTCACGCGCGGCAATCGCAGACCGGCGGGACGACTTTGGAAAAAGTGACGTCTCTGTTCGGAGCGCCATGGGCTGCAGTGCTTCTCTCGCGCACGCAGCTGCAGCCCGCGTGGGGCATTCCGCCGGGATTTGCGGAATAGGGCCCGGGCGGCTGCAGGTATTTCTGATTTCTCCCAAGGCACTGTAAGCCCCGGTACAACAGCGTGGCTTTGAGGCCGCTCCAAGAAGCGAAGACATCGAAAGCTCCAACTCGTTGCAAACGCACTAGCCGTCCCGAAAATTCCGAGCTATTCGTTTACTTGGCTCCATTGACAAGCAGAGCTAACGACTTTGATCCCGCGGGGGAGAATCCGAGCGCGGAGCAATGGCCGTTGCGACAAGTACGACACAAGCAAGCGGACGATGAGCATCGCCCCGGCCAATATACGAACTTGACCCTTGGAGGCGTGCTCGGAGCGATTGCGCGCTGCTGTCTTTAAAGAAGCTGCCTTGACAAAAGTTGAAAGAGCGGGAGGCGGAGCGTGCGGAAGCGATTAAAATAACCGAGAGCAATGAAAAGTGCGCGTCCTCTTTTCGCGGGAGGCGCCGAAGGCCGATAAGTGATAAATCACAATTGGTAGATGAGCCGCAGGAGCAGTAAATCCAAGCAGCTATTACACTTTGGAGACCATTGAGCAAAGTTGCCAACTAATAACAGAGTCGCGAAGGTAATTGTTTTTAAGAGAACAGTGTCGAGCCGGCCGCGGTGCGGCTGTACGGGGGATCGGGGATATGCCTCGAGATACGCCGCCCGCGGTATGTTTTACAATCGACATAAATTACGCTATAGGCGGCGAATTAAAGGGAGCCGGCGCGGAAACGCAATTTCGCCGCTCTCGCAGTTTATAAATCTCGCGGCTGGCGCGTAGTCCGGGCGGGCAAGCGAGCGAGGAATACGGCGCGGCCGCGGCGCTTTTCACCTCTACTCGAGGCGCGTTACGCAAGCGGCTCGCGGTAAGCGCGACACGCTAATTGAAGCGGGAGGCCCGTGCCGGGCCGCACTCGATTCGGCAACGAAATCGCTCGGAGGCGACCCGCGACGCCCGACGGCCGCCTCGGAAGCAGGCTCATCTATCGGTGGCGAGACCCCCAAGCACCGGTGGCCACGTAAAAACCGCCGACGCGAGGAGAGGGGTAACCGGAGCCGGAACGCCGGGGAGATAAGAGGGAGGATGGAGATTGTTTCTGCCCCGCCGCAATCTTTGAGATAATTGAAACTCGCAGAGCGGGCAGATAAATTATCTCATTAGACGTGGGCAAGCGCCCGCTGCCATGCCGCAGCAGCCGCAGCCGCCGCGGCCGCCGGCCATTTTTCCGTTCGGTCGTACTGGAGGAGAAGGAGTGGGGAGGGGGTCGGCCGGCCCAGCCGACAACGCCCTCGCTGATTTACGCGCGGCTGGCTGATTTGAGGAATCGATCCTCAAATCAATCGGCCGTAACGCCGCGGACCTTCCCTGGGGCGCGCCCGCGCCGGCTTACCGGGCTGCTCGGCCGTGCGCGCGCGCGTCGAACGCCTACAACGCGCATTACATGCACCGGCTGCGAGCGAGAAACGATGGCGGCGCGCCGGACAAGCTCCGCCGACCGGACTTGGAGCGCCGCACTTCTGTCCGAGCAATGAGAGCACTTCGCGCTGTAAGCACGCTACGCACGAGCGTGTGCGCACGCGTCCACGTACGCGCCCGCCCACCTACGCTAATCTACACATGCATATGCACACGTACGTGCATTGAGATGTGCGTGTGTTGTGTGCCCCCGTGTGCGCGCGCGCGCGCTTGTGTGCGTACGCGTACGTGTGCATGCATGCATGTATGTATGTATGTTGAGGAAACAATAGAGCTGATTTGCAAACAATAGAATAAAGTTAAGAAAGCGAGTATTATACGCCGCTCTTATACCAGCCGCGCCATCGCCGCCATGCACCATAACGCCGAAGAGCATATGCCCATTAATATGCAAAGGTAAAATAATGTAAACGACGCTGCAAAAATTCGGAGAATATTTTCAATTCTCCACGTAAGGGATGCACTCAAGAAGAGAATGAGGAGAGAGGGACTTGGAATTCCTGCATATAGCTTATGTGCGGGACGATACGAGGTGTGTACCGCGTACTCAGCTCGCTTTGCACCGCAACTGCAAACTCCTCCTCCACCTTTGGACGATACGCCGGGAGCGCCGGCCACAACACCGACTCGGAGGCTAATCCTCCCCTTTTTTTCTCTTTCCGCGCAGGCGCCGAAAAGTGGGCTTTATTTTGGGACATCCGAGGGAAAACGCGCGCGCACTTGCATCTTTGTCATTGACATTATCATTGAATTTATAGTTCTCGCCCGCGTACCGCTGTCTGGCCTTGGTCAACTTGATTAACGCGGGCCGATTGATGCAAATGATTTGGCGCGTTGCAAGAGTTCTGTGTGCACAGCGCATTACTATTATCTCGCTCGTAAAAACCAAGCGCACCTGTGCGCAGTGCGAATAACCCGAGTCCGCATTAACGACGCTTGCAAAGTGTATTTAACGAGCTTGCCAACTAATTCCAATTATTTTTCACTTTTCGATGCGCTTGGCTCTGTTGGCGATCGGAACACCAACAAGGGAAACTTATTTTCCTGCACGTTCAACTCTATATGACAGAAAAGTCCATCAAAGAGATCACTACAGCCTTAAATATAATGTATATTCTTGCATCAGTCTCGCAACTCTTAATTGATTTTCGGATTAACTGAGGCTACCGCTCGATGTTTTTGCCTTGATTATCATAACAATTACGTCTTTCTCCCTTGCGTTTTTTACGTTTCGCCGCGCGTGCGCATCAGCACCTGCGCCTGCCGATATACGATCGCTCGATTGCGACGATGGGAAATTCCATACCTCCCAGTGACAATGGACCTTTTAAGCAATTTTCCTCGGCTAAATCAGTATTTCGCCGATTAGGCGCTCAAGTTTCGTCTTTTATCTTTTTCAATTTATCGTAAATAATTTATCATTCGATTCAATCAATCTCGAATTATTAATATCATAAATAAAAACTATTAAAGCCTTTTAATAACAGCAGCTTCGCTTCTTCTTACCTGCTAATCACCTTTGGTGCATTAAGAATACCAACCTTTGTTTCTTTCCCTACTTCTAATTTTTTAAAAGGACCTGCTAGCGGCGACTCTGTTATAATTAACAATTTATCAGAACAATCCAACTCTCCAGTTTATTGTGCATACTATAAATAATACTTTGAATTTAATACCTAAAATTAATTTAAAGTTTTAGACTGGAAATTGATAGGTCTATATATCTATTTGTCATCTATCTTATGTTTCAATTTTGGGTAATAAACTTACGTGCTTTCATTATATTTATACTTTTATTTTTGTTATTCCAGGCGTTATTTGGCTAACGTGTTTGGTATAAACACTGGTCATATTTCTACCAGAGATGAAGACGAAATATCAAAATCCTTACCTACGCCTAATAAGATGTCTTTGAAAAATTGATTTTAAAAAGTGTTAAACTTTTTAAATTTGTCTTTATTGATAAAAGATATGGTTATTATTAAAAATATCTTTTATGAAAGCTGATATTCACAAAGATTCGCTCTTACGTCATATATTATACATGGGCAGATACTAATATGCACAATAATTAGAGTCTTGCGGATCAGCTTAGTCTTTGGTAATAGCTGTTTTTTATTTATAGGTTTTCCTACTCCATTTTTAGACTATAAATTTTTTTTATTCATAACTAAATCTTGAGCGCAGTACCTATACATTTGTAAGTAATATGTCAATCTATGCAGGGCATCCAGCAACTCTAACAAGCATTGACAATTTTGGTTGAGCCATAACCAACTTGCGGTCACTTTAATTACTCAGTAAAGAATGGCTTGCGTTTAAACAATAAATTCCCTCAACATTGTCAAAAGACTTAATAAACATATTTATGCAAATTAATCTGGTACAACAGTATCCAGTATTCGGTAATAAAAATATTCACGTTTCTAGTCTTACTTATACGATATGTATATAGTAATGGCAGCTGCATATATTTAATGGTATTACTAATTATTATTGCGATTTAGTCGTCAACAAAAGTAAATTAAAAAGATTGTAAATTGAAAGACTTGCAAAAAACTGGTTGTCCCTCAACATAAATAACCACTTTTTGGTGATATATGTATATTTGTGACCTGCATTTGTGTTGGAAAAGAGGGTATAATATGCTAGGGAGAGTCAAGAAAAATGAAGAATTAGAAAAACAAGTTTAAAAATGTGCATACCCTGGCGTGTTCGACGTCATCCGTACGGCGGCCGCTGCTGTGAAAGAGGACGCTGCCCATCTGCACCTGGAGGTTTTGCTGGAGTAGCTGAGCAAGCTGCGGGTTTTGGCTCAGGATGGCCGGGTTCTGTTGCAACAGTTGGGCGAGGGCTGGATTTTGCACCAAGATCTGACTGAGAGGTGAGGCCGCAAGGCCTGGGTGCAGTCCGGCGGCCGCGGCCGCGGCGATGACTGCCACGGCCGAGTGTTGCTGCTGTTGGACGCTGGGTGAGCCCGCGTTCGAGGCCTGCGATGACTGGGATGAGGAGAGGTTGCAAGCTGCGCTGCTCTGCCGGCTCGGGCTTTGTGGTGTATGTGGCGGCGTCGGTGGGCTGCCGGGCGCCGTCGACGAGGCCACCTCCTTCTCCTCCTTCACCTTCACGCGACCGCCTGCAACGATAAGGTTTATCGGCGAGGTTAGGTTTTGCTCTCGGTTTTGCTCTGGCCTCGGCTACTCTTTCTTTAGAGGTAGGACCCTGCCCTCCGATGGTATCACAATAATGCGGAGCGTTTATTTGACTAACATTTTTCGTTTTATTTATTTCGCATTTGATCGCATTTGATAGTAGTGTTTATAGTATTTCTGCAATACAAAGTATGAACTTAACGTGGGATTTAATATTTCTCAAAATTAAGGGTATTTAGATAATATCAGCTTTTCGTACTATTTAGCTCAAACCCAGATGTTCTGCAAAGATAGCACGTAAATCATTTTCATTGCGAAAGTCGCTCATAACATAAAAATCTCTATACAAGTACGGAAGATTTCAAGGTTAAGGTATTAAAGCATATTTTAATTTCTGATACTGTTGATAAATGCGTCGAAATATTTCCCTGAAAGTGGATGTACGCATAAAGTGGATAAGCAATTAAATAGATGATGAACATTTTACTTCATATCTTGGCCTTTTGAGTAAATCTTCCTAACACAACTAGTGTCACTCTGTCACTTGCTCGGGCGCATTAAACAATACTATTGTACTGTACACCAACATTAAAGTAAATGAATTTCAATAAGAATTTCACCTAAAAGCAATAAAGCCCGTGGTATCGCGTTATAAATAACAATCTTTAACGAGTTACCGGGATATAAACATGCACGAGCGCGCAGCGTTTGATATTGTTACCTAATCTTCACGGCGAGTGTTTCACGAATCGAAGAAATAAAATACTACATACATGTCGTGATATATTAAGTAGATCGTGTTATTTCATTCCAACTGAAATAGGTGTAGATTGTACAGTGAAATTCAATTTGTAAGAGATCTATAGTTTATGTATTTATACGCTTCGTTCCCTTATAGCGTTATTTATAGCCCAACTGGATAAAAGTTGCTAAAAGAAATTACATGATTACATTTTCATTTGTACTTCAATTTATTTATAATATCTATGTATTACATCTTATAAATTTTATCTTGTTATAAAATTATGGGATAGAAAGGTAGTTGATGAAAATGTTATCATGTTATATCTTAACAATTTTTATAATAGAAAAATTTCAGTGATACGTTTAATATAGTTCCTTTCATTGCACAACTTACTTTTTTTTAATATTATTCTAAATATTAATTGTTATTGCACCAGTTTATTTTTGAATTTTTTAATTTATTTGTGCATATCGTTATGAATATGTAAAAAACATTAGTTTTTTCTAAAATTAATTACACTATGTGACTATTAATAGAAGATAGTATATATTTTGGGCAATGTGTAGAAAACTTGCAGCATGTGCGTGTTACTACTTGATGAGCCGCTACCAAACTAATTAGAAACATGCTGTATCTCGCGTTATATAGTAAAAATTACTTTCTAGTGTTTAAAAAAAATCGCAATTATCTATCATCCCGTAACTTATTTTAACAACTGAAACATTTTAATAACTTTGTTGTATAATATTATAGTAAGAAAAAAAGTATGCCTCAAATGAATAATGCATTAGTAAATCAGTTCGAGATAAATGAATATTGCTTGGAGTGTATGTGAGAAAAATACAACTTATGTTTCGAACGTCTTTTCGCTAAATAGTACAATTACATGTCACCGAGCACAGCGGCGATGTTTCTCGTTTTGTAAATTGAGACTCGAAGAAAAACGACGAACTGAAAAAACGTAACGAGTCATAATACGCAAGCAAGAATGTTCGTCTATGTCGACGTAACATTTATCGACCGATAGAATAATAAGGTCCTGTCGTGCATCCTTTTGTAATAATTAAGTTTCTGAGCCGATTTTCCGAACCAATGCCGCAAAAAAAAATAGATCATCGAGGTTGAATTATCTAGGCGTCTCCGAACTCTGATCCATGGACAAAACCATGGACTGGTCGCATTACACGGTGCTAGTTTTTGTAATTTTGACGGATGACTAAGCATGCGACTCTGCGCGCTACAATTATCGTTATAGCGAGACAGTAAAACTACAAGCCACCGATAATGTAAATCATCAAAATCGGTGTTTTTGCAAAGGTACATGGATGTCACGGTAAAGGTCTTGTTGATCTCCGTCTAGTACTGGTGCCGTGTAGAGGAGCGCGGGATGAGTTGGGGAGGGGCAGAAGGAGGCGGAGGAGGAGGTGACTAGCCCGTCTCTGCGCGTAGCGATTGGACGGTAGACTATTGAGTCGGAGGGCCGGGAGGATTCTTAGCACCGATGCGTCGAAGTAAAGCGAGAGAGTGCCAATAATCAGTTGGCTTCTAATTGACTCTTCTGCAACTGGGAGTCGAGGAAGCACCAGGCACTCGCTGTCTCGAGCGCAGAAGTATGCGCAGTCGCGACTCGAACAACGGGTCACTTTGGAAAAATGGCTGAAAGCAACTGACCGACGGCAGGTTAATGTTGCATTCTCCATCCTCGGAACTGCGGCCCGCGCGGTGAACGCAAATCACGAGAGGAGCGCCCGTGCTCCCACTTGACCGACCCGCGCTCTCCGACTGCACTCGCCTCAACTCGCTTCGTCTCTGGGTGGCGCGATATCCATTGTTTAACTTTTTTAATGTATCGTTGCCTAGTAGCTACGCACAGCTCGACCTCTTTATCGTCCACTTGTTCGTCGCATCTTGCCTAATATTTTGAAAAATAAATCAATTTAATTTTTTACACATCTTTGTAAGGTGACTATTTTTTAAAAAACCGTCCACAAAATCGTTGTTTTGACACTTTGAACTCACTCTAAATATAATGATTATTGTTAGTCAAAGTAATAAATTTGTATGATACGATAATGAATTTTTACCCATGATGAAATCCATCGCGAGCGTCAGATAAAAGCAATCTAAACGTCCGATTAGACATTCGAGTCCAAGAACATGTATAGGGTCGGTACACCTTGAGTCACGCCGGTGGTTTGACTGAAATCTTACTTAGTGCGACTGTCTAACGCGTCATCGGTGCCGCGGAGAGCCGCCGAACTTTTTCCCCGGCTGTGGAAAACCGGGGCCCTTCCTCGGTGGTGGGGAGCAAGAGAAAGAAAAGGGAGAGAAAGAGGGAGAAAAGGAGCGAGACAGAAAGAGCAAAAGAGAGGGGGCGAAAGAAGAAAAGACTCCTGTGCTGTGTATACTTGTACAGTGACTATATATAAAAGTATTATTAAGGGAGACCCAGGCGACGGCGATGACACGAAAATCTCGCTCTTCCATTGGCTGAGGAGGCATAGCTGCGCGCGACTGATCGCGCCTGCTCTCGAGAATAAGGAAAAAAAGCTACAATATAAGACGTGCGGTGCGCGAAGTGCCCCCCGTAGTTTCGAGTTATAGATATAGTTGCCGTAGGTAGCTGCGGCAAGGTGGAGGGAGAGCGAGGCCGCACTCGCACTGCAGCCAAGAGGATAGTGAAAAAAACGGTAAAAAGTAAGGTAAACCGATCTCGCGAGGGTCGCGGCTGCCGCTTCTTTTTTGCTTTTTTGCCTTTTTCTCTTTTTCAGATGGGGCGCTTAAAGAGAGGGAGCAAACTCGTGAAATTGAGACGTCTCGACATTATAAAGTCCCGTAATCGCTCGGAGCAGGTACATCTGCTCCGCTTAATCGATCAATTGCTAGGGCCCTCGACTTTTTTTCAGCGCTCACGCGCCCCAGGGCTTTCCAAAAAAATGCGGATACGCCACCCTATCCCGCAGGACGAATCGATTCCCCTCCACACTAGGGCCCCGACAATACGTGAATTTATTATGTTTCGACTGGAAGCTGGCGCTCAGTGCTTTTTTCCCTCCGCACCTCGTTTTTTATCGGTTGGCGGGTGCGCCGCTGCCTCGTAACCGGGCTAATAATCCAAATATTTGGAGAAAACAGGCCGCTTTGTCTTCTTTCCCAGGCTCATTATGTCTTTTTTGACGAAGGCACATTTCCACACGCGTGGAAATCGCCTCAGTCGTCTTACTCGCTGGCGCTGTCAGGGTCCAAGAAGAGCATGAGGTTGGGCTACTCGTACCCCAAAATAACTCACAGCATCAGAGCCGTCCAATGTTCATTGGAAAATACAAGATGATCATTTATAGTTCCGCTAAACAATTCGACATTCGGGGTATCAGGAACTGCTTGATAGGAGTGCGGAAAACTTTTGTTTTTAGTATAATGGCCTGCTTTCTACTTTTCGAGGAAAAATGATGAATCCAGATAAACAGTCGGCGTTTAATTATTAGTGTAATATTATAATTGAACTTTATGTCGCCGAATCGAAGTATAGTTGAATTAAATGAGAGAGAGAGAGAGAGAGAGAGAGAGAGAGAGAGAGAGAGAGCGTCAAACATGAGCGTCAAAGGTTACATGCATCTATTAAAAATTACGCGACTGTTAAATTATTTTGCGTGGATTTTGAAAGCGAATCGAATTTCTATTGGGATTCGATTTGGTTTTTTTACTTTAGTCGTCCGGCTTTGCTCAAAGTTGGCTGGCTCCTATCTAGATGGGTTCTTTCCGAAGAATCGAACAAGCCAGCGAACACTTTGACCGTCCTGAAAGACTGCACTAACTTATATTTAACGATTCGCATTTGCGCAGAAGTCGCGGAACATAGCTGCATGCTGCGCATGAACCGAGTAAGAAGAAGATAGGCTAAAGTAAACAATAGGGAGCTGTGTAAGCAATAAAAGAAAGGGATGATGGGCGCCGCATCAGATGGCAGGAGCTTGGCAGGTCGCTTCTAAAAATGTGGGAATGAAAGGAGAGGCCGTCATATTAGGGCTCCTCGCGATATTTTTCATCCGTCGGATGGAGGTCGCGGGAGCCGGCGATCGGGGGCGCACAATGGGGGCTCGGGTAGCGATCGGATCGGCAACCCGCGCACGGCTCACAACATTTTTCCCCGATCCGGGAGATAGATGAGGGCCGCGGGTTCGTCCCGTGTGTACAGAACGTAGACCCACGGGAGTAATAATGCGCTGCTGGGGAGAAAAGGGGTTGGTAGGAGCAGGCAGGAAGCGCGGAGAGTGTCGAACGGCTCTTCCGCACTAAAGTCCGGACCGGTCGGGCCCATGAGAACTATCAACAGGGAAAAAGATCGTTTGGTTCTGTCTCCCCGTGAGCGGCGACGGCGGCGGCTGCGGCCGGTGAGTGAGCGTGAGCGTGCGACTCCCTGCGCCACGCTGCGCCACAGCCGCCCTGCCCCGCCAGATGGATGACGTAGTTTTTCGACAACCCCTTTTCTCCCGCTCAGCCACTTCCTCCCTCTCTGATCCCCGAAGCTGCATCCGTGTCATTTTTTACGATCGGCTGTCGCACCCGAGACTCCTTCACCGAGATTTACACCTCAGCGGAGCTGAAGAACCTAGTAATACCTTTGGAGCTTTATCGTGCTCTGACTGCAAGATATGAACGAAACGCATGCTAATAGCATGCGAGTGCCGACAATTTCTATTGATCAGCTTTGTGTCACATCTATATAAGTACCCTTTACCTTCTCCCTTTTAAGCAACCGTTATGACGACCTACGAGAATTTAATGTTTGCAGAAGGTACTCGCAGGAATCAGGATAGACGTTCCTTGAATTAGCTTTATGGCAACGCAAAAAATAAAGCAACAATGGCTGACGGAAGTGCGGCGAAGCAAGCTTCCCTCACCCTCAATGTTTTCGGCCCGAGGTTACATCATTCGAATCAAGACCGCAGAGAGAGGAAGGCACATCTAAAATTCCGCCACAGTCCTTGTCGACGATATTTCGCAAAAAAATAGCAACAGCGGCCGACCCCGCCTCGGCCCGATGCGGATTTCCCGTGCTGTGCTATATTCGCTCGCGTCTTCATTCCGTGAGCCTCTTTGCGCACGAGCCGGCATATGCATGCGTGTGTGTACTCGAGGGAAAGACACTTGGAAAGCCTTCCGAATCTTCCCACTGCATTCAATTTTACATTCACCTATTGATGTCCCAATTTTTTTGATGCCGCGTCTTCAATCCCTTCACAGAAACGATCTGACAACTTTTAACTCGACATGTCTGTTTTATCAATTCAAATCTATCATTCGAAATTTGTTGACTAAATACTCTTATATATCCTTTCTTCCGAAAAAAAAGATTTCTGATAATTTGTACAAACTATAAATCAAAGCACCGACTATTTCAGGATAATTATTCATCCAAAGAAGAAAGTATTATAAACAATTGAAGTGACATCTTAGAATTTTAAATATTAAAACACCAACGCTATTTAATCATCAAAAAAAAGATCGAAGATTAGAACTTTGGGTTCATGCGTATTTTCTTTAAAAAATCCTTACCGTCCGGCGCTCACCGGTGACAAGAACTTTCATAAAATTTCGGACTCCCTTATAAAAAGCGAATTACCATAATAAAAGCGACAAACGTGGTCGGATCATCAGTGAACGGCGTAGCAGCGTTGAGCATTGCGTGAAGACTCGTCAATCACTCTTGCCGTCAAGCTACAAAAATCCTGTCTGCCGTCACGCTCGAGAAATCTGGCCCGTTCGAATATTGCTGCGGGCGCTCGGCGATACTCGAGCAAGCAAGACCACTAGAAAAAAGCCCGTGTGTGCACGAAGCTGGGCTGCAGCACGGACTTTACGCGGGATGCGAAAACTCCCATGAATTCGCGGGAGAGCGAGCAGCCTCCAGAATCAATGGCGCGCGCAGCCAGCCGAGTTTGATCCTTGAAGAAAATCAGCGTAACGAGGATTGATGATCCACGAGGAGATCAGGCCGAAAGAACTTCTCTGAAGGCAATTCGGCATTGCGCCGGTGTATACATGTGCATCCATACTATACGTGTATATATATATATATACACCTAACAGAGGCCAGCGACGGCAGCAGCGGAGCGACAGCCGGTGAGTCACGTGTGCCGCTCGACTCAAGTCTCGGATCAACGCTCTGCTACCGCTCTGCCCTCGCGCTCGATTAATCATTTGCGAGGGAACCAAAAAAACGTCACGCAAGAGGCCCGGAGTGAAGCTCTCACGGGATCGTGGAAAAAAGGAGTAGAAAAAATGATAAATGACTAATTACGCCCATGTAATGCCGGACGGAGACTCATTCGTCAGTAAGTTTTTTCTGCACAATAGGAATCCAACTATTCGAATCTCACCTCACTCACGTGGAAGGGCTTCTCTTTTATTTGCAACTTTTCCGTTTACTGCTCGTGTATAGTATTTCTTATTTGGTATCATCAGCAACTTTAATCCAAGCGTTGCATTACTGTGGTAACGAGTTAACAACTTAAGAATTCTCTAGAAAAATGCTCGAGTAGTCAAAATCGTTCCGATTTGGTTTTCCCATATTTACTCAATATGACTAAATTTAATTTAAATTATGTTTAACGCGAAATGTAAGTTTTCCCGTAAAACCACCTGTGCGAATATGAACAATGAGTATCCGTTGAAGTAGTTGTGTAATTGTAATATTTATAGCTTCCAAAAATGATAACATTTCTAGTCTTGTAGATACAAAACAATTGTTTCAATTCAAGAAAGGATAGAATTTAAGGTAACGCAGGATAACAGCGAACAAAAGCCATCGTTTGCTATAGCTGTATTATTAGAGCTCTTTAATCAAATTATTCTCTATGGCGTGGCATGTTATTAGGAAGGCAGGGAAGCGTGTCGTCAAATATCAGATACTAATCAAGGTAAATTTATGGAAAGCGATAAACTATAAGCTCTCCCTCGTTCTCCAATTTTTCAGGCCGTCTCATCAAGCCTGCTTTTACGAGGTACTTAAGCCTTTAAACGAATCACACACATCTAGGGGGAGACCTCTCGAGAAAAAAGAATGGTGGGGAGGGAAGAAGGGAGGGCGAGAGAGAGAGAGAGAGAGAGAGAGAGAGAGAAAGAGTGAGGCACCCAGAGAAAAAAAGGGAAGGGAAAGCCCCGAAGGCTGAAAAAATGTCGAGCCAGTGTCGGATTTCTAAATTCGCAGTGAAATCGGTTAACCCCGGTGGCCGACGAGGCGGTACAATGAGCCCAGTGCCCACTGCCCAGTGCGGAGAAAACTTTTTTCTCAGGGAGTTAAATCGAGCGTACGCGACCTGCTGCAGTCATCCCCCCGCTCATCCCCCTTCCGTAGATGCGTGTGCGCCCGGGAGATCGCAGGGGAGAACCTCGGGGGGAGCTTCAGCCTGCGGCGAGCATCAGAAAAGACTCTTTCTCCCTTTTTTATGAAATTGCAGGTAGGCCAGTCTCCAGATTTTTTTTCACGCGGCCTTTCCTGCGCCTACCTGTAGAGGAGCGCGAGAAAAGAGTAGCAGCCGCGAGCGTCCGAGGGTGAAAAAAAGACCCCATGTGAGATTACGCAGAGAAAACAGACGCGAGGGGGGGAAACACGCGCTAAAATTCTCTTTCTCCCCTTTCCAGTAGCATATAGAGGCTGGCATGGGGGCCGAGGACCGAGGTGGGCCGAGGCGAGGCCAGGCGCCGCGGCTACCCTAGGAATAGAGGGTAAAAGTGAGTTAATAGTTGGTAAAACGGTATTCACCCAGCGACCCGAGGGCGTTCTCAATCTGCCGCGCGTTCCCTCTAAATATCCTTTCGACTCCTTTCCTTTCTTCCCTTTCTCTGCGCTCTTGAGGATCCAGTTAGGATATGCCGTCAGCCCCTGGCCTAAGCCTTCATTCCTTCGACTCTTTCAATTCAGCTGCTTTCGATTCTTTCGACACTTTTTCTAACGATACTTCCTTTTTATTCCTACTTTTCTTTATTTGATTATATGCACTACAACTTGTCGTATGCGCTGTACACGTAGAGATACGCCAATTCTCAATGAGCAACAACCCTTCCTTGAAACATTATATGACAAAATGTAAGCACTTTCTTTAATTTAAGTTAATAACTGTCGATCTATATCTATTTAATCTCGTGTTAACTCCTGTCATTATCGAATAATCTGCCTATCTTTAAATATTAAATACAAATTGAATATCCTTATGCTGTAGAAGTTGATGTTTTACAAATACATCTAGAGAGCTTGAGTGTGCGAAAAAGGAAAATAAGTTGAATCCGTTTAGAGTCATTAGTATCAAAATAAAACATAAATACCGAGTTGGAAAAAGATAAAAGAGTCTTTTCTCTTTTGGTTCGGGCTTCTACCTATTATCTGCCGGCTTTCTGCGCCCAGCTGTCAAATCAATGTTTTCCAACGCTTCGGTTTACTCCTTTCGATGAGAAATTCGAGTGATCGTACTTGCCCCGGGGCATAACGGTAAAGTTGCAAGCTAACGCGCCTTGATCGCCGGGGTGCCACATTGGAGATTTTGATGCCCGGCTTGCTCTCTTGCTCTCTCGTGACCTCACAGAAACCGTGGAAGGAAACTTGACGATAGCGCCCAACGACGCACGCATCTCCCTCAATTTTTCGAACAGAAACTCGCCCAACATGATCCGTTATTCTCGAGTGGCAACGGACAAATATTACAAGGATCACTGCCTCGAATATATTAACATTTCAATTCAAATAGACGGGTCCACACCAATTGTTAAATATAGCTTGAATTTATTTTGAGTTTATTTAAATAATCTTATTGGGATAAACATGATTAAACCGCAGTTTTATTTGCTTAATCGACTTATTACTTCAATTTCTTTTGCCGGAGCACCAATTTTCCCGTGACGAAGTTCATGAGCAGATAGAAACAAAATTTTTTTTGACAGAGCATTAGATATATACTTGGAGACATACGTGACATATATGTATGTATGTATGTATATATATATATATATATATATATATATATATATAAGTTTCTTTTAACGCTATAAGTATAACTAGTCGAGTACTATGTTGGATATGTAAATTCCATGGAGCAGTATTCAAGAAAATGACACACCGAGTGACACACTGTATGGAGCTAGTGGCGAAACTGCACGCAGGGCAGAGCGAGGGGCAGAGATTGTCGAAGCGATGATCGTTGGAGGCGCATGTTCGCTCGGACCGTGAATTCTGAGAGTTAGGTGTAGATACGTCGCCTCGGATTCCGATCGGCCTGGTTCATTGTATATCAGCGTAGTGTCATTGCGCACTCGTCCCAGGAATTCATCGGCGTCCAGTGCCACTCGAGCGAAAATTGAGACGGCCGCAAGCGGGCCTCGAGCTGCTCCGACTCGATCCGAGCCGCCCCCAACCCCCCAGTCTTATTTGGTAAACCGGGGCCACCGCTCGACTGGCAGTGACTTATTGTCCTCCTCGTTTCCCTGGTAGGATATATGTTTTCCGCAAGTGTAGCGGCAATATTTGTATCTCCAAAGCGCACATTGTATTAGATTGAGAGTTTACGCTTGCGTTCGCGGCTCTTCTACCATGGAGCTTTACGCGAGAACCCCAGCAATCGCGACGATTGTTTTGTTTACTCGATTTGTTCAAATAGTGCAGGCCTGAACTGGTATTCATAGATCTTTGGCTCGCTAGTCGTTCTGCAATGCTAAACAACCAGTGTAAATTTTCTTTAGTAATTGACAAACAAGCACAACGGCTGCTGTAGCAGTTTGTTCACATTGATGATTCACTTTTCTTTCATTCGAACTTTCATAATCTTTACATTATGTGATATTTCTTTTTTTAATTGACATGCAGCGCACATGTATAGCCTCTGTTGTGAAAATCAATAGTTATTCATTACATTTGATCGAATAGTACAATCTCGGCAATTTAAAGAATAATTTTACTCAGAAATTCACGCTCAGCTTTTTTCCACGACATTTCTTAATGATTGAATATTCTATACATGCGTTAAAATTCTTGGTTCTTTACGATGACAGAATAACTAAAATTAATAAATGACTATAAAATTTGAATAGCCCTATGTGGATTTTTGCTAAGCTAATTCCAGGCTATCCTCTGCTAATAAATAATAAATAAACAATATCCTACACAACATCGTCTAATGTCGAATTATATATTTTAGTCCTTTTAACTAAAGCTTTTAAGACTTAAGGTAAATTTCACGAGACATTGTATCAATGTCGGCTAGTAAATGAAGTGAATGCTAGATGATTTTTCCGTTATAACTAACTACGTTGTATTTTTAGTGCATTATATTATTCATGAGCGAAATGCTTACGCTACATACATAGTAAACATGACTTTTTCAATTGTTGCAGAAACTTGCGCTAGCCTGAATTAAAGTTTCATAAAGTATAGAATAAAGAAAGATTGTAGAATTATGGCACTTAAAAATAATGGTCGCAGATATTAGATACAATCCAGTTTGAATCTAAGAGGATCGAGGCTTTAGGCATAACTTTTTCATCTACTGCGAGACTTACATAACAGAATAAGCATATCGTCAGTTGAATATCATAAGAATTTGCATCTATTCATCTGCTCATCTGCTCGTCAAAAGAGCACAAAAAAAAACTATACGAATCGGCGTCAAGCACTGCACTGGTGCAACTGCATCTTTCTTTCAGTTTTATAGGAAATAGATAGAGATCAGGAGTACTAATCTGAGAAAGCACTTGTTGCACGCAGGCCAATTTTAATCGATTAGTCATTGTCATTTATTGCGATCTGGGGAAGAATTGCGAGCACTGCGAACGCGGTCGATTTGAGCGAGCTACCGCGCCGCTGCATCGAACTCAATTAACGAACGTTCATGAGGAAATAACTGCAGGGAGACAGAGCCAGAGGAAAAGAGAAGCAGCAACTGAGATGCGTTTATCAAGAATACAGTGTTGCGCAAGTCTCGTTTGATCGTCATCCCGACATCTCGGACGCATCTTCTCGGCGCGCGCAGATATACCGAACCAGAGACCGAACCGCATTGTATTGTATGCCTCCTCGTGGTCGGGGAATAGCAGAAGGAACGTAGGGGAATTAGAATTTTAGATTTAGGTTAACTAGAATAAATGCCTCTTGGTGCTCTTCTTACGGCCAATCTAACGTTTATAGTCACTTTTATCCTCCTGCGTATGACTTGGAGGATCTTCCCCGGGTCCCGAGATAATTGAAAAATCCGTAATTTATCATTTATTGTAAAAAATTTTGTAGATTGTTACTTTTTATAGCAATTTTTTCTTTAGTACGTGAGGGTAGTTCAACTATGAAAAGTACCATTACGATAGTCAATTTATTATTGCCAGGTGGCTTGAAAAAATTACAGAAGTAATCAAATGAGCAAAGGGAAAGGAAAGAAATGCGAGCGCAATATAGGCTTGGCCGCGCATGCGATGACCGAAGCCAGAGGTGGGATGGGGTGGGAAGCGGGGTGTGGTGGGGACGAGGCGAACAAGCGTAGGTAAGAAGAAGCGGCGTATGCTGCTGAGAGAAGTGGAGGAGAGAGAAGGCGCGATTGGCGTGAGCCCTGGAGAAAGACGGATTAACGGACTACGATTAACCGGTGTAGGGTTTCCCTGATTTCAATATTTTAAAGAGTCTGAGAGGAAAGGGTTACTGCACAAGCGGTCGTGGGGGACTGAAAGTAAATGCCGAGTCAGCTGCCCTGCGCCTGCATATTATATGCATTCTTAACAAGTCGACAGAAGTCCGAGATGCCCAGGGCCGATTACGCGGTCCGCGCTCACTTTATCCTATGAGAAATTGGAGGCTGTTCCGCGCGCAATCCGCTGGTCCTTTTTCCCTTGGCTCCGCTGAAATTTCGAGGCGCGGGGGCGAGGCATAGCGCTGATTAATCGGCGAAAGAGGAGCCGAGACGCGGCCTCGGGCGCGGGCTGCTCCGGCCTTTTCGAAAGGCCCCTTGATTTTATCGCCTCGGGGCGCCTTCGATAGGGGAAATTAATCGATCGCGCCACTGTTTAACCACAACTTGGACGGGTGCGCTTATCTGGGCTTCCCGCTCCGACCTCCGTCTCGGCGCCGGCCGCGCTGTCGCCGATTTTTATCGAGCGGATTCCCCAAATGCACGAGAGATCGAGGAGCGAGACTAAGGGAGACGGCGCGCGGTGGGCGGAGACCGGAGAGGGAGAGAGGGAGAGGGAAAGGGTAACGCACGAGCTCATTTTTTCTCCCACCGCGGCCGCGGCGCCGTGCGGCCCGGAGCCCTTTGTGCCCCCATCCGCAAGATTAATTATCCTCCATATGAAAAAATGAAACGAGCCGAACAAAGGAGTTAAGCTCCGTCGAGTCGGCCCGACTCGTTTTTTCCCCTTTCCTCTTGTTTTCCCGTGTCCGAGCCACGGGAATCCACCGGAGTCCACGGGGGTTTCGGTAATTTGGTGCACTAGGAAGAGCGCGCGGCTCACCGCGTCTGTTTACCGTTGTTCGGTGCAGTGGTCGCACTGGTTGCGATTCCTCGAAGCTACTCTGTTTGCGCTTGCCAATGGCAACAGCTAATGACGCTAATGGAGCTATTTTAGAATGCCCACGCATAGTGGAGTCGGTGGAAGGGCGTCGGCGCTGCACGGAGACCGGCACGGAGGCTCGAGCCTCTCCCGCAGAGAACCGACTTGTTGGACCACGGCGTCCTTGAGCAATGAATTTTAGCCCGGTCGAAATCGGCGAAAGCGCGGGCGAGCCGAGGCGGAAATCGGAGGGGCGCTCGACTCGAGAGGACCCCCCAGTGAATTCGAAGGCACGCGTGTGTCCGCAGAAAGCATGCGGCCGACTCGAGCCGAGCCTCATTGAGCCTCGGGCCAGTGGCACTTGCCCTGTCGAGCAGCCAGCGCGAGTCGACAAAAGGAGCAGTCCGCGAGGAGAGGCCCGAGGAGCAAGGGTCCGCCTGGCGGATTTCCGCCATTAATTCGGCATTATGCGATATTCAAATGGGCCCCCCGGGATTTTCGCTTTTAACGAGAGAGCAAGGGGAGCTGCTGCCTCGGCTGGACTCGGTTGCTGTTGTTGCTGCTGCTGCCCCAGACCCCAACCCCGCGGCCCGCCACTGATAATCGCGAGCCGATCGCGGTTTTCTCTCTTTCTCTCGCTCCCGAAGCGGTCTTAATTACCGTCGGACCTGCCCGGCGCGGGCGGCCAACCTAGGGGAATCCGTTCGATCGTGCTCAGAAGACCCCTAATTATCCGCACCGTTTCATTAGCCTCCTTTTCATCGATCATAGGCGCACCACCCTACTTTGCCCGGGTAAACTGATCTTGCCTATTCACAATACACGATCACCGCGGTCAAGTGCCCCTGCTGTCAACTAGCACTTTAGTCGGTTGCAGATTAACTATTTTTATCGACTCTAAAATTCACATAAATCATTGCTTTACTCTTTTCGTCCAGCCCTACAAAGCACAAATACAAGTACAAGTAACCGCCTCTCTACGCTCAATTTACCCATTCTACTGATAGCAGACCCTTAACATTTTGGATAACATTTACATACGATGTATATTCGTACATATGTGTTGACTATATGTCCATATGTATACATATGTATTCAATTATTGCAGATTCATAAGAAATATAGTAATTTTCATTGTGAGAAACTATCTAGTGCGACTTGCTAACTGAATTATAACAATATTATTAAAATTACATAAACGAGAAAAGTAGCAAATAAAGATTTTCGAGGCTGAAAATAGTTTCTACTTCTTCTTCTTTTACTCTCTGTGATTTAACAAATGTGACGCATTTATTTTCTTGACAGACAAGTTGCTTTTGAGAAAATAAACGTTGAATGATCGTTCGCGGGTTTTACGACCAACTCAAATAAAGCCAACTAATTGCATCGATTTGTTTTTCTAGTTTTCCACAAAACTAGTATTAAAGCAATTTAGGGAAAACGCATGCTCTCCGAGAAAATTTTCTTCGACATAAAAGAACCGAGCAACAAAGAAATTCCTGATTGATGGGCGCACTACTTGCCAGCACAGTTACTTTAGGCATTACTTTATCGCTTTATAGAAAGAGACGCGTGACGCATCATTCCATTCCCCTCCCGCTGAGAACCTGATGGAAAACTTACCGACAGACCCGACCAATTTTTTATGTATTTCCATCATAATAGTGACGACGGTTGTTGTTTGTTTGATACTTATGCATAATTATGTGCATAACGAGGAGAAGGGATAGCAGACAATACTGCTGCAATTGGATAGGTGTAGCAAAGATGACGCTGTTGTAGTCGAAGTTTAGAACTTCATTAAAAAGCATACGATTAAACTGGTTTTTGTCTTTGTCCTTCTAGGTAACAAAGCCCAAATCTAGATCTAGCAGGCTGAACGACGATTCTAGATGTACTGCTGCATTCAACATAGTGCTGCTTGCTTTTGCTGGAGAGATGAACGTTGTCTTGGACTAGCTAAAATCTCTTCCTATATATATATATATATATATATATATATATATATATATATGGTTCAAGCGGTACAAAACAGGCTTTGCGTAGTGGCCTTATTGATAGTTTTTTTTATGTACATTCACATTTTCTTGACTTATGTCAATAAAGTATTAATAATGCTTATCGGTGGATAGTATCGAACGATTATTGCTTTTGCTACATAAGAATGGATTCGAATCATCATCTAGCCGCTATTATCCTCTTTGAAGTGTACGTGGTATATGCTGGTACATTTGATTTTTTCTGATGAGAAACGAGATTTTTTGATTAAATATACTGTAACGTCACGGAGTGAGAAAAAAGTCTTTAGGCCGCTCGGTTTCTACCTGACTCGACAACATTTGACAGTTGGAATTTTATTTCACTGGGAGATAAAAGGATAAAAGGAACAGAATGCTACAAGACACATATTTTATTTCTTAGAAATTTTTCAATTACACCCGAACATGTAATGTATTAAAAAGCAATTGTGCCACGAGATATAACGTACAAAGTGTTGGGTTGATTGTCTTGGTTGAGCGTCCTGGGGATTTCGAAGCGCATCAGTAAGAAGCAGCTCGATCAGGAAGTCGACCTCGCCCGCCATCGAGCCTTACCGAGCGCGCCACAAAACATGGTTAATTTTAAAAGTAAAGGAGACGAGGGAAGCCGCAAGAGAAGCGAGCATCGCGTGTTCACGCGTTTCGTAATCGGCGATGCTCTTGGCACAATCCATTGCGAACGATTACCTGGGAAACGGGCCGTAGCGCATGTGAACTGGTCTCCATCGTGTGGTTCGCGTTACTAATCTCCGAAGGATGATGAAGCGGCCGCAACGCGTCTGTTTGCATAAGGGACTCGTTAGCGTCGGTTTATGTATTTATTAGGCGCGTTTATTGGGTCAGAGACCTCGAGCTCCGGACAAGTTAGACTAACTGATGGTTTGATTGGTTACGTGGAGCGAACGAGATGCTACCGCTTCCTACGATACCACGTCCTATCTCGCTGGTATTATCAGCGTCCGCGGAATCGACGGTCAGGCGCACTCAAGCAATGGGCCATGGCAGATGCACGTACGCGCACTGCAACGCGCAGCACAGCAACAAGAACAAGGCATAAGGCGGAGGAAGACTCGCGACGGGACAGCTAGGAATGCCTCCTGATGGATTGGTCATCCGTGATTAATTTGACAAGCCAACTTTCTGGTTTTCGGAGGAGGAGAAGGGGGGGGGCGAGAGACTGACAAGGCCCCCGGGCCCCGGGCCTCAGGCGCCCGTCCGCGAGGACTAATGGGCTCCACCCCTCTCCGCCGCCAACGCCATTCTCTCTCTCTCTCTTTCTCTCTCCTTCTCGCGAGTCCCAGTTGTTCTTAGGTAGTCTTAGCCTACTTCTTCGCTTCCTCCTGTACCTCCTTCCTCTATGGAATTTCTCTCATGTGTGATCATGGCGCCGATGCATTTTTGGTCCGATTAAATCTGTCTCCTTTACGAATTTCGAGCAAGTTTTCCATTTTTTGGAGAGCCCATTCGAGCCCAAGAATGGACTGAGGAGACTCAGACTTCTTTCTTACACTCTTCCCAGGCGTCTCTTTGGAGCTCCCCGCAGAGTACATATGAATCCAATACCGCCAACCATTTTTTATATAGACAGCCGTATTTACGCACTTCTAACCCCTAGGTCCCTTACTCAACATAGATAGAATAAATTTCAATCAATTTGAAATGTCGAAATATACAAGTAAAATATAAAAAAAGAAATGCATAGAAAAGTAGAGCGGCGTTGATCATTACTCAAAATACACCGTTATAATTTTGATATATAATTATCGAAATTATCACGAATAGTGCCATTGCTCGTGCTTGCACAGAAAAGCGTACAAGCGTATTCTAAATAGATGTACGCCCAGAAATAGATGCTCCGCTTACATACAGCTATCGGGAACGAGACGCGCGAATAAAGTAAGGAATAAGTGAATCAACAAAGGAGCAACGCCCCTTAACACGAGATCAAGATAATAATCTCTCGAAGGTCTCGCGCATATTCTCATTCTCTCCGAGACTATATCCTTCATCTATTTGGCCCTGAGGCTCCCCGAAGCTCTTGGAAGAAGTCGCCGACATCGCCGACGTCGCCGCCACCATAGCCCTCGAGTGAACATTAATCCAGTGAACATTAATTTAGTCGATCGGTCTGCAAGCCATACCTTGGACTAATGGCAAGCCACTCTAGGTGGAGCCTAAGGGAAAAGTGCAGCGAAGATTAATTGAAGAACATTACGAGTCCGCACTCTGTCTGCTGCACCCCAGACAGATCGACGGTCAACCGGCAAGGTCGTGGCGCTCAGTCTACATCGGTCTGCGGTTATATTGCCAAATGTCATTCGTCGTGGACCTCGCATAATAAAGTCAGATTGATACGGACTACGTAGAGGAGGCGAAAACAATCGGTTATGCCGACATAAAGGCCCAGTTTGGTTTTACTTTTGGTGCCAACTGTAGGTCTACTATTTTCTTATTTCCAATTACGCTAGAAGTATTAAGCGAGTCTACTTGGCGATACAAGGTGCTATATCATTACTAATAATCATATATTTTATTAAATGGTGCGTACACCATAGAATAAAGTGGTGTTCCTATGTGTTAACTTCGGATCGGCTCTCCGGGGAATATGCTCTGTACCACGTTACAGCTTGGGCCGAGGCTTGGGCGCATTCGTGCACTAAGTCAGCTAAACTCATTTCAAGGGTCAAACGCGCTTTCATTATCTTCAGATTACGGTACGTATCATTAAATTTATATTAATATCTTTTATTTTATTCGACTTTTTTCATATTGATATTTGTATTCGAAATAGATATTTTTTTTACGATTTTGATCATCTTTACGCTTATGTTAAGCTTTTTGATATAAGAAAGCATACTTAACTAAACCTTTCTGAAAGTATAAAAGGCGAGAGAAAAGGAAGATTATCAATGGCGGTGGCGCAGATTAGTTAGACTTTAAACTGAGCTCAAATACTCAAGGCAAGAACCCAAGTTATATCCGAAGAAAAGTTGATTATAAGAGGTCTACGCGATCGATCGATCGAATTACTATTGAGTGGAGAGAATGAGAAATGATTATTGAGGGAAATAGAAGGTAAAGTTCTCGATATCGAGTGATCGATATCCAAGGGAGCCGGGCATCTACTTGTCAAGATGAAAAGAAGCGGTGACGGCTAGAGATGCAGGAGATCGGATAGTGTGCGCGAGCAGAGGTCGGGTCGAGGGTCGCGGCTGGACCGGAGAGGACGCGCGAGAGCTAGCCATGCGTGCTTAATGGGGAGCGAATAAAAGCGCGCGAAGGCGTTAAGCAGAGCGATGAGTGAACGAAATGCCAGGTTCGGTTTAGGAAGGAATAGCGCGGGCAGAAAAGCCTGAAGTCAGCAGCGAGTTGAGATGAAATTAAACAAATAATGGAGCCAGGCGGCGAGGGCGCTGGGATTCCGTTAAAGGCCCCAGCTCGACTCTGACTCCGACTACGGCTCGGCCCCAGACTCATAAAAGGATCCCATTGAATTCGAAATTTGACGCAAATGTCCGAGCGTTGGGTTGGATGACGGGCAAAATAAACACAGCGCTTGAGGGCCGAGCCGCGAGGCCGTCCGTAGCGGAAAGCCCGCGGCCGCAGTTTCCTGGAGGGGAAAAGCTACGACGCGTCGGCGCGCGAAGCGTTGCGCAAGTCTACAGGATCTCGGACACGGCGGATTAGGATGCAGGATTCTCTCGCGGATGTTGCCGGGCCTCCTGAAAGCATCGAGGGAAACACGAGGGGAAATATGGTAGGCAGGACCCGAGAGCCGAGGTTGGCGGCCGCAGCGGACGTCGCGGCACTTGCGAGTGCTCGGCTTGTATCCGCTGATAAAGGCTTCACAGAGTTCTATGCGCTCATTCCCGCGCGCGTATAATTGAGTCGTTGCTTGGGTAGAAGGGAGTCGTGGTCGCGGCTCGTTCTCCGAACCCGGCTCCGACCAATCTCTGGGTCAAAATAAACAAGTATAAGTACAAGTCTCATCGATGGCCGTGCGCCGCCTTTCCTAATGATTATGTCATACATATTAATGCTCGTATTAATGATTCGTCAACTAATACACGCGATAAAGATTAGCCTTGGTAGATTTTCATGTTTCTTTGGTATTACTTACGAAAGTTCTGGGTGCAGGGGAAACGGCACGGCGGCGCTGGGCAGGAGCGAGTCTCCGGGGCCGATGATGCTGGCATTAATAAAGCGAGGTTGAAGCATTCTTTAGCGCGACGGGGCCTCGCGTTACAGGAGGGACGAGGGGGGCGCGGGCGGCACTCTTCATCGACGGGGAGGCGAGCTCGAGGCGAGCCCTTGGCAGCGCCACCTAGGCTGCGGGACCCCCGCCTGCGTCCCGCCGGACGCAGCCTCGGCCTCGCTCCCGCCCCGGAGCGTCTGCGCCGTGCTCTGCCGTGCGATGTACGCACCGTGATAATGAATTTAAATGGGCCGACTGTCTGGAGGGGGCAGACCGCGGGCGCGGCGGAGATACCCGGAGAGGGGAGCCATCCCGCCGTCCCACCGTCCCGCCGGTTCGCGGCTCCAGCTCAAGAGCCTCAAGTGAGTGTGCATAGGGGCAGCGCGTCTCTCGCGCCCCCTCAATCGCTCCTTCTCAGCCGCCGAGTCTCCCGCTGTATTCCGCTCTATCAATCTTCAAATCGTCCTCCTCTCCCCGGCTCTCCGCGCCACTTGGCCAGAGGCAAATGAATGCGCCTCTTGTTGGAGCCGAGTGCCTTGCGCCCCTGCGTCTCTGTGCTTTACCGCCAAGCCCGCGGCCGAGCTCGTCGAAGCAGCCCTTACTCAAAATCAAAGCAAGAAAACCTTACTTTAAACGTTACAAATTTGCTTGACTCCTATATCGATAGTTTTAAGCGCGTATGGATTGCCTCGCGCAGTCGGCGGATATCGCTGAGGCTACGCCCGTGATATCATTTGCCTCTTTACATCCATCTACGCCTTTATTTTTATTTTCTGTAGCTGTCAATATTCGGTTGGCTTTTGCTCATCGCCTTCAGTGATTCAAAGCAAGGGACGGTCGCTGTTACCTCTTGTAAAAAGTATTATATTTAGCATTGTATGTAAGCTTGATAGCAAGAGAGTGAGAGAGGGAGTTTTTTAATTAAAATTATAAAAAATTTTATTGTGACATATGCTGTTTCAGCTGGTTAACAACAGTTTGACTCTCAGTGTAAATCTAACCAGAATTACATTAAAATACATACAGTTTCAGAAATAAGAAGAGAAGATATAAAAGGATCGAGGAAAGGCCTCCGTTGGATATAGCAACCTGATTTGAGTTCACAATGAGTTTTACAAGTCTGCAAGCGTTTTTTGTTTCCTCCAGGAAGATTATAACGTCGAGGAGATTAAATCGAGGAAATTATACGTCTAAGAAACACAGATAATTAATCAATGTTATAGAAGCCAGAGGTACCGTGATCTCAGGTCTCGTCTCCGACAATCAAGCAATTGTCGACAATCGGAAAATGTGATCGAAAATATGCGTGATTTAGGCAAGCGACTTTGAAGCAAACCAAGCTGGCCATGACAAGCAAGAGAAGATAGAACTGGGTGAGAAAGCGCGAGGAATGGAACAAGGTAATACTATGCCCGGAGATAATAGGGTTGTCTTGTCGCGAGAAGCGCAACAAGCGCAGCCTCATTCGGAGAATGGGGGGGGGGGATACGTGAGCGAGGGGCGAGGGAAAAGCGGAGGAGGGCAAGAGACGGTGGAGAGATATTCAACAGGTTGCTCGTGGGGTGGAAGCATTGAGTGAGGGTAATAGAATTACACTCAAGGGCCGTAATGCCGAGGGAGCTAGGCCGTCTATGTACATTCGCTCCGTCGCCGACGTGGAAAATGGGCAATCAACGACGTGACCGCTAGATGCGACATCGAACCAGACGCGTATATGCATGTCCATTTTTTAGCGTTTTCTAAGGTAGTTGGCAAAAGAGATGAGCGATCGACCGCGCTCCCTACTCTCCGTAAAATGAAGGAAACCCACAGCTGGCACTGGAGCTATCCCCACAGTGGAAGAAAGCAATCATCAAGCCATCATGGTTTAATGAATCTTGATTATTAGGGAGCTGCTTATAAGCGCAAAGTAACGCGAGAGATGACAGTCCGAGAGAAATACAGCTCTCTGTCCTACGCGACTACGCTGGACCGACAGGGGCCTTGTCGGCGCCTATTTGGTCCACGAGTGGCTCCTGCGGCCCGCTAACTCTAACTCGAACTATACTCTTCGCGAGTCGAAAAGAAAGCTCGAGCCGATGCAGTCCCTGATGCAGCCTCGACGCGGTCGGGACTAAAAAATGAGGCCGGTCCCAGAGGAGAACAAATAGGAAGCAGTCCGCCTCGTACCTGTGCCCTTTCACCCTCGGCTAGGCGTCCCATGGCGTCCTGGGAGCCCTCCTTCGCGCTAATCCCAAGCCGTAGCAGGGCCGAGGGCCGTCTTTATCCTCCTGCGGCATGATTAATGAAGGTGACGGCCGGACGATTAAGCTCGCGCTTTCCTCCTTTAACTCGGGGAGGCTGGCGCCGATAGGAGCCGCGCGCACTCACTGCTACCGCCGCTCTTTGATTGTAGGTTAGGCCGTGCGCGGTAGGCGGAGTCGCGGCCCAGGTGAGAAGTGGAGGAAGCGAGCTTTGGGCTCATGCCTGGGCTGTCTCCCCTCGTAGCCACTCTGGAATGCGCGCCCGCGCCCGCGCCGCCGCTGCTTTTATGCTTTGCCGAACGACGCGCCTTGCCGATTTATGCCGGCTAATGCCACGTTATGTTCCTTTAAATTACGACTCGGGCGCCCGCGGCCGCGAATATATATCATTCAATCAACCCGGATAAATAAGGGATTTGTAGAGCATTATTAATACCCGGGCGCGAGTAAGCGCCCACTTTTCAGGACCGCTTTCCGCCGCCTCGCGACTTCTCCCGCCTACTGCAACTAATTGCCCTCTGCCGATCCACCAATTATCTACTTTGCTATAACCAGAGCGAAAGAGCTACGGGTGACATGCCATTCTTTAAAAACAATTCCAAATAAACTGCCTTTTCATTATCAATTTAGTGGATATCAGAAGAAAGTCTCTGTAAATTATTTTATACGAGCATATGCGTGATCCAGCATGCGCGTTTCACAAGTCGCCGAGTTGTGGATCATGCGAGGGATCGTCGGAACGTTATAGCGAAAACATTAGCAAAACTACTATTACAAGTATGGGCTGCGAGCACCTTTTAATTGAGCAAAGGAAAATCAGTGACACAGACTCAAAACCACTGCTATTTCCAGACCTGCCAATACCCTCTAGAGCCCAGCGGAGTTTCCGAGCGGAGATTTTCTATTATTAATTTTCTAAGCTCATGAAAGTAGCTGGCTGGTAGCTTTTTTCTATCGCGCTTTTCAATTCATTTGGCCACTGTTTGTAGTGACCTGTAAACATAAACGGACATAAATATATTTAAAAGATCCTTGGACAGAGGCCTTGTCTCTGCGTCAAAAGTTTGCGGTGCTGTGCGAGCGGTTGGCTGATCCGACCAGCCAACTTTATGAGATACAAGTTGGCCATCTTGCACAAGCCAGTGGAAAACCCGCGCTTACGCGAAGGAGCCGTGCGAGAGCCGGTGCGCTGCTCCCAAGTTCCGGATCGAGACAGGGGCAATATGTAAGTGCCATATTCTCCGCTTGGCCAAGCATCGGACGCTCCTTCGCTGAGGCCGCTCGAGCCGCCCGCGCCGAGCTGCGCATATCGATCAAGAGTTCCGAGCGCGCATTTCTTCTGCGCTACTCCTTCATACGATAACAAAGGGCTTGACTACTATAAATCTGCCCCGCTGATATTTCGCCGAGGATTTGTTTTTCTTGAGCTTTGCAAATGATCCTCTTCATCAACCGAGCAATGTAGTTCTGTAGTTATAAAGTACGTATAGGATGTGAATGTATTTAACTGTCTGCGCTTCAATTGCCTTGACAAAAATGTCAAGTTGAGTGATATATATGGTGACGACACGCGGGCGCGCGAGTCGCGATGATAACGAAAGGTTCGAGCAGCGGCGCGACGTCGTGGCGTTTGGTAAACGAAACGCGGGGTAGGGTTATACCCCGACGAATCTTTCAATTAAAATGAGTCCGCACTAAACAAAGATCGTTATGGTAATGAGTTGGTAATGAAAAGTGCAGGATTGCAGCAGTTGCGCGGTTGCGCGGTTGCCGAAGGTGAAAGAGAGCAAAAAACAGTCGAGCGGTGGCCCACGGCTTGGGCAATGCGATCGAGACAAGGGCTTATGCGCGAACACGTTCGAAGAATATTGGCCGCGGACCCGTGTCGATGGATCAAAGTACTCGGACGTACGCCCTTCCCGCGAACGAATAAATTATGGCAGCCGAACGCTGGCGCTCCTTGTAGATAATGCTCAACATCACCTCCATGTTTGATTCCCTCCCAACTGCCAGGCACGACCACCCCATGGCCACCCAAGGCCACCCCATGGCCACCACCCATTTCTTGCTTTCTTTATGCAACGTTGCACGGCAGCGGCTGCAGCCTTGAGAAATTAACATAATTGCTGTTAGGAAAAGAGCAGCCTAGGAGCTGTCGGCTGCTAATGCACCGCCACGCGGCTGCGGAAAACACAGCGGCCCCAGCGAGCAACCGAGGGGCGAAGGCAGTGCTTGCGGGCGGGGGACTTATTACGCGGAGCCGCGCGGGCAACGCGGGCCGCGACATTACGTTTAATGATTTCGTCCGCGTGTTTACACGATCTTCTCATTTGCTTGCTTAATGTTCAATGTAAATATCCGGCTGGTAGTGGGCGACCCTCGCTATAATTCTTCGCCATAATACTCGATATCGCGCAAAAGAGTATCGCTCGACGTTTCTCTTTTAGGGCCTCGGCGAAGCAGCCATAAATTGGCACGGTCGATATTCTCGAGAGCAGGGCCTTGTCTCTGGGCTCGCGGGTACAAGGCTCGTCTATAATAAAGGGCGCGAGCGGTGGGAGGGCGCATAATCGAAAGGCAAACTCACTTTGGTGGTGGTGCTGCTGCTGGTTGCCGGCTGGCGGGTTGAAGAAACTCGAGGGCAGCTGCCGGCTGACCGACTTGGCCAGCTCGTCGCCGGCGAGATCGTAGATCGCCAGAAGGTCCTGCATCGTAGACTCGACGTACTCGCTCATGTTGTCCAGGGGCCTGCGCAGGCCATCCCCCTCGGTCTCCCCCGCGGCTTCGGGCTCCGCCTCGACCTCCGCCTCGGCCTCCGCTTCGTTCTCCGTCTCGACTTCCATCGGCTGATCCCGCTCCTGGTCCATGGGCCCGCTGCCCGCGCTCTTCTCCGAGGACTCCGACGCCGGACTCCGCGCCTGCGCACGCCAGCCGACCGGCCTCTTTCGGTTAAGCGCAACTCCCCGGAGCTTGCGCGGTCTCCCGCTCGAGCTCTGATCCTATGCACTGAGTACTGAGTTCGCGGCCGAGGCAACAAGAGCCTCCTCTGATTAGCGCGTACAAAAAGCGAATCGAAAGCCATTCCCTCCCTCTCTCAGTCTGCTTTGTCCTCAGCTACATAGTATCGGAGCTCGCCGGGAGAGCTTGCGCCTGCATCGGGTTGTATATCCGCGCGCGCACGCACACACACACCCACACCCACATACACCCACAAGCACTCTAGCACACTAAAGAGAATAAGCTAACTGACGTCGGTGCCGGGCGAGTAGAGCTTCTGCGACCTCATGATGAACTTGTGTCTGAAGGAATCGCCGCTATCCTCGTCGCCCTCGGAAGATGCCGGCCTCGTCGCGATCGACAGGTCGATGGGTATGACCTCGTTGTTGTTGATACGCCGCTTGGCTTGGGTCCTGTGAACCTGGCCAGCGAGGACTGTCTCCGCGGACTCGGCGACCATCTCGCGAGCCTCGCCGCTCTCCTCGTCCCCCATCTCATCCGATTCATCCGAGACTGCGGCCATCCTACTGCTGATTGGCTTGAAGTTCTTGCGCTTGTTGCGTGGCTTGCTCTGACCTTGGCCCTCGTGCTGCTGCTGCTGCTGCTGCTGCTGCTGCTGCTGCTGCTGAGGTGACTGCTGAATGCTAGCAGCTAGCTGCAGTTGGGTCGCCGCGGACTGCGACTCGTACTGCTGCGAGTCGCTGTCTTGGTCGGTAGGGGGTCCACCGGTACTGCGCCGCGAGGCCGCTGCAAAGTTGTAGACCGATTCCGAAAGCATCTCCGCTGCAATGGACAATGGTGTATAGGATCGCCTTTCCCTTTCGGTCCAACAATTATTCCACGATACACGTACATGCGGCCAGTGGGATAACAAGTCGGCTAAAGTCATTCTTACGCTATCATCTGCGCTTTTAGCTCATTTTTTTAAACCGAACGTAAAAAATACTTTGTCTGACTTTAAGCATTCGGAGAGATTACTAAAATGCAACTTTATGTCCTTTTTAGTTTAGCATGCATAGTCAACTTAGCTACAGGTTCCGTTGATCTATTGGTATTTGGATTTCGCAGGATCCAGGATCAAGGATCATACATCAGGTAGCAAGTCTATAGTATCTACGCTACTTACTGGGTCCATATGGACTCGTTACGGTAGACATTGCGAGTCCCTTTTTCCTTTCGCCTCGTCACTGCATTCTGTAACAAAAGTGATGCTTCATTATATTGTACTCTTACCACTTTTACTTATTATACAATACTATATGAGTTAAAAGTAAGTCAATAATGATTATTGTTCTATGCATTCTGGATATCCTATATGCCTCACAGATATAAGTAACTGAATGTGGTTAAAGTAACGAGAATATTTTCCATTATGGTAATTACAATGATTTGAAAAAAGTGCGCTACTAATTGGTCATCATCTGAAAATGAGAGCTGCGAGTACTGATGTAGTATAGACAGTCTGCTCGTGAAAAAGAATGATCTTAGTTGTTCTCTCTTTCTCAAACGGAAAGGGAATGGCGAAAAGAAGGCGCGAAACAAAGGGACGTCAGGGAAACAAAAGCCGCGGGGGTGATATACGAGCCTCGAGAGGCGCTTACCGCCCTACTGCAGTTCTGCTGCTCTTTTGGCTCTCGCTCTCTCTTTTTGCCTATCTTCAAACTGCGGCTCCTATTATATACGCCCAGTTTTCGTCTTTTTCCGAGGCCGCGATAACAGCGTACTCCTCGCGCCTTCCTGTCTTATGCGGCTGGTTGCACCGGGTCAATGTCTGAGCCCGAACGACGGAGCAAAGAGCCTTGTCGCGTGCTTCCTTTGCTTTCGCTGGCAAAGTTTGTTTGTGCAAGCGTTGAGGGGCTTGTTTCGCTCTTGGTTTCGCTTCGAGTGTATAGCACCACCGCGCATACGCGGCGCAGTCTCTTCGAAAGAAAAAACGAAATCGTGTATTCTGAAATCCGAAGAGTTTGCTCTTGCCGCGTAAGTCAAATAGAGAAATAATCTCGGAACGAATGTACTTAAATCGTCATATGCATATTTTTCAACGGCGTGCCATTGCGTGATTACAATATATAAGAGTTGTTATACTAACGAGAGAAGAGTTTTGGTACAATTTAACATAAAATTCTAAAAATTATAATGTAGATTCGACCATGGATGCATTCGGGTTTTTCGTTAAAATTAGTGCGATAAAGAAGGCATCCAGGTGTTATTGACTCGCGCTGATCGGATGCAGTATATTCATTTTGATACATGCGAAAAAAATTTATATATAATCTCAATTTACAATCTTAAAATATTTAAAATATTCAAAGCATGCACAAAAGTGTGCGATTATAAACAATATAAGTATAAAATACATACTATATTTTAAGATCTAAATATGTCATAAAGATTGTAATAATTTGTGAATTGAAACGCATTAAAGCAATAGTTTAAACTTAATACGAGGCTTAACGTGCGGTCTACGTATCAATAAAATTTAATTAAAATTTGAATATATGAATAACTATTTCAATATTTTCATAGATTAGACGTAAGAAGTAGAAAATTTTGATTGCGTTAACAGATTGCGGTTGGATCATTCCTTGAATCATTTTTACCGTACACATATGCCGAAACCAAGTGTATAATATTATTTACTAAATATCTTGGTATATTTTAAGAAAGCTCTTATCTCTGTGTATCGTTTGTCGGTATTTTTTGGCATTTATAGTGAGCTCAACGCGGTATCTGTGTACCAATTCTCTTAAATAGTTACTATAACATTTACTTGTTTGTAAATGTGATTATGGACCGACTGGTTAATGATAAAGGATGATAATTAACTCTCTCGCGAGAGCTAACGCTCGTATATATTTGTTTAGATAACGAAGCAAAGAGGTAAGGAGGAGAGGTGGGTCGTAAGACCGGTGTGTTTCGATAATAACGAGGCGTAGGCAGGAAGCGGTAGGTAGGCTTAAAAGCGGCGCGGGCTTGGGCGTTAGAGAAAATGCCGCTCTCGAAGTCCGTTCAGAGTGCAGGATAAATGTGGAAGCCGCGAGAAGCGCGGGCGGGTCAGGCGGGATGGCAATCGGCCGATCGCGTCGCTGCGTCCGCGGCGGCGGGCGCATGACCTAAGTACCGGGCGAGCAAATTCGAAACCGGTTGGTGCGCAAAGCGAGCGCCGAGGGGAAAAAGGACGGCCGCGCGCCGCTCTCTCGCATACTTCGATCATCGCATTATACAGAACGGATTTTCAATTTACGAGGGCTCCGCGAGCCTGCGGTCGCGCCCGCGTCGAGCCCGCGCGTTCGCCTCGAGGCGTTACGCCGCAACGCGCTGCACATACAAGCTAAGTCGATGCAGGCCGGTCGCAGTGCCGAGAGAGATTGGAGAGAGAGAGGGCAAGAGGAGCGAGAAAAAGAGCCGCCGGCGAACGGAGAGCGGGAGAAAAAAGGGGCTAAATCCTGGAAGGGCGCGGATAAGTCGCCGTGTTAAATTGCAACAATACGCGAGACTGCGGAGCCGCGCGGGCGGCCCGGCGGCCGGGCGGCCGGGCGGCCGGGCCGCAGTGGGGGTGGAGCCGGTAGAGGGAGAGATCCGCCGTAGCGATATTGCGCGCTCGCGTGCCCGTGTACACACGCGGCGGCGGCGGCGGCGGCGGCGGCCTCTCTCGGGGTGATAATGTATTCGAGGCTCGGCCCGGCCGCCCCGGCCGCCCCGCCCGCCGCGCCCGCCGCGCCCGCCTCGCTCGCCGTGGTGGGGCTAGGAAAGCGGGCCGCCTCGCACGCAATAGGCATTGTAACAGATGTTAATTATCCCTTCCGTGGCCGGGAGAGAAGGAGAGCGAGCGGGCGCGTCCGTAACCAGGGGGCATCCGCGGCGCCATTGGCCTGGGCGCCGCGCCCGCCACGCCATACCGAGCCTCGCGTTCTACGTGCACGTGCGATAGAGAAATTCTGGGCGTCACTGCCGGGCCAGACCAGTGGGGCTGGGGCTCGGCGCCTTCGGACTTCGGGAAGCTGGCCCCCGGCTCGGCTCCTTTCCACGCGAGCCCGGCCTCTCTCCCAACCCTCATAAATCCGCAAAAGCATAAATTATTGGGCCTGCTAATTTCCTCCTCCCCGGAGGCCAGCGCGGCGAGAAAAAAGCCAGCGAGCGGGCAATTTAAGCCCCGGGCAGGGGCACTTGTCAAATTGATAAAAAAGAGAGGAGAGCGCGCAAGCGGCAGCGAGAGCAGCCGCGGAGAGCCGCGCCGCGCCGCGCCTCCCCCACCGCCTCGGCCGCTCTCGCGTCCGTTCTCGGGCCGGGCCCCATCCCGACCCCAACCCGGAGCCCCAAGCCAAAGCCTCGGCTTCTCAAACTCCACTTGGCAAAAATAAATATGAGAAATTCCCTTGCGAAGGAATTGATAAAGGCGCCGGAGAATCGTAAATCGGCGCCCAAGGGCCCCCCACCCACCCACCCAACCACCTACCCTCCTCCCCTTACTGCCCCTTTCTGCCCCTTTCTCACCCATTCTGCCCCTTTCTTCCCCTCTCCTACTTTTTTACCCCTTTTTTCCCCTCGTTTCCCCTTGGACCGAAATCCTCGGCGCCGCGCGCTCGGTCCCAAGTATTTCTCAAGTGCTTTTCGGGGAAGTGAGGGCACCGCCAATGCGCTCTCGATGTTATCAAAATTTTTTATCGGCGCGCACCACTCGTTCCTTGCTTTGCGCCCCCGCCTCGCCCTCGACTCACCTACCCGCTTGCCTTCCCCTCGCTCTGCTCCTTGACCAATGACTCGCCACATTCCCAGGCATGCGGATTAGCGAGACGCGAGCTCTGCGTGAAACCGATCGACTCTCGCCCGAGACCTCCTCTGAGTGATCCTGACTGTCTCATAGTCCTCGCGTCCGCGCTGCTCTCTAGCTTTCCTCTTCGCCATCATTCGATCTAATAAATCAATAAATCACTGAGGGCTAATATCGGGTCAGACCTTTCCGTTCGCTTCGACCTCGCTTCTGCATCCGCAGCCAGAGCCCTGAACAACCTGTCGCTCGATTCTCCTTCAACTGCCTTCTCAGCCCACGATCGCTGCTTATGTTTCCAGTTCAACCAATTCTCCTTCATTCCTTCTGTAGCTCCTTCAGCATCTTTTTTCTTCTCCACCAAATCGGTTATTTAGTACCACATTAATGCAGTCTCACGATTTAACATTGAACACACCAAGAAATACACCTATCGTTTACTACGCGGAATATTCAAGTTCAATCTTTTCTGCAAAATATGATTTTTGAGACAGTACAAAATCTATTCCCTCGATTTTTCTAAAAATCGACCGTATTTATCAAACTTACATTTTACTTTTTATATTTATTGAAAATAAAAATTTTTTATTTTAATTTTTTCCCAAACTCTCCATCTGTGATAAAAAGGTCATTTCCTTATAAGTATACTGTAAAGCGGAGGAAAATACTTAGAAGCAGGCCTTTGTCAAACACTTGAGAGTAGCTTATCTGTCTCGTGAAAGAATCTGAGATTTACCGCCTTTGAATCATGCACTGTTGCATCTATCGATCCTGCCTTTTTCACCTTGCTTTTCTCTTCTCTTCTGGATAAAACGCAGATGTACCGACGGAAGACAGCAAGCAATAATCGATGCATTACGATATCTTTCTGTAACTGACGTTAAACAGAAAGATATAAAATTAACTGGAGAGAATCCATTATTCATGAGATCTTTGTTCTTTTTCAAAATTTGGTACATGGTATCGGTGGTAATTTGACAAGCACAAGGTTGCTTTTGAAGGATTTATGAAATAGTGTTTCAAAACTCCAGTATCGTGACGAGCTGTGCCGAGCCGCGTGATAGAACATGATGGATAGCCAGCATTTATAATGAGATCGTGTTTGATTAAAAGTAAATGATTCACCGAACGTATATGAATTGTACGGGAAATTGATGCTTTTACCTTAAAACGTTCTGCAAATAAAAAATTAACTCACCAGCGAGTCTGAGTAAAGTGACCGGTGGGTACGGTATTCTTCTTGTATGTACTTACGAACTAATTAATTAATTAAGTCAAGGGATCATGTAAGAGTGCGCGTGAGACGTAAATTGACTTATACTTGTATCGCGAGGGCGTAGGTCGTATTATTGATAGTAATAGTTCTACGGAAAAATAAAAAAATACCTATTAACCCAGCTTTTGAACGTTGCTTGTGACGCTGCTCCAAAAACTGACTGTGAGATCTGGGGAAAGTAGCTCGCGCACGCGCCAGGAATTAATTAGAACGGTCAATAACTACCTCGATAACTACTCTATACTCCAGTGAAAATTGCTTTACTTTTACTAATTATGTATACTCTTGCCTATACCAATAATACAGGATCCAATCGATCAATGCACTTGCCTTATTTTTGAGGCAAAATTTAGTTGAGAATAGACGAATTCTATCAACTGTACACGATATAAAAGATCGAAAAGCATATCATAATATTAATACGTGATAGCATTCCCAGAAACTTTTGTTTAAGATACACGTAAACAAAACTTATTCACTAAGATAGGTATTCACCGAGCTTGAAAATAACATATTGGTAAGGTATCGACTTTCGTACAAGCCTGATAAGTACGTTGGGCCAGCGTATCACATTTAAAACGAGGTTTAGTATATAAACGGAGAAAGCACGACGATATAAACATTTTCTCTTTCTTAAAAATTCGTCTCCGATAAGGTAACGCGAGAATGAAGCCAAGTGCATGTATACATATAGCGAGTATAAAAGAGAGGGTGGATAGCGAATAAGACTAAGTTGTGAGCTCGGACTAGGGAGAAGGAGTGTTGCTTTGCTAAGATATGGTGTGAAACACGAGAGGTTGAGATTAAAGAATGAAAAACAGAGAATTCTCAGAAGCTCCGCGCGCACATGAAGTAGCGCGAGCGAGCGCGGTGCCCGACTATGCGATGTAGAAGGAGGGCGGGAAGGGAAAGGAACGGTTCGAGGGGGAGTCATAATAATATACGTAATTTCCAGTACGAAGTGCCGCATGAGTCTCAAACTGCCGATAGGCCTTTTGCTGCCCGCGCGGGAAGTTGCCCGAACAGTTGCCTCACTGCCCCACTACTTAGCTTCAGATCGCCTAGTCTTTACGTGCGAGCCGGTGCTCTCTCCGAGCTCTTCTCTTAATCTGAAGGGACTTGCTACACGACAAGAGAATTTATCGAGGATTCCGCCTAGTTCAGTATAGCCGTTGGTAGCTGGATTACGAAGGCACAAATTGCTTTGATGTCCTCCTTTTGAAGAAAGGTTACTCTTATTATTTACATCGTGAATATGCTTCTGATTGAATTCATCGCTTCCGAGATCGTTTCGTTTTCACCAGAAAGGAAATAATCTATGAGTAAATTTGATTAGAAAATATAATTAAAAATATCCCTTATGTACGAAAATGGATTCAACGTCAATGTAACGATTATTCAGAAAGAGTAAAATAATTTAATTTAACAATTTAAAAAACAGTTGATCTGTTTTAGTAATTGATGCTCTTGTTTATATACCAGACATTCGGTAGTGTACTATTGTATTGGAAAGTATTATCGATATTACACATTTTCCAATTACAAGACTAAACACAAGTTTATATTGTTTATTTTGTTCATAAAAAAGATCTAATTCGATCTTGAACTGCTACGAGTACAGTGATTATCTTGATAATATTCTGGCCTCCTTTCTGGGTAATTTTTATAAAACTTGTTAGAATGAAAATAAGAATGTAGCAGGGATAAATCACCTGGTGAATCACTGATGTAAAGAATTAATTTCAAAATGAATGAAAACAAAGAAAAGGCGTAGAAACATCGAGCAAAACGTCAAATTTGCGGAAATAAATAAATACAGCCAAGTACCATCTAAATGACCGAGGTAAACCCTGTTGCCACTGCACTCGAGGTTCCGTTGGAGGTTCTAGCAACTAGTAATAAGCCGGTACATATCGTACCACATAATGTTCAAATCGAGATTTAGGATTTTTATTTAGGGATGGAATAGTGGGAAGGAAAATTAAGTATCAATAAGAAGGGCAATGAGCTAATGAAACATGCCGGAAGGGCTGAACGCAAGGAAGGGGTAAACAAATGACAAGAATCCTCATTAGAGTCCTCTTGGAGTAGAAAGGCCCCAGGAGAGACAATGAACGCAAGCATACAATATGCAGTAGGAGAAGAAATGGAGGAATAGAACGAAAGTTGGGTTGTCGAATCCTTTGTTGGGCTTGCTATTCCTTACTGCCCGCGCGCCTGCCAGACTGTATCGGTAATGCAGGCACCTCGCGCGACTCGAAATAACGAGCACGAGCGGCTATTCTTCTTCTTTGCGCCTACATGCTCTCCCGGCCATTGTCAATCCCTCGCGTTCATCTAGCACTCGGGCTAGCCCGTCGTAAAACGTCAATCGAAGACTCGGCGGCGAGCTCGGTGGTGAGCTTGCCGCAGGCGCGCCAAGAGCCATGGGCGCGCGCCCGCGTTAAAAATAGAGCAGAGAGCAGCGGCTCACTAATCTGGTTAGGTCCACTTAGCGTAACACCGGCCATTTAGGAAGCAGCCGCGCGGCTCTGACGTCCTCCGCCGTGGCCGCCTATGCCAGCCTGCCCACAGGTTCTCGTGTCAGCGTCACGTGGGAGCAAGGAAGCCCGCCGCGGCGCGTTTCACGAAATGCGCTAAAACGTCTTAATGGGAGCGAGGGCGAATACCGGCGAGTGCGAAGCCTCCTATACACACCTCGAGTCGAGGAATTGCCCTTCCTCCTCTTTCGCTCTTTCTTTCTCGAGTCGGTTTCCGCGCATCCGTCAGCAAAGCGAACGGCTCAAACTCTCGCTCGTTTCCTAGCCTAGATGAATCGAGGTATTATTGTTATCTCGAACCCCTGTAATTTTTTTAATGGATCCATCCCAGTTTTTATCTCATTTATTTTTTTAAGCGTCTACTCGCAATTGCGAATTACTTTGCTGATTCCCGCTCGGATTGCTAGCGGCCGATTCCCACCGAGCGGACTATTAACCATACGCACCATCAATAGCCGCCTATTGTTAACAGGCTCTCAAGCAGTTTTTAAAATCGCCCAATCAATTATTAGTGATGCTTCAATTGTTGCATGTTGAATTTTGCTATCCGATGATAGATTATGTTAAAGCCGAGATTAAAAGCGTCTATTGCTGTCATCGTTGTCATTCTGGCTGCACAAGATCGTAAAAAGTCGAGTGAGCCAATTTTCGTAATTAGACTGAATTCGGAACTAGTGTCTCTTATTTTATGATTTTTAGTTCAGTATCAATAGAAGTGGTGCGCATTTTGGACCATAAATTCGCACAAATACAAGTGAGACGATGAAATGGTATCTACACGAATACAACAAGAGCTAAAAAATAGCTCAAAGTGGATTAAATAAAGAGATTTCAATAAAAGCCAAATAAGATCTTGATACCTTGAGATGGCATTTGTACTGCACAAATATCGGACTAAAAAATGTTATTTAAGTTTAACGCTTGACAAATGCTATTTTGGTCTCCTCTTCAGCTCTCATCTCGCCTGCTACTCTTACACCGTCGTACCTGTACAATATCTATCTACTAAAAAAAATTAGACACTCAATTTTTTATAAATGACATAACTGAAAATTCAGTCACACGAAGAAAAACAAATTTAATTTTTAATGCGTATATAATCTTAAAACTTTATCATAATTAAATCAAGGTGATTTAATCAAGGTGAATGCAGTTATATACGATTACGAACTTGAATCCAATTTAATTATTTCTTAAATTTACAAATCATTCTTGTATATTCATTAATTAATTAACATATATTTTAATCACAAAGTGTAAGCGAGTTGTGACAACATTTAAAGTTTTAAAACTTCTCTTGTGGTAAAGTCTTATATCAAATACAAGAGGTTTAATGTCTTTGGTAAAACTGAATTCTCAAAGATAAAAGTAACTGACACTCAGTTACTTTTTTTACAGTTCAATTAATAATATTTATCATCCGAGGTGGCATGCAATTGAGAGTGAGATTGACAGTTCAGTCAAATGAAATTGGACAATTGTAAAGTCTGTTAAATGAAGGTCAAAGTTAATTTAGTGTGTGTTTTTCATTGGCCCTTTTAGAGTACTACGCAGCGAGCAATTCGCAAATACATAAGTCTTGAGGAATATTAATCGTAAAGCAAGAAACAAAAAATCTTAAAAATGTAATTTATAAGATTCAGCAGTGAGGCTAGGATGATCAGGCACGAAGTCTCATGGGTTATAATATTGAGATAAAACCTCGAAATTTAGGCTTATAATAGGATCGAGATAAAGCTTCGAAGCGGCTCGAAGCCTCGAGGCTAGCTCCTACTAGTAGGTATGACTCGACAAGGGCACAAAGAACAAAAATGAGGGGATTTTGCGATTGCAAGCTGCTTAAAGCACGCACATTGCCGGTCTTTGAAATTTCAAAGGTGGCCGCGGGCTGTCAATTGGGGCTCGAGGTGAGTCGGTGACATTACTTTTTATTCTGTCGCATTATATCTCGGTCCCCGCAACGGGTCGGCGGTCGGCCCGCCTCCTTTTCCTCATCAAAATGCAAAACCCAGTTAGGGAATAGCGCATCGAAAATCTTTCATTCGGCGAAAATAAATAATTCATGCGCGCGAGTGGAGAAAAAAGTTGGGCCGGATCATAAGCCTGGCGAGAGTGAGAGAGCGCGCACGTATGCGCGTCCAATTGTTAGTGCAACAATGGAGGAGCTCTAGTCGTGGGGAGTTGACGGGGTTGAAAAACAGAAGAAAGGGAGGGCGAAGGGCCCATCAAAGCTGCGGGCACGCGCACAAGTTCTCTCTCTCTCTCTCTCTCTCTCTCTCGTGTCGCTCGCTCTGCCAGCTCGTCCGAATGCAGTCGCTTCCTCTTTTGAAACTGCTCGCACTAATGCCGACTGCGGCCCGCGAACGAACACTCGTCGGTCGTCATAAAGAATATTATTGAACATTAGGCATGCACGCGGGATTTTTCCCTCACCGGTCGAGGCGGCTCGACCCCCGGTATCAAAACGAGATTTTGAAAATCCGTTATTTCAATAGTGCAGGGGGCTGGCTGGGCCCGGCGGGGCCTACTGGGGGGTTGCCGCGGGGCTGCCAGGACTCGTGCCTGGAAGCCTGAATAATTTTACGAAATTAATAGTAAAAGGGTGGCGCGAGCGAGGCGAGCCCGCCAGCCTGCGCCCATTATGCTCCTATGCAAATAAGCGAGAATCGAGGCGTATATAGTCGGCGTTTGGAGGCTGCCACTCATGCTGCCGCTCGTGCCGCCGCCCGGGCTCGCGCTGCGTCGTCTCGCCTCGCCTCGGGGTGCAGGCCTAATCGAGGGGCCAATCGACCGGCAGATCGTGCAGCGCGCTTCCGACATGGAAATGGCGCGCGAGATTATAATCTCGATTTTGATTTTTCGGCAGTGCAGCCGCCACGCCGCCAGCAGGGATAAGAGGAGACTTTGTTGCAGCCATCTCGACGGCCAGCGCAGAAAAAGAGGGTTTATCGGGTATCGTCTCGGTCGGCTCTCCTCCGGGCTAGGAGCTAGATAGCTGCCAGGATCCAGACGGAAGGCTCTCCCTTAGTTTTTTCACTTCCGTTGCGCCACGCCCTACGGCGCAGATTTTTACTTTCAAAGAGCACCATTATGCATGTCTCTCTGTCAATGAACTGGTCCGCGCCGCTTGCGCCGTCGCCTCGCGTTCAAAAGTAACTAAATCTACACGATAAAAAGAAAGCCAACTAAACTAAAGCCGTTCCTGTGCGCGTTGCCTTTTCGTTCTCCGGAATAAAAATTCGAGGATGAACGGTGATGATTTTGGCTAACTCAGCTGCTCCCTTTCTGCTTTCACCGAGGCTTTTACCAGCGCCGAAACTTACGCTTATACTTATCGTGACTAACAACTGCACAAGTAGGACAATTTTGGCTCGCGCGTGTCGTTGTAGACAGACTCATTCGTGAACTCACCTGAAACACAAAACAAGACATTTACATAAGAAATTTTTTCTCATCCACTTAATGAGCAGCCTACATGTAAACATATAGTATAGCTCGCATCATCTATGTCTCAACGTATTCTTCAATTATTATTCATAGCGATTTCGCAACAAACAATAATCATTTGTTTTTTATCAAATGATGCGGCATACACTGGGACATGCACCGTTGTTACAGGCTACAAGCTTAAGTCTCATTTAATAGAATGACTGCGAGGCAACGAGTGAATTTGAGTAAATGCCGCGATACAGCCGCGAAGATAATGCGTTGAGCCGCTGCACCCGAACTCTGTCGGGTCGAACTCGAGTCGGACTGTTGGGAGCGCGCAGAAACTAATGAAGCCCCGATTCAAGAATGATATCGTATCGCGAGAGGATCGAGCGTCACGGGCTTTCCTTTTTTTAGCGTGCCCGCCGAGCGAAGTAGAAAAAAGTGGATCGCCTCGAACTCGTCGCCGGCTCGCTCGTCGCTCGCTCGTCGTTCGCACGAGGAAAGCCGAGCGGACCTCGAGCGCTCGAGCGCTTTTGAACGCGGCGCGGCGTGCGATTAGTAGGCTACTAGCCCCTAATGTAAGAGCGCAGCAATCGGGCCTGCTATCAGCTCAGCGCCAGGCACAAATACCCTACACGCACGTCCCGTCCTTCTCTCCCAGTCTCACTCGGTCTCCCGTCCATCCTGTCGTAAGGCGCGAGTGCGCAATTACCTTAGAAGCCGAGCGCACTTTTCGAGAGCAAAGTATACCGCTGTTGCGCGGCTCGCTGGCTTTTTCAATTATTCCCTCGATTAGTCCTGATTACTGCCTTGTCCCTATCGAGTCGGTCGCTCTCATCCGCTACGGGTCACACTGCGCGGCCACGCGTTTCTTTTTTCCCGCGTCGCCCGCGTCTACTGCGACGAGTGGCGCGGGCGCCGCACCCGTATTGTACTTTCGCGCCCGGGTCCGCGTTCCCAGGAGCGCACCCACTCCCCCCTCTGTCTGGCTTCGTTAATCGGGGCCCGGTTATACGCTCCCCAGGGCTCCCTCCCTCTCCGACCGACGTGCCTCTCGCGCTCTTCACTGCGAACAGATTTCCACTATAATGAATAAGACGTCTTCGCAGTTATTAATGGCGATTAGGCCCCTTAACCACTCAACGCGGACTCGTTCATCTTCATTTTATTCTTCTGTTATCCGTTACTAGACTCTAGCTCATCTGCGCGACGCCTTGACTCGCTGTTTCTTTCTACTTGCTTCACCGATAAGCTTTGTGAGAATTTAACAAGTACTCGTTCGAAATTCACTGTATAGACTAAAAAAGATGCTTTTTAAAATAATCCGCTCACTCTACTCTGAAAATTGGCCAAATTGTAAAAGTGTAATAAATGATTTCGATATACAGTCCTGTATCTGGGGCTAGACAGCCTGAGCATCAAATGCATTCTCTTCTTTATCTCTCTCTCTCTCTCTCTCTCTCTCTCTCTCTTTTTATATTTCTACTAGGAATTTATTCCTCTTTCACTTGATATGATATGAATTCCTTTTGCATGCTAATTATTCATCTTGCTCATTAGTCTAATATTTTGCGAAACTACATTTCCAACAAATTTTACTTTATTCAAGTGTTACGGATCACTGTTACTTTCAATCGTATAAATATAGTTACAAGTATTGTTTTATATAATGCAGTCTTTCAAGATTACAGGGACTCTATGCAATCCATAGACTCGAGTTGCTCGACGAGTAGAAAGTGCTCGGTATGCAAGATAATACTTGCGTACGTAGATTAATGCATATCACCGGATCAGTTTTCTAGCGATCCAGTCGGGCAACTAAGTCGTTAATTGACAAACCGTCAAGATGCAGGAATAAAGTCAGGACAGAGAGAAGGAAGCCCGTACGAATGTTGACGGGGATAAACGAGAGGTGAGTAGCTGGGTTGTAGTGGACTGCATCTGCAGCTCCGACGAGGGACTGAAAATACGACCGCGACTAGTCTGAGGGGCCCTGCACGTACGAAGAATAAATTTCATCGGGCATATTTCGCGAAGGAAGGAGAAAGAAGGGAAGGGACGCTGCCCCCGGGGCCGCTCGTATATACCGAGTTTATTTCGACCGGTCAAAAGAAAGGCGTGGAGGGATGGTGGAGGGGAGGGTGGATGATGAAAAATGAGTCGGCGGAATTGCATAAATTTAACGAAAATTCGAGCCAAGGAGCGCGCGATTACAGCGGCGACGCAAGCTCGATTGCCGCGGGGTCTCCGCTCCGTTCAGACTTCTGCCCGCCTTCTACATATCTACCGTATATACGATGTCTCCCATCTGGTGTGAATGTAGGATTAAATTGCTATTGAGAGCAAGTCAAAACTCGCCAAATTCGGCGAAACGGTGCAAAATTGGGGGAAATTCTGCGAGCGCAGCCTTTCTAATGCGCGAAACTCACAAAGGCCCGTAAAAGCTTCTATTATTCAACACTATTATTTTAATTATTTATTTTAATATTTGTTGCTCTCGCGCAACTAAATATTTGTTGATAGCATGAATAAATAATTTTTTTCTTTAATTAAAGCTGAACATTAAGTAAGTCATAGTCTTCACGTTTTATAACTTATCATCATATTTTATGCCATCGCTATATTTTATTTTCTTTTGAGGCAATGCAGTTGTTGACTTCTTATACTTAGATACCTTGTAGGGTATTAGTCGTCTGGAATTTGATTGGAAACTAATCGCCGCGTGGAGCGAAAGAACACAATAAGAAATTAACGTTTATAATTTAAAAGCCATACAAATGTGTTATTGATAGTACTAAAGTTTAGTTAGCGAATAAGGTTAAGGAATAAGGGTTTTCTCTTTCGCATTCTGTAGCATAGTGTATTTGCAAAAGCCTACATCTCCAACTGACAAATTGCTACTCCTGCAATGATGCTCCCATAGCGGCGAATATGCCAGATCACTTAGCTTTGAATGTTGTAGGAATTGCTACTCAATTTTTCACAGCTGTGCGCTGCTTACCCCCCCCCCCCTCCCTCTGCGTCTCTATCTCTCTCTCTTTCTTTCTCTTTATCCCTACTCCTTTCTCCTCCTATTTTTCATCATGCACGAGGCTTTTCGAAATTTACGAGATTCGCCACCGTAAACCTCGGAGGGAAACAAAAGTCAAGGGAGCGCCATAAATCCGCCTATATACGTGAAAGGGTATTTATATTTGCGGTTTGTGCGTTCGCGCATTCGTTCTTGCAATCATGCATGGTAATTTTATAATACTAATGTTCATGCTCACAATGAAATTCTTTTGAATTCATGGAAACTGCTTTATTCTCAGAAAATTCTACAAATAGCTCTCAAATACTTTTTCAAATAATTCTCTATCTAATAGATTCATAAAAAAGATAAATCCTGCGATTCTTAAAGATTCATCTCGATTTTAAAAGATAATCAAAAGTTAACGAAAGAAAAGATGTTTTGTATCTTATATGCTCGTGGCGAGACGAAACCACTTTTATCCCTCGTAACCTTAGAGAGTAAGTTAATTCTTATTTTTTAACGAAAAATATTGCTTTACTACATACAGTACTACGTACATATTCCTCGTATCCAAAGACTGCACAACTGAACTACATTGAGGAATCAACACAATAATGACAGTGAGCATTTTTTTGAATCTTTAGTAAATATTGTTATACAAAATACAGGAAGAAAATTTGAACGATCAATTGTAACTGATATTACCTACAAGAGGATTGCTCTTCAGATAACACTCTTCAGTTATATACGCGATAGCCCCAAGAACAATTTGCTGCTACGTACCATATAATGACATTTAAAGAAATTTTTTTTTCAAAAATTCTTCTATTTGGTCTTTATTGAATTTTTATCTTTAGTATTTTTACTAACGATAAAAAAATTAATAAATTTTTATGAGCAATCGAAATAAGATGATTTTAGAGTATGACATTTTAGAGGAATTGGCGAGTTTCGGTCTGTTAAATGCAAGCTGCAATATCAAGAGCTTACTTCAAAATAGAAGAAGGCGTGGGAGCGATGTCAAGAATTAGATGGGCATCCACTCCATTACCCGAATACGGTGCAAAATAGCTTCTCGCTCTCTTTCTCTTTGACTCCAGCGTGTAGAGGAGAAAATACTGCCAAAGGAGACCGAGAGAAAGAAGGAAGGCAACTACCGAGAATGAGAGAGGAGCGAGGTCGGCCCACAGAATGATGAATCGCTTCTATTAAAATACTTTTTCGACGGGCAATACGAAATGGTCATTCGTCGGCAAAAAAGAGAGTATAAAAAGGAAAGGAGAAGAGCAGAGAAGAGAAAAGAAGCGAAGAGGAGAGAAAGAACTGCGAATGGGTTTATTTACATATTTTCAATCTGGATTAAGATATAGCATAGTTGGATACGAGGTTGGCGTTATATATAGTATATTGGTCCAGTGCAGGTGGTCACTGAAAGACACAGGCCCTGGAACGGCCGTTTATATACATATGTAGGTCTATATGCAGTGCGTTTTTGTTTATAAATTCAAATCATAGAAGAACAAGGCCTAAGATGACTTAAATCACTGAATTTTAAAATAAACAGAGCAATGAATACAATGAACTATAGGCTCAGAGAAACAATCAATTAAATTTTACTCGACGTTGCGAGGTTGCAGAAATCGAAAATTTTGCGTCAAATATAGTATTTAATTGAAGATGCTTATTTAATTAAATTGCTTAGGCCAAATCCTCAACATACAAAAGTATAAACGAAGTAAGAAAGTGTTAGAGAGAGTTAGATAGATAGATAGGTAATTTATTTATTTGTAAATTTTTTACAAAAATACAGATAGAGTTGGAGAGAGAGAGAGAGAGAGAGAGAGAGAGAGAGAGAGAGAAAGAGAGCGGAGAAGGTTGGAAGGGTATACTACTCCCGGGAGCACTCGCATGTATTGTAAGTTGCAAGACCTAGAAGAAGGGACGGACGGATGGATGCGCTCGGATCGCATAAATCATTTTTTAGCTTTACGCCAGGCAACCCATTGTTATTTCCATCGGAGCTTATTGTTTTACTTTACGCATCGTTTCCCGAGCTCTGTACCGGTGACTCCTTTGCCCAGGCCGCTTCCTCGGCTTTGCTTATTTTTTTCCCTTATCTTTCTTCTTATATTCTTTGCCGCTCTCGCCGACTTGCTTTTTCTTTCTTAGCGAGTTATTCCTTTAATTTAGACGTTGTGCTTTGCCTTGCCTTGTCTGCGCCCTACTCGACGCCCTATAAATAGGTGTTTTTGCGAAATCAATGCAGCGTGAGATCTATGCCTGTTTCCAAGCAGTTTAAAATAAGCCTCGAGTACTTGGACCTTCGCGCAGCGACTCGGCAGGCCGCACGCTTTTTAGATTAGACTCTTGATTAGATTGCACTGCACATGTAGTTTAACAAAGTGGCGATTCTCAAGAAACACTGAGAAATATGTTATAATCAAAATTACAATAATTCTATCAAAAATGACTACATTTTTTAGTAATCAGGAGATTATTATACTTGATATCATTTAGTTTATCACAGTTGAATAGTAAAATTATGAAAATTATAAAACAAAAATATAGATTTTTCAATAATTGTAAGAAATGTCTCTAAATTTGTACAAGACATAGTTATATTAAAATTATTGTAATTTTTATTAAAATTTTTTCTTAGTTTATTTACAAATTCAGTACCCAGAACGTGGAAAGAACGAGAGTGAGAGGTGAAAGAAGCTATTATCCATTTAATATTTGTTACTAATAGTAGTCCCAGCTCGAGTCCCATACTCGCGCTCGTACCTGGGATCGTGCTGATATGACAAAGGGACGACTAGGGGGGTACCGCAAGCCAAGTCTCTCGTTACATGTTACATGCTGCCCTTGCTCTCGTCCTCATCCCTGCCATTTGGTACACTGCGTAAATAAGATGTAAAAACTATGGCCTCTTTCTTCACTTCTTTTGGTTCTACACGCGTTAAAAACTAGTGCGTATTCACTACTTTGAGACGTTGTACGTGACAAATTTTCGGTGAATATGCTCTACCAAAGTATTGAAGAAGTAAAGATTCAAAAAAAAAATTTGTTCTTATTTTTCTTGTTTAACTAAAGATATACGGCAAATTATTTATTAGAAAGAAGGAACAACGAATATTTACGATATAACGCTTTTAGAGAGAATAGACTGAAACATCGCCAAGTACGTGCAACTGCTGTTGCATTAGGATTTGCAGCAGGATTACGAAATGAAAAGATTTCACGAAATACAGAGTGTAATAAAACTTAGTTTTTTTTATTTCATATATAATTTCTGAAATTGTCCAAGAGCACTAATGAGGACGGACATAAGCTAATTGTGAACAGCGATGAGGACTACCTCGTTCTTATTGAGAAGCAACTGATAATGCACACAAACAAAGAACTTGAGACAAATGGGCAGAGAACGCAGGCGAATTCCACGACAGATTTCCCAGCTCCAGGTAATTAAAGGGACGTCGCTCCGGTTCAATTAATCGCACGTTATAGCACCCTCCCAACACCTACACGGAGCACAGACGATTCGTACTTGACGCAGGCTGTCCTTCCCGTACAAGTGTCGAGGTAGTGAGCCTCGACGACAACACGACGGCTCGCACGATCGCTTCATTCACCCTTGGATTATGGGCCAAGGTGTACTGCGCGAGGAGGACACTAGCACCTCATGGGGCAGCTTTCTTATGCAGGGCCGCACGCCTAACACACCTAATACACCTTGTTTTATAGATATAGCAATTATAATACGCAAATATTAAGTTGGATAAAGGCGATAGCGAAAAGCGAACCACTCTAATATCTACTGCATGCCATTGTGCGCGGGATCCAAATGCACGCCTAGAGTGCGGGGTCTCGCACGGGGTATCACCGATCGACAATTTGACTCGCAGAGGTTGACAAGTACGAATCGGCGAAAGCAAGCTGAAGGTAATCGGGCCTGCAAAAGGCAAGGAGAATAAGTCTGAGCGCGCGAGGGAGGGTGTGTGTGTGGGGTGGGGGAGGTGAGCACGTAACAGCGAGGGCAGGTATAACGTAATCGTACAGTGGCTAGAGGAAGCGCTTAATAATCGGCGCACACTCGGTCGCCGAGTCGGCGCTCGAGCGAGGCGGAAGATGGAAAGCGGCGCTTATTGATATTTTGCAAATGCATCTGAATTGTCGAGTCGAGGCGCGCTCGGCCGTTCGAGCGTCCGCGTGCCCAATACAATATCTATACGAGCTGGGGCGCTGTGGGCCGTCGCGCCGTCGCATTCGATCACGTTCGCGGAGCCGCCGGGGCAGGCCGAGCGAGCCGCGCGCAATTATGGTGTCGGCATGTCAACCGTATACGTACTATCCTCCATACGCGGCGCGAGTAGCTACAGACGGCGCCGCGGCCGATGCAGGCCCTTCCCCCTGCCTTCGCTCGGCCGCCAGCCTTTGTCCGCCGGTGTCCGCCGGTATGCGCGCTCCATCGGAGGGTCGTTTTTACCGGCCGAGGGCTCCACGTCGATCGCCCTCGTCGCCCTCGATTGCCGCGGAACGCCGCGTTGGGCTTTTTTGCCCGCGGCGCCTACGGCTGGCCCGCGGTTTTCGCCCGGTGGAATGCAGCCGGGCCCTTATATAGCGAGGAGGCCGCGCTTATAGGCCTTAGTAGCGCGATTCGCGAGCGGCTGAATAGAAGCCGGCTCGAGCCGGGCCGCCCGCGCCGCCCGCGCCGCCGCTACGCGTCCCAAATAGCTAAGAGACTGCAGCGCCTCGTTTCCCGCTCGACTCGGCGCCCATGGACTCGTGCACCGCCCCTGCATTATATTTGTGCACACATATGTACGCGCACGCGATCCCTGTTTGCCCACATGTGCAACGTATGATTAAACATTATCGCGATAACGGGTAATTGTACGTTTTCTGGGACCATTATGTGTAAATTTCATTGCCTCGTCGCGTCGCCCGTGTCCCTCTCTCTCCCTCTCCCGCCCCCCCCCCCCGCCTCCCCGCCTGTCCCCGCTTGTCCCCGCCTCTCCCTGCCTCTCCCCGCCGCGCCCCGCCGTTCCCTGACTCTCCCTCCCAATCCCGCCCCTTACCGCGCGCACTCCAGCAATCCCTGTTGCCTCGAGCAGACGGACTTACCCCAAACGCTCTCCGCCCTCGCATTCAAGTTTCTCGTGCATACTCCGACGACTTCCAACGCGATTTCCTATATCGAAAATATTTTTATGCGTATGGATTTTGAATACTCGTATCGACTCAAGATCCAGCTTGCGCCGCGCCTTGCGCCTCCTCAGTCGTGCGTGTACTCCACCAGCGCGTAATACTCTGCATCCCCACGTGTGTCTTTCCTCTCAGCGTCGCTCGCGCCTGAACTCGCCCCCGATCCTCTCACAGCGGGCAAAGAGGAACCTCATACTACTTACGCCGCGGACGATGAAATTGCACGTGGGTATTATACCTGTGTGTGTCTACGTGCAAGGGTCCAGGAGGCACATTACAGGCTAAAAAGCGATCATTACCGGCCAAAATATACAGGACGAAATGGCGGCGGCTCTCCTTTTCCTTTGTCTCGCTCGTCCCGCACTCGCGCAGGAATTTTACGACTGCCTTCGCGCGCGCTTGTCTTGATGCGAGCGCCTCTGCACGCGTCACGTGCGTTAACGTGTGAGCGCGAGGTGGCACCAGCGAGAAACTATCACCGTGACATCTTCCTCGAGTCTTCGTACGAGCCTACACCCGAACCATACGCCGAGGCCCGATCCAAGGCCCGTGTCGAGTCTTACACTGTGCGTTAATGAAAAGCCTTCGCTCGATGTATGCATGCCGTTCAACAGACACCAATCGTCTCTCTCGCTCTCTCTCTCTCTCTCTCTCTCTCTCTCTCAAACCTTTCTCTTTCCTCTATTTTAAATTAAAAGAGCTTTTTTCATTATTAAATTTACTGATTTAAGGCACAACATTCTTTATTCTATCAAATTATTTGTTAGCAAACTTTCTTTTCAAAATATGTATATAATCGACTAAGTCATTCTTTTTGCAATAATTGTACAAAACTTTGTCCACTAGCAGACTAACGATTGACCCATGACTTTGCAAAATAAAATCGACTTGGTAGAAATTAACATTTCTTCCTACGTACATTTAAAACTTATTCCTAAACAATCTTATCGAAATATCTCATCTGCATCCTATTACATTAATACTCGAATAACATACTTGAGGGAATGAATGTAAAAAGCTTTTTCAGTGGTTCTAGTGACTATTGCATCTACTTAATGTCTAACTTATTAATTATCTTGATACAGAAAATATAATGTATGAGCTTCGCAAAAATTTCTTCTATAAGAAAAATAATTTTGTAAATTCGTATAGTGTTAAGTAATAGTTTTTATGAATTACAGTTTTAATAGTTTTAATGAACCATGCAATTCGTACTACATGATCTGCTATTTGTTTCGCATTTGGAAGCATACATTTAGATTGTTTAAGTTACTTTAGACATTTTTAATTACTTGTAAGACAAGAATTATATCCTGTAAGATAACATGTATTCAAATGTATCTTTCATAAAATTGTATATTATTAAGAGAAAGTAATTAATAATAATTATAAAACTGTATTTTTCTATTAACAGTTATTTAATATATTTCATATGCATTTAATATCTTTTTCAGAAATACACATTATTCTGACGTCAAAATGCATACGTGCGTTTTTAGATATAAACATATATGATGTGCAATACGGGGACGGTGTGAAAATATAGAAAGATAGAGTAATATAATTAAGGGAGTGTAAGCGTAAAAGAGACGTGTTAGGGGAGGACAAAATACGATTCACAAATAAGAAACTGAAATTGTCTATGCGCAAATTGTTGGTTAATAAACATCGAGTACGCTGGATTCCATTTGATTTTGTTCTATATAAGTGTTCAAGTATAAGAGTATGCACGAGTGCACGCCTAAAAAGGTGCCTCGCACCTCACTGACAAAGACAATGGAACAACGAAAAAGGCGCGAAATCCAGAATATGTTGAACCATTGCCGTCGGCACGTATATTGTGAAGGTGGGACACGTGCGACGCGCGAATTGCGCAAATAAATTAAATTGCACTGTCAATTTTGTATAGCTATACCACATTTGATCTCCTGCGTCCTTACCCATCTCTACCAGACTTATTAATTTATTATATCGATTACTAAAATGTATGATAAAAATTTAATCAATTGAATCATGAATTTATAATTTATGAAAAATGAAATATAACAAAACTACGCTTGTATTACAGATTGAACAGTTACACACTTTACACTTTTTTAAAACATAATTAAGATTCAACTGTGGGCTTGACAAAAAAAAGTCTATGTCAAGAGCATTCAAAAATCAATATATCAATTTTGAAAGAAGTTGCAGAGACTTCTATAGTGAATTTTATTCAACTATATATTTCTACAAAATATTTTACCAAAAAAGAATTAATCTTACAAATAATATAATCTTTATTACAGGTATATTTAAGATTTATAGAAGCTATAAGTATAAACTAGCTTTCAGTGATTTCGTACTGTAAAAATTGTCTGAATTTCGATGTCGCAAGTCAATTAGCTAAATTGCAATTTTTAATTATTCGTCGTTTCCCTGATCGAAAACGTTTAGCACGAGCGCCGCAATTTTCGTGCCATGCAGTTGAGTAAGCGAAAATTCAAAGCGTTCGCTGAAATGTTAATGCTATACACGATTGTATAAATGACTATACAAATGAAACGATCCAGCAGAATATACCGAGAACGCTTTGATGTTCTGCTGCAAGCGCGAGCTCTGCTCCTTTTTATTGCACAAAAAAGTTACAATATCATTTCCCAGAGTAACTGCTGTCTACGTGTGTGTGTATATATAAGTAATAATTGCATTACTTCATTTTTAAGTTATAATTATATTTATATTTAATCTAAATCGTTTGCATCAACCATTTTTGGATGATTGTTGTATTTATGAATATTTGATACATGAATCGATTGTAGTTTGCTCGACAAAAATAATACTTATTATTATGATAATATTATTTACATAAGTCGTGATAATTTGATTCATATAAAAACATGGGTAGATACTAAAGTAATGAAACATTTATGAATTTAAAATTTTCGTTGATTGTCAAGTGCCGAAATCCTCACATATCGTACAATCGATAATTACGTGTTTTGAAAATTTATTTTCAAATATAAATAATAATTTGCACGGGGATCCAATGAAAATTAATATCAATAGTATTGTTGGTGAAAATGAAAGAGTTTTTTGAACTACTTGACTAATATTGTTGTTGGTTTTTATCTAGTAGGCAGGAATATATTTTAATGTCTGTATCATAGGCATATTTTACGACATTGTTTCTGTATAATAAGAACAAGTTGCTACGAGAGAATGAATAATGGTATACCTTGAAAGGAAGGACATTGGACAGAAACTACACCTTGAGAAGGTGGTCGGAAAACAATTCGAAAACACATAGTCGATCTTATAAACAATAATTAAGATGGATATCGAGCTAGTCTTTAAACTTGACAAAGCGGAGGAATCTAGCGGAGCTTCGGACAAAACTCGCAAGCGGAAGGAGGTAAAAGTAGAGAGAGGGAGGTAAAAGTCGAGAACGATATTGGGGGCGATAGTACTACAATAAGCGATAACTCGACTATTAATCACCCATATCATCCAAAGGAGGTAAACAGAAGGTTGTGCATTTTCCTTTGATTTTCCTTTCTACCGCTTAGCCCCTCGATTTTATAATAATGTTTTATCGGCAGAAAGAGGGAACGGTATCTCTGAGTTTTGCCGTGACCGGAAAATTCCGCTCTGAGCGCCGCGTGACTTTGACCGATAGCCAGGTGGTGTGGCGTCGCTTTCGTTGTCATAGTGCGCATGAACACAATGAAATAATTGCCGGTTCGCGAAGGTTGATGAAAAAATGCTACGGGTAACGGGACGAGTAGAGCCGTCTCGCGGGGTTCATGTACTGTCGTAAGCACCGCGGGAAATGACTCGTGTATAAAAAGTCTAGGGCAAAGCTTCAGGACAATCTGCGAAGGACATGGACGCGATTGACTCCTAAGCCCCGTATCGAGTCTCAACTCTCAACCCATGTGCCACATCGCGGTCTAATCTTACCCGGCGCTCCAAACCTTGTTCTACTTGAGCTCTGACTTGAATTAGACCATTGTTGTAATATATAAATGTCTAAATGCCGATTCGACTCTTATCTGAACAGTTACAGCTCGAGTCAGATTGGTTTTATTTTTTTATCAAGCCATCATACATAATTGTGAGCTGGATCAGTGAAAATCCCGCGGGAATTGTCTTTTAAAAAAGTAAAATGCCTAAACAACAGTATAGTGGTATTAGCCAGTTCGTAATATGTATAAGTGACATATAATGAAAAGCCGGGAATTGGAGAATAGGTCGGATAGGCGACTGTTCTGTTTTTCATGCGTATTTTCTCGACGAAGCCCGATCTTGATTTTACGCGAAATCATCTATCACCAAAGCATATCTTTGGTCGAGTGTACCAAACCGAGTGGTCATATCCAAAGTCATGTCATTAATATGAACTGCTTGACTGATCCCTTTTGCACTGTGGCTAAATTAATATGAAATTCGCATTGAGAAAAGTCGAAGCGAGAATGAATCTATAGAAAGGCTGCATGCCATTAGCCGGTGAGCACTATTATACACGTATGCGAGTAAGGAGAGAGAGAGAGAGAGAGGGGGGGGGGTAGGGGAGAGGGGAGAGAGAGAGAGAGAGAGCGTGGTCGGCAGGAGAGAAAGGGGAGAAGGAAGGAGAAGGAGGGGAAACATTGTAAGACACGAGCACACGAGCACAATACGGGTATGACAAACGAGCGGCGCGCCCCCAAAATGTCAGTCAAGCGTCGCTCGGAGCCACATTCCTCGATCTACCTCACCTGATTTCCGCTCTTTCTCTCGGTGCTCGTTGCGTGTAAAGGACGCGAGCCGAGAGTCGAGATGAGTGCGCGCGACTGCACGAGGGACCTAGGTCCATCATGGAATCATGGGATTCCCCACGGTAGAGGCTTGGGCTCGGGCGCGGTGGACAAGGATCGAGCAAAGGCCCACTTTTCCGCAAGGCAGCGTATAATACGATATCGTAAAGGAGATCCGGAGGTACGGCAGGGTAGATGGATAACTCGGATGGATCCCATAAAGCAGCCGCTGGTAGTCGTAGAAGCCGCTCGAGGAGTCGGTGAGAGGCAAGGGCATCATCGCGCACGGGGATGATAAAGCCGCGGCTCGCAGATCTATGAGCGGTGCATCGGTCAATTAGTGCAGCAGCCGGAGAAGAAGGCGCTCGAGGGGAAGGCGGGATGGGGGTGGGGGGAAAACAATTAAATGGAGAAAAGGAGGCCTCGAGGCGAGGAGTTGGGCGTTGGGTGTAGGCGGGCTCGCAAGGATAATCGGCGCCTTTGGAAGCCATGGAAATTAATGAAAACTTGTAAAGCCCGGGGAGCTCTCCCGGGAGGCAGGTCGAGTGCGAGGAAGGTATGCTGTAATTTATCGCGCGGAGGGCCGAGCTGGCTCGAGGTGGGCCGAGGTGGGCCGAGGATGGTCGAGCGCCGCGCGCCACCGATTGACGCGCAGGAGGCGAGAAGGATGCGAGGAAGGAAAAATAATAAAAGCCACCGCGGAGCCGCTGCAGAGCTTCATTCGCCAAGGTTTCATTTGAACCGGTTTGACTTAACGGCGGCGGGCGGCGGGCGGCGGGCGGCGGGCGGCGGGCGGCGGGGATCTCGCGAGCCCCGCTGCGACTAAACGAATCCATGTTTGTTTGGCGGCGCGGGCGCGTCGATGCAGGTCTCGATGCAGCTCCGCTCGGCCGGCGGCCCACTCCCGTGCGAGCCCTTGCCCTGGACAAAAGCTTTATTGAGTCACGTTCGGCGCGGGCCCGGACTCGGAGGGGGACTCCGAGGGGGATCGGGGCCCTCTTCTTCCATCATTCGGTTCGGCCGATCGGTGGGAATCTCAAGCGGGAGATGACAGGGCTCGGCTAGGCTATCCCCGCCTCGGGAGAAGGTCCGCTCGCCGGCGCGGCCGGTGCGCGCGCGGACCTTTCATTTATTCATCGAGTCGGCGACCCCCCGCCTGGCCAACCTGCCGCCCCCGCCGCGGCGCCGAGGCTCCGCCAGGCCGCGAGCACGTGGACGGCCCGGGGGTCGTCGGCCTGCCAGCTAATCAAAATATACTGGCCCGACGCTCGAGTTACGCAAGGAAGAGGAGGACGAGGAGGAGGAGGAGGAGGAGGAGGAGGAGGAGGAGGCCGCCCCTGGAAAACAATCGGCGCGCTCTCGGCTGGTCGTTGCCCCGAGGCTTTCCCGCCTCGCGGCTTATGCAACCGGAGCGCCGCGCCCTCCGAGCGAGGCGTCGCCCTCGGAGGCTCGATCGCTCGGCCCAGTGCCCCGTCCCGCGATAAATCAAGGGGCCGCACGCAGGAGCCCGCGGCCGCCGCGGCTCGCGAGCGCCAAAGCTTTCGGGGCCGGTGCCGCCCGAGACTGCCCGAGCCTCCCGCGCTCCCACTTCCGGCGAGCCCGCTCCCCGGTCCTCGTCCCAGTCCCCCCTCGGCCCGCGCCGCCGCCCGGGGCCGGAGTAGTGTCGCTCGCGAGCCCCTCGCCCCCTCCGCCCGAGCCACCGCGCCCTCATCTTTCAGCGGCTTTGTGGAAACGTCGCCGCTTAACGTCGCCCGCCCGCCCAATGGAAACTCGGAGACAAGTATAGTGGCCGCCGCCGCCGCCGCTCCCGGTGAGTATCGTAAATTTAAATTTAGCACCCACCCGAGTAAAAAGGATTTGAATTTCAGAATACCGCGACATTGGCGAGCGGGCCTTTGTCGTAAATCATCCTCGCAGTCGCGTCGCTCCCACTCGCTCCGACACGTCGCGCCGTTCGCTGTGCCTCGGACCGATCGCTCCAAGCGCGCACGCCCACATTTTATCGGGACAGATCGCGCCAGATTCTTTCGTCGTGGCTCCTGCTCCGAGATCTCGAGCACTCTTCTTCTCCCTTTACTAGCTCCAACCCACCTCTATGCCTCACAGCCTCTACCTTTTCAGCTTCTAATCCTTCTATTCACGCGGCGTATCAACTTCCTACTAATCATTATCGGAATAAATACATACTTTTTACCCACTGACCCCATATTTCCGCGACTTTCACACCGGCTTGTAAGTTTGCAATAGCCGAATGGTTCGTTGTCTCGGTATTTATATTCCATTTAGACCCGAGCTACGTCCAATCCACACAAACTGACCATCTACCCAGCCGATTATACCACTCGCTACGAAAACAGTATTTTTATTGAAAAAAGGAACGAAAAGTATTATCTCGCAAATAAAGCTGAAGCTTTGTCTAAAACATCAATGCATATAAAATCAATTTACGATTGAATCAAGACTTTAAGTATTTTTTTCAAATTGACATACAAATATGCACTATATCGTTGTAATACATTCTTAAAAATTAAATGCCAAATAATTAAAAATAAACCGTTTATCTATAAATAAACAAAAAACGATTAAGAAAAATTGTTCAAAATAGAAACTCTCTTATAAGTGAATCTTCAAAATATATGTCTACTTTAAAAGTAAAAATCGTTAACAACATTTTTTAAAAATACAGATACAAAATGAGGACAATCTTTTGTTTTTATCTGTAAATTTTGCTTTATTCAACGTAGATGCAACTAAAAAATGGAAGTTTGAAATGTGTATTTACAAATACATTCACAGTTTTAAATAATTTTTCTGCCGTGTCCAAAGATAAGTAGATGCGAATTGGCACGAGCTGCTCTGGCCGTCGGTTTGGTTTTACACACCAGAAGCGCCGTTTCTCAAAGTCTCATAAAAATTTGTTATCTGCGGGCATATCTTTCGTCTTTCTCCTCAACAGTGGCCCTTGTCATTTATACCATACTCGAAACAACATTTCTGTATTGAATCAGTCAACAATTGAATTTTGACTAATCTTACAGTTGTGTAGAATTCGCTTTACATTATAAAATTATAAACTTTTTGATAGTAGGTGTATTCTACACGAAATGTTTCGAGTTCTATTTATGACTACTTACACATTAAATAAGCCATTTGATAAAATTTAATCTCTAGACAATGAAGGTAATAAACGGTGGGCTGCAATAAAAGGCGGCTCACTTTGGGCGATCTTTAATTCGTGGCTTGAGAAAAGCACACCGACAGATCAGTGGCTTTATTTACGCGAGGCGCGCAAGAAGCGGAATATTTCGTTGCACCATACCATGTCGAGCGTAGGACAAACAGCTTGAGTAAACGCCGGTTTTATACGAGATAAGAAATTCAACGTTTTCCTAAAGAACAAATAGGTTTAAAGCGGCCCAAGAGTACCTGCCGTTGTTTATCACCAGTAGCCCGTTTAATTGCCGCCATTCTGGTGGAAGAAGCTTGTGAAGGAGACTACGTAACTATTGATTTGATCGATAAATTAGCTTTAATAGCATTGTTAATTAATCGACGATTAAACAGAGTTGCGGGTTAATTGGAGTTCGCGGGTTCACAGGGTATGGCGGTTCGACTGGAATATGTTTCGTGAGGAAATAGGCATAAAAAGGCAAGAAGGAGAAAAACTAGACAATGAACTCAGGAGAACTGCGATGGCTCATGAGCAGGCCTATGTATGCTTCTCGTGCTAATTGACACACCCACGAAAATAAGGCCGGCCGGCCGGCAGCCGCCCGGACGCTTCAGGTGCACTCGTGTCAAGTATTTACGGGCGCCTGCACCGGTCCGCATTGTGCAGCGCACTACAGGGCGGCAATATATAAGTAAGTACCTGTAGTATAAAGAGACGCCACGGAGCGCACGCGCACGGGCAACTTCCCATTGCGGGTTACATACCGCAGTGACTTATCGTCACCCAGTCGCACTCGAGTCTCTAATCTCGCGGTACACGCGAGAAAAGCTTGTATTTTGACGTTTCACTCGTAGTCCGTAATACGTGTTTTGCACTGTTTTCAACGAAGCTTTCATAGTTGTTTGACCTCTATCGTTCTCACTTAATCTCGATCGTAAAAAGCCCGGGCTTTTTCAACATAAAACTTTGTTTCACTCGATCCTTTGGCATTCGCGCCTCTCAGGTGCAGAACAAGTTTCCGCACATCCGAGTCGATTACACGAGAGATAGGTAAAGTAATGATTAGCTATTAACCGGGATTCAAGTCGAGATTAATAATGGAAAACAACATAATTCAATTGGAATAATTCTTTAAATTCTTAGGAATTAATTACTCAATATTTATAAATATCACAGAATCTTCATGCTCGTGTAGTGCGTAAATGAAATGGAAGTTAAATGTCTTGAAAAACCCATACAGAAATGATTGCAGGGCCCAGAGTATGGCTGCAGGCTTGCTAGTTAGTTGTTACCAGCTCAAATGTTGGATAAAAAGGTTCCACCTGTACCGAGACCATGAGTACGCTTCGTATATCCACCCGAAGAGGTGCATAACAATATCGCGGAGGAGCAGCGAAAAGTAAAAAGCAAAAAGCGGTGAGCGGAGAGCGGCGCGTGCAGGCTCGTCGCGCGGTCATGTCGCTGCGGCTGCTGCTGATGCTGCCGAGTAGGTTGCTGCAGCCACCGTTGGAATGTGGGTTAGGCGCTCTGTCTCGGGCCCATACAGGCCGCGCAGGCCGCCTCCGCAGCCGCTCTAATTATGAATTAATACCTGAAGGTAACGGTCCCGCAGTCGCGACACTCGAGTACACGCCGATGCGTGTCTCCCTCTTTTCCTCCGGGCCTTTGTCGACGATGAAACGAGAGCTGAGCGGAGAAAGAGCAAGCGAAGGAGCAGGAGCACTGGGAACCGGTTAGCCTCACCGGCAGAAAAGACCTCGAGAGAGCTTAGCATTCCGGAAGTTCCTGTTCTTTGGCCCGAGACTTCCGCGTCCCACCCTCGGCTTCCCCTAGCATCGGAAAATTCGAGTCTCGGGCACCAGGTCAACTTTTTTCGCTAAATTGCTTAATTCGTAGGCGCGGCCTCGAGTCCTTGTTATTGTCTCCCTAGTCGCAGCCGATCACCCGCTCCGAGGTTCACCCCGTGGTTCGCCCTTTAATCTCGGCCTCGCCCCCGACTCACCCACGAGCGCCCAACCAACCCAAAACCCAGCCAAGAAAACGCTCTCACATCTTAGGAGTGGCTTTCCTCCTCGATTTTTGGCCGTTTGATCCTGCACCCCTTTCGCCACCGAACGGAGATAATCGGAGCATTTTAACCTAGTTCAAATCCGGTTAGCGCTTGGGCTAGCGCGACAGTTTTATGGACTACCTGTATAAGAAAATCAACGGAATGCGCGACCATAAACTTGTGTCTTTTTATACAACTCATTAGTTTATGGCGAAAAAGAAAGGAGCCGATTCGTTGGCGACACTAGCTTCTGTAAAGCCGATTGGGATTCAAAGAATAATTTGCTGTCGTTAGGCTCAAGCTTAACTTCCAGCACATCAATAGAATGATATTTACATCGTAGCTGAAAAATATCTTAAAGAATATCTAACTGTGATAAGTGGGCAATTAAATCCGGGGCAATACGGGCCGAGGTGGGCCAATACAGGGTTTAACCTGATAATTCAAGCTTCGGAGAAATACGTGAGAGAGCGATAGCCGTGTGCAGTCACGTGTGCAGAGCGAGAACCGTGATCTTGTTTTTCGAGTCGCGCGCAACTGCAGGCGGCACGGCGTAAACAGAGCGAAAGAGACTAAACGCTTAAAGCTGTGAGTAAGGTCCGAGTATATATCGTATATATCGTTATCTTGCGACAGAGAACGTAAATGATGTATCTACTCCCTTGCATACCTGTAAGTACGCATTCTGTATCAGGCCGCATCAGTCTCGCTAGTTGCACGTCAGTTATTTAACATTTTATCATTATTAGTATGTGATTTCAGGGCAGATCATAAAACGATAATACTTTTGACTTTCTTATTTAATATGTTTTAACGATTTAATTTAAAAAAAAAAGATAGCAGAGGCTCCTATCTAATGTTACCAAATTGAAAATAACCGTTTTTATATAATAGCACAAGCAAATCGACGAGCAAGTAGAGTTACTCCCCGAGATATATTTTTTATCTCTTTTTCTCCCTTTGGTTTCTCCTTATTGTTCATTCTCGCATTTTGGAAATGCCATCAATATAGTTATTATCCTCTGTACGTAACAATATATAAAGTTTGATTCTGCGAAAGAGGAAGTCGAATCAGCATATTGGAAGTTACGTAGCTGTCAACCGGTTGTGTGTTAGCCCAGATGACGAAATTCCGCTAAGTATGCAATCGCATTATAATTTAAGACAGCGAAGTAGATTTTTCTTCTACTCCTTTACGTAGTATATCAAATTTATCTTTAGTTTTTTCAGCTGTTTTGTTCGCAGGGTGAATAAGTGAACGTTTCCTTATACGAGTGATTTTTTCGATCTTCTACACATAGCTTCTGATCTTATATATTACTTCAGTTTTACCATAAGGTATACGTCTGGAAAAATGTCTTTTGTACTTGGCTTTTGTACAAAAATATTACGGTTTAGAGAGGGTATTAGATAAAGCACTAATTTAACGTCAAATTATTATTGGGAGCAAATGCGACATGGAAAACAGCATAGCTTGGTGCAAGTCGCTCCGATTCCATAACCCCTTAAGTGCGACCTCATCTGCTCGGCTGCATCTATCTCTGCCCTCTGCGATGTCCCACAGAATGATTTGGATCGATGATTACTTAAACTGCACAGTCAATCGCGGCAAATGGGACGTTCCCTCCATTGCGGGTAAGTTCCCAAAGTAACTTCGAAACGCTATGCAAATGGATTGATCGCAGACGGCATGCGGCTTGTTTACAACGTCTGGAGGTGCGCCACGCTGCCAGGCAAAGGAGGAACGCACAGTGGCAAAGCGCTCGAGGCGAAGGTGGAAGGGTTGGGCGATAGAAAGCTCAAGAGCGCGGTTGCATGCTTTTCTCCAGCTCGCTTGGGCGATCACTTCAATTTAAACCGGTGACTTAGCTCTTCTCCTATTTCTCGGCGGCCGTACCGCGCCGAGCCTCACAAGCACGTGCCCCCGCGGCGCGAGCCCGAGTAAATCGGCTTTCCAAGTCCTTTCCTTGATCGACCAGCGCTCCTTCTCAGGGAATCTAGAAAATTAATACATATTTTTTTCGTCCTTTTTAGGGACCGACTACCTCTTCCACATGATTCGAAAGATACGCCCAAAGGGCGAGAGCGCTCTCTAATTTTCTTCGAGTGGATTTTCGACTTCGGAGAGTTGAGATGACTTTTCATTTATGAGTTTATAATGCTGCCACGAGCAAAGTCTGAAAAAGCTCTCGCCTGGAATTTCCCTTTTAAGCGACGGCCACGTGCTCGAGCTGCCCATCCATTGCCCTCAAGTCGAGTTTCGAATGATTTTAAGTAAAGACTGTGGATTTTGCTTAGCAAATATTTTCGAGAGTTTCTCTGGATAAACGCTATTATAACTAATAACACCAATTGCCAGCATCTAGAGATTGGATGTCCCGAGACGCGATCTCTAGACAAGAGCGAGAATTCACTTCGGTAAATCAAATCTACTTTTAAGTTGGTTTATAACTTATGTTTTCCAGATACAGAAGAATTCTGCCTGTCATTCCCGCCTTGTCATCCACGGCATTACTGCGTTTTTCTCATGCAACCTACGCGCGTACGGAATTAAGGGAATTACCTCTTCTACAATCTTTTGTAGGCATACAGCAACAACTGGTTCGTGGACTGGTTATTGTTGCTGCTGTAAGATAATCAGATAATCAATTTTAATTATTGAGACGGAATGGCAGTATATTTTGTCGAACAAGATAAAAGCCCGATATCCCCATGAAGAGAATCCAGTTAAAGGGGGATGAATATCCAAGCGAATATCACTATTATCGTGCACTCTGCTGAGGCCGCACGTAACAATTTTTTTATTCAAGAAAAATTAGTTGCTCACATACAATTTACATAGTTAATAAGAAAGAATAATACACAGGAATTTCTTACATTTACAATATATCTATTGCCATATGAATATTAATTATTTGGAACTAAGAATATACCAAAATAAATGTTTACTTACGCTTGACTTAATCTTGTCTTATTTTATTCATGCTGTAAATGTGAAAGAACATTTACTCTTTTTGAAAAAATATTTTTTAAATATTCAAAGTTAATTTCTATGTTTCAGAGGAAATATAAATCTTATAGTTTTAATATGATGTCTATATGCGAAACGTTTGAATAAGTAATTATATACTAAGTAAAAAAACCTGCAATGAGTAAAAGTCTATTCCTTTAAATTTAGACAGTTTGTTATTTATTAAGTTAAATACTATATGTCTTTCAATGATAAGAGCTTTGAGTTTATGAAGCGAAAGATGGCGGTTAACAAAGTGACAAAGATTAACTGAGATACAAAAGAAAAGGGAATGCGAAACTTTGAAGTCATTTAGCCAGTTTATCTTTCGCTATTTCACTCCTTATACTTCTTCTCTTATTCTCCCTTTTATCCCGCGTCAGAAATCTCGGATAATCTAATGAACAAGCCTTGAAGCAAACGTTCTGACCAATTGCGAGACTGTGAGCTTTCTCATTTACACTGACCCTCGCCAACACGAAACGCAGAATTTGCAGATAAAACTCTTCATAATCACAGAAATTGAACCAAAAAACTTTGCTTTTTCAACATTCTATCGAAATATTATATATTTGAAATCAATAATTTATAGTAACACAGTACAAAAAAATTAATCGATTTTTATTTACGGAAAGATATAAAATAGCTATAAAATACATAAAATTTGATTGTACTGCATGTTCTCTCATGTTTCTAAGATTATTTCAAAAAAGGGAGCAATCGTTGTTGAAAGCATAGTTCATGCACATCAAAGCATAGTTCACGTAACAGAAACAAAATTGCATATTCTCGCCATCTCTCGCTCGCCAATACGCCAAACAACATCGTTCGGGACTTAAGTTTTTAATACTTTAAATTCTTTTTATGACAACTTGAAGTGTTTCTATTGTTTCTTAACGGGCTCTTTTTCATATACAACTGCCTTCTCTTTCTCGTTCCCGTATTTTCGCAATGCTTGCGTGTGTGAATTTTCTTTTCATTTTCAACAAGCAAGTAAACTCACGAAAGCAAAGAATGAAAATAAGAGAGAGAATGAGAGAGAATGAGAGAGAGAGAGAGAGAGAGTGAAAGGAGAGAATCAGTCAGCTTGATGTATGACTCGGTTGAATGTCGCACGAAAAAAATCTCATAAACCAGTAAAAAGCATCAAGTCTCCACTGAGCCGCGAAGTAGAAGCCGCGAGTCGCGAGCCTATATGTATGTAAAAGGAAACATCTATAAATTTCAATAAATCAGAAAAAATTACACAGGTAAATGAAATACGCGTGACGTTCTATCGTCCAATGTCGCATTACAATTGTAACGCAATCTACGTTTATATTCACGAAGGTATTCCTTCAAATAATTTCTATCGACAATAAAGTCCTTTTATCCTAACCTAAGCATAATTTTGCTTCTTGTTCCGCTGCAGGCCAGTTTATGCTATCTTTCCCCCTCTTTATGTTTTTCTACTTCATTCGCATAAGGGTAATTATGTAAGGTATACAAATTCAACAACCTTTTTTCCCCAGTACGGGTTTCATTTATTCTTTCTGCTCATCGCTATTCAATTTTTCTTAGTAGACTTTGACTATCATACCCTTCTTCAAATATTGATGAATTTGAAAAAGTCTTCGTATCAATTCAAAACGAATTCAATCGAGCTTATGACTTCTGATGAGTACGACGAACGAAAGTGTTGAATTAAACCATAGAATTATATGTTCCGTTTGTAATTATAACTTATTACAAATGAAAAGGGCACTCGAAATTTAATATCATAAGCAGAGTACATTCTATTCTAGAAATAATATTCATAATAAGTAGGTACGATTCGCTCGTTTTTCAAATCGAATTGCATTGGAAACTATGTGTTAAGAAAGACTTTGTATGTTTTACATATTAGATAATGTTCAAGCACTAACGATTAGCACTACAAGTATGCAACTCCGCTTGTATTATTAGTGTAATACTTGTTAACTATTAGCTTAGTCTAATTGAATTCTCTTTTTACCTTATTATGTATAAACAAATTCATGTTAAAGTGGTTTCCGGACTAATATTTTTTTATATATTTCAATTTGCTATTTTGATTCTCTTTCCCATAATTTTAAACGATTCTCGATAATGCAAAACCATTGTATACTATATTTAAGTGATTTATAATCACAAATTATATAAAACTTATCTTCATAGCTGCCTATCACTTTTTCTTTAATTCAGTCGTATCGCCAATTATAATAAATTTTATGCGATGTTTGTAATAAAAGAAGGGAGAGAATGGGTAGTATTACTTGTGAGGATTGACCAATTTTTCAAGTAAACTGCCGCGAAAGAAAGTCGTGGCTCCCGGGAGCTACTACCTGCGCGCAATAACAGAGCAGACTTGGAGCAGATCGGTCCATAGTACGTAGGGAAAGAGAGGAGTCGAGAGTAAAGGAGTAAAGAAAGAGCAGGAGGACAGGGGGTTCGTGTCGCGAGTCGTGCGCAGCGCAAATTCACGATGCATTCTTTAATCTCTGCGGCAAAGTGCCTCGCGCTTTGCTCAGAGGGGCTTGCGCGCTGTCCACCGCCTGCCTGTGTCTGCCTGAGCATGCCGCCGCGCCGCCTCAAGGCACAGCCGCTATACGAGGGAGCGAGAGAGCTAGGGGGAGGGGAAGCTGCGGCCCCGCGTGCATGCGCAGTAAATCTCGCGGACAAACAATCATAATTTTCGAAGAGCTAACACAAAAACGAAGGAGAGCTTTAAAAGGGGAGCCGATGCCAAGCGGCATGAAATGCGACCGCCTCCGCGCCTCCAATTGTTTCGCCATTTTCCCTCTCTACCCCCTCTGTACTTTAACCTCCTGGGCACTCTTTGCTCTTTCTTTTCGGCTCTTTGCCCATACTTCTCATTTTTACCTTAAACGCGGTGTACATGAGTCGTGTTTTGTGCTTACTGGGCCTTTTTTCTTACTCCGATTTCTGTTCGGAATATCGTGCCCATGACGCTCGCTGTCATTTAGCGATGACCCCGCACGCACGGTTTTCCCCGAGTTTCCCTTTCTGACTGAGACTTCCGCTTTTTCCGGCAAGCGCTGCTGCGAAATTGCGTTGGCCAGCGAGTTAAATAAAGTTAACGACCTTGCGGCTTTCCCGCGCTCCGCGCATTCCCTCCAAGCGTCTTAGATCTAGTTTTACGAGAGCGAGAGCAGGAGCGAGACGAGGAGCGAGAGCCTCTGCGAGAGCAGGAACGACAGCGAGAACGGAACTATGTGTTGGCACTTTCCTCCATTTAGCCCAACGACGGCGACTACGCGCATACCATTCCCCATTTATAATTATCTCAAAGTTATTGTTTTAATTCAATTAGCCACGGCCGTTACTACGGAACGATTGTACTTGTTTCAAAGGCCAATGTTAAAGGGCATCGCTTCTTGATTTCACACCCTACCGCCGGAAGTCGTAAGCTTTTAGTGCGTGCGAAGCTCTAGCAACCGCCGCATTATTTCGCCAATAGTCGATCGTATCGATAGCAGTTCGTTTTCCGGCATTTCACCAGTTGGAATGGATTCTCGAATGCGAGCTCGAATGAGCATTTAACTTTGAACTTAAAAGTACAGTACAATCTAGTGCTTGATTCTTTGGTTGCGGCAATGTGTACGTAGCCATCGGACTGCCGCGTATCGAATTTCCTGTTAGACAAATCAGTAGTAATACGAGAGGAAAAATATCTTCCAAAAGAGATGGCACATATACGTATAGGATCTTTTGGAAGAAATTAATATTAACCACGATATCGCGTGCCGAAAAACTGCAAAACTCAGCAATATAGTCGCAAGCTCTCGCAAGGTCTATATAATACGCGGTTTGGCGAGGCAATAGCAATTACCGCCTCGATAAACTGAATTAAACTGGAACACCCCCAGACCCTTCGCCTGTCCGATTACTTAGAAATTGCCGCTCGATTGGTCGCCCGAGAGCTTTTCTCCACTTTGCCCGTAAGTTACGTTCCCCACGTGAACTGCGCTGCCTCGCGTTTATCAGTCGCTGTTTCTAGAAACGCGATTTGCTCGTACTCATACTATTATTCGATTCTAGCGCTTGACTTGGCGCTCCGTTGGCTGTATCTTCGGTAAGTCGATAATCGCGGGACGAGTGTGCAATCCAACTAACTCGTATCGCTATCCGATTAACATTGACTCTTGCGTATGACAAGCGAACATATTTTCAATTCACGGAATACCTTTGTCTTCGGTATGGTTTCTAGCAAAAGTTTCGATCTCCCAGTTTTGTATAATTAAATTTCAATAGCCGCGGTTTACGGCCCAATAAACCTCCCAAGTATATTTTCTAAAATTTTACATTTCTGTATTAATTGTTTTCTCCTGGTGAGAGCAGAAATCGTAAAGTTTTAAAACCCCGCAGTTCTGCACGCCAGCTTTTTTCCTACGGAACTACAAGGAAATTTCACTGCTAACTAAAAACACTCGAGTTAATTTCCAATGGTTCATAATGACAAACTACACTGCTTAAAGAGTAAGGCTTATCTTATTATTTCCCAATTTCCCACAGCAAAACTCCAAAAAGTAATGTCTCTGCCCGACCGCGGCACGGCACTGAACTTTTCCAAAAAAGAACCCGTTTACCAATTGCCCTCGGAAAGTGAAAAAATTCCCTCGTTAACTCGTCGACTTTTTGTTCTTAAAACTTGTGTATTCATCAACGCTTATATTTGCAAAAATGCTTGCAAAATTGAATCAGTAAAGAGTATCGATACTTATGTATTTGTAAAACATAAAAGTAAAATTATATTTGAATTTGAAAAAGTGACACACGGTATACAAGAGCTAAATACATATAGTATTCCGACAAGAGTTTAAAGTTTTGAGTTGCATTTTTCTTGTAACGAACTGCAGTGTTTTTGCTTGGTGACTAAATTCACTCCCTCGCTTGCCCTTACTTCTTTTATTGCTACATCTTTCGCATTTAATTAACATTATCATTTGATATTAAAATTGTTGCCACTCATTTCAAAACAATTAGCATGTCCTTATTACAAAGTGGTTAATCACTCATTGTATCATAAGGCCCGGGTCTTCGTACTTATTTTCTTCTGTTACTGACTAAGTCGTCATTTAACTTTTTTTGAATGCGAGTGAATAATAAAAAATTGATAAATACGCATTACGTGCTTTTGAGCATTTGTATATCTAGATTTTTCTTCTAATGAACTTTCAAGTGAACTATAATAATACACTATGCATTACGTACAGACCGAAATAATTATAACCGTTTTTACTTGATACTAGTAAAATAGTATCTTTGGTTTTAAAAATCAAAGTGTTAAACCTATGTACACGATGTAACCGAGGCCTTTTCATTGCATGTACAGAAAAGCCACAGATCGCGACAGTGAATAATTCAAAAATTCTGAATGAATATGTCACTTATGTTCAAAATCTTACTCATATCTTTTAGGACAATATTAGCTACAAAATATAGTACATATACACTACTGTTATTTGGTCTATCAACTTTTTGTTCTTTCATAGGTATTTGAATATTTTAATACTTTGAAAATGTATCTAAACCTATAGATTAAGATATAAAGAGATACTGTGGAAAACAATTATCTATTGTTGAATACTTTAAGTAACATATTATTCGCTGTGTTTAATGATTAACGCTCTTTATGACTACAATTTTAGAGATTTTTTTTGAAAACAAAAGCTTAAATTGAGCTAGCCGGTCAACGAAAGCGTCCGTTTTAGAGAATTGGGTATACAAAAATGAAGAATAAATAGTCGAATTGAGTGAGAAAACGCGAACCAAAAATTGATGTGAAAATTCGTACAAATAATCTGAAGCAATAAAGAGAAAATGAAGCAGAATGCACCACCTGTTATCTATTATATCTATTATTCACTGTGCGCTTTTTCTTAGTTTCTTGGAATAATTTCGCTTGCACTCGGCTAAACGAGTCGATAATTGCCGAGCCGCATCACAAAGCTCTATCTAAGCTGATTCTACCCGCCTACTTTGAGCAGTTCATAATTGCTGGTGCGTCCATTAGGGATCGTAGACGGGAGCTTTTTCTGAACACAACGAGGCGATGGTGTTCGCTATAGCGCCAGTTAAACTATCACCAGATCCTCTGATAAATCCGTGGGGCTTGTAGGTCACCTACTTATACTAAGGCTATTATTAACCCTTCTATGGCTCTTTTATCCACTAAGCAAGTAACATTATGTGAATCGATAAACGAGTTTTGTAAGTAGTGGATAGTAGTTTGCTCTTACTGCACGAATAATATTGTCATCGCGCAATTATGTACAATAAACAGCGGAATGTAGATTTTCCATTTTATTCCATCATACCAAATTTGTGAATGTAATGATAAACCAATTTTAATACAAACTTTTTGCAATTAATCTGGCACTTTTTCGAATGAGATAATTACATAATGGCGTGCGAAGCTAGTTTGCTGTTGGAACCGGCAGGGACAAGCACAGAGCTATTGATATCGCTTAATCATTCATAAAAGTTTAGCAATTATTAATCGGATTACAAACATCGTAGACAGTGGAAAAATTGGGAATTACTTTGCAAGAATAAAACTTTATTTCAAATAGAATCTTAGAATTCGCCGATGGGCAAAAAATGGATGCAAGGAAGAAAATATGAATTTAACAATTGTGCACGATTGAACGGCTATTCTGCAAATTAAAAAAAGCTTAATCAATACCCCTCATGGAAGAAATATTATCAATAAATTACGACATCAGCGACAAGTCAATCGAAGATTAGAAAAGAGGAAGAGCAAACGCGGTTTTCTAGGAGTCCCTTTCGAAGCCTCGCTCGCGAATCTTAATAAGAATGCCAACGAGAAATGTAAGCATTGCAAAGGGCTATCACTAAATATCGGTGCCCTACCTCTCGAGGAGAAATCCAATTTTGAAACTCAGTGCCCTGGTGAGTATATGACCCATGATGGACCCACTGGCTAGACTGGTCCCTCTGGTCCCTCTGGTCCCTCTGGTTCCGCAGCTCCTGGGGGCAGCCTCACCACTCGCTGCACTTCGCGCGATGCATGTTAACACAAACCGTGAAAATGGAACGAGAGCTCAAGTGACTGTCCACTCGCGCCGGCAGTCTCGCAAACAAACACACAATAACACTGCCTGCAATATGCTGTATACTGCTGGCCGCACTACTGCCGAAAGTGCGAATGGCCGTAAGGTGAAGGCGGGAGCGCGAGTACACCAGCACACGTGCCTGTCTGCTGCGAGTGCACCCTGCAGAGGAGAGGCACACGCACAGCTGGTCTATGCGCGTGGCTCGACTGGCGCGAGATGACTGAGAGAGGCCCCTGCTCCGGCGATATGCCGGCTTCCGCGAGAGGGCGAGCGCGCGGCTCCGCTTCGCGACAAACAGAGAGAAAGAGAGAGAGAGAGAGGGAGAGAGCAACTCCCCTTTCTGTGCCGGAGCTCGACGCCCCACTCCGTCTCTCGGTGCTCCGCCCCCTTTGCCAGAACGCGACCGACTGGTCTTGTCTGCTGCGTATACGAGACTCCCAGCTCGACCTGCGCACCGCTAGCCTGTGAAGCTTCTTTTTCTCATTCGTCTTGCTGCTTCTATATCGCGCTCAAGCTTATCTACGTGCCTTTATTGCCCTCCCCCCAACTCCCACTCCCGCTGCACTGCTCGTTTTACCTCTGTGTATGCTTTACTATACTACGCTTTTTCCGTTCGATTACTTTTTCTCCCTGCGATCTAAAGAGGCTTTCTTCTTCATTATACCCTCACTAGATAAATGCGAGGACAAACGAGCTTTTTCCTTCGATTAGACGATATTCCTGGAAAGTTACGTGGTTCCCACTCTCGTTAATGTTCGCAATGGTTTCTGCTCTTCCGTGAAACCCTTTGGGGGACAGATTACAAGCATTATCAGTCTATTTTGTGCATTAAAGTCACTATACTCAAAGTTACAACCCTTTCTTCATTATACAGTCTAAATTTTAAGAAAGTATACGCTTTCGTTCGACAAATGTATCAAACTATTAGAAAGTTTAACTTTTGAAAGTCACGATACAGCTTCGAACGATATTTCCAAGTATTCGTATTACTGTTAAAGAATATCATCGAAATATGAAACCTTCTTCCATAAAATTAGCTTAAAGTAAGCATTTTTTAGCAATATGATGCATATTCTTAGAGAGTTCAATGAAATCAATGTATTATTATATTGTTTTGAATGTGGTATGTCATATTATATAATTGCACTTCACAAGATTATAAAATACTTTAGTTAAGAATGGCATTACAGTTTTTAAATTCTTAATATACTGGTTTAATAATTGTTTAATTTTTAAGAAAATAGTAATTATACCCATAGTGTATTGGTATGTAGTATTAATTTTGATATATTTTCTTTGTCAGATGTAGCTTTTTAACTAATGTTGTCAATTGTAAAATGATTAAAAAGGCGAACACACAAAGTAAAATATCTAGTAGAATAACTATGCGCTATAAGCTACTGATCTTCAAATTTCATTTAAAAAATGATTTTGTAAAAAGAATATAAAAAAATTATAATTTTATATTCCAATAAATTTTGATTTAAATAGAAAAATATAGATAGCAACTGGCATTAAATCTTAGTTATTAATTTTATCCCAATCTATAATAATACAATTCCAGTTGAAAAAATATTTCTTGTTGCATAAATAATTAATTTTAAATATATGTAAAAATATATCGACGATAATAATATACAAAATGTGCAAAAAAAATTTCTCTCGGCTTCATTCGTGCCAGTGAATAATAAATGTGTAATTTACACTTTTCTACTTAACTGATTACCCTGCAATTTGAAACTCTTCCAACCTGCCTACACATTGAAAACATGTAAACTACAATAAATAGCCACATTGAGTGAATATTTATGCAATTTAACTTTTAAAAATCTTGAGTCATATAATCTGGAGTGCTATATACCATGTAGCTGGATAATCAAAAGCAGATCTGACTACCGAGGAGGTCTGGAGAAAGTCACAGTATACGCGCGAGCGCGGCCAACATAAGATACGAGTGCATGTACGCCCTGTTATAATAGTTATGATATAGAAAGGTATGGATATGATTGAAATGAAAAGACGTATCATCGCATTGTAAAATGGCTTTTGCACACATGCAGTAGGGGCTGCCCTGACCAAGTTATACGTACCAAGAGTCGCAGAGGCGTCCGCGTATCGTCCGAGTTCTTGTACTTTTAATGACCAACTCAAAGGTGCCCGTTGGCCTTGGTACCATCCCAAGTTCACTTATCATCCCTACCTCTGTCTACACATTAATGTTGCCATTGACGCCAAATCAGAAGCTTTAGGCCATGAACCATAGTGGTCGTGCACAATATTTGATTTTGTGTTATAGTTCAGTAGTCATCGTTTACACTTACACAATTACAATTAGATTTATAATACTGGAAATTTATAAAAAATCATAAAGAATAAACTTATTATATTTAATATTATATTTAATACTTAAAGAACAAATTCAATTAGAAGACTCGAATGAATACAAATATTAAATAATAATAATAATAATAATAATAATAATAACACGATTATATAATAATAAATGTAAAATAAATTCAATTGTTTAATATTAAAAAAAATGTGTCCTAAATTATCGATTATCCGATAGTAAGAAAAACTATTTCTAGCATAGAAAACTCATTATCTATGCATTTACATATGTGATAATCTTTTAAAATGTAGTTTTCTATACCATGTGCGTAGTCTTATGTTACAGAAAAAATCATTCCCTGTCATGATGAAGTGAACGATAAAATAAAAGCCTTACCGTAAAAAGTGCAAATACTCTGAAATATGATATTTCATAAAAGAGTATATTCATCTACGGAACCCTTAAAAAAGAAATGGAAAAAGGTCACCATCCGTTTAAAAACCAATACCTGTATAGAGGTACTAAAAACTGCCTAATCTGACCTATTTTCATGCCTTCCTCCCTCTTAACCCTTTAACATTTGGCGGGCAAGTAGCCTTCTTAAAAAGAGAGACAGAGAGTTAAACCCACCTAACGGGTTGCGAACGATTTTTCCCACATTCTAGTTTTTATGAATAACGCACGTATTTTACGTGAATATGTGTAGCTCAACCCTATCCCTCGGATCTGCGATGTGTTGCACGTTTAGGAAGTGACGAAGCAAAACGGTATTTCGGATCTCTTTATACGATCCGTACGTTGAGAATAAAGGATACCTATACTCAGAATGAACCCTTAAACGGTAGTTTGTGCTCTTGCATCAGGTTTCACTCGTTCCAAGGTTGCACCGAGGGTTGCACTAATGTATTTTTAGATTCCCGTTGGGATTAGGACAGTTATGTACCTTTCTTTTTCCGGACAATGCAAGTGATTCCAGAATAATCTGTATTTAGTTTACCGTTACATTAACTCGGTTCTACTTTTACAGTTTAAATGTTTACAATTACAGCACATTTTTTATGTGAATATTCTTTCAACGCCCAAAAAGGCATAGAATAATGGTAGGAAAACTTTATTTTTAATAAATATATATGTATACATATAAATTAATTACTTATTTAAATACTCTTTTGTTTACTAATAAGAGAGAAAAAATAAAAGAGGAGACGTTTCTAAGTAAGAAAAAAGAATAAAAAATAGAAGAACGAGAATACTTTGTTTTCGGTGTATACCTTAAAGGCATTAAGCCACAGATTGTTACCGAACCAAATTCATCGTTAGACGCAAGGGGGAGATATTTCGAAAAAAGGGTTTTCCGCTACCCTGATCAAAAGTGTGAGAAACCATTAGACGGACCCTTAAATCGTTAACGCACATGTGAGACGTGGGGTTACCAAGCAAGTTACACGCATGAGAAAAAAGGTCGAGTTCCTGCTTTCTCTCTCTCTCTCTCTCTCTCTCTCTCTCTCCCCCTCTCTCTCTCTCTCTCTTTTTCTCTCCTGTTTTCAATGTACCTGCGAAATTTTTTATATAATTTTAAGTGAAAACTGCTTATTTTTGAATTGTATGTTTAATATAAAACGCTTAAATGATTTATATTATTTTATTCTTATGTAATTAATACCGTACATTAAATTATTTATCATTTTTTTAAAGTTATTTATAACTCCTTCTCTCGTCATATGTATATCTCTATCTCTTTCTAACGAGGATATGTACGTTAAGCTAGTACGCAATCTAGTTTTTGTATGTAGTTTATTTGGATGCATCTTTAAAATTGAAGACAAGACCTAAATACTTATAGAATTCCTGTTTACGATATTTATCGGATACTGAGTGGAGTGAACATATCAGTCTCTACAAGCATCGATTGAGTTAGATAACAATAAACGGTTGAAGGGCATATATGATGTATTTACAAATTTATAAGTTGCGGTTGCGAAATCTGCTGTACCTCACCGACAGCTTGACAAGCTTCATCTGCAATTTTTAATAATAGTTGGCGATCTGTGAGTTATGCGGTGTAATATTTGTAAGTAGATTAAGATAATACTGTACTTGCTATATTTTTTGTTCAGCAAATAAAAAATATCTCTCTCTTTTTATATTATTGTGATATTAGTAAGCTTAGTTATTTATATAGTTATATTGTTGTTACGTTATTGTGAAATCTTTTGTAAATCACTTTACAAATAATAAAAATATCTATCTAACTCTCCCCCTCCCCTTTCTCTTGCTATCTCTTGCTTTTTTCGTTCCCCTCTCTTCTAGCTCTTCTTTTCTTTCTCTAATCCTATCTTTTTCTTACATGTTCCCTTCCTCTCACACAGAGAGTTTAAAAATACACACGCACGCCTCACCCGCATCGGTCCTTCCGATGGAAATATGAATTTTTTCCCTCTTTTTTATCTCTCCCCTGGACCATATGGCACGTAGGTGCTTCTTTCTCTCTTAAGCTCTGCTTCATATCTTTGCTCATAAGGCTTGCGTGCTCTGACGAAGAAAGCAGCGGCGCCAATGAAAGAGACAAGAGGAGCATAAGAGGGATGAGAATAAAATAAGTCAGGAAAGGCTTCCATGCGCGTGGAGGAACAAAGAGAGAGTAGCGTGCTTAACCGGAAACTTATGTAAATTTACCATTTCTTCCTGCTAAAGCGACTATAAGCATCCTTACATGTGTCCAACATATACATAGATAATTGAATTTTTAGCTATTCTACTTGCTATTTTTATATGATCATGTTATTAGATTTTTAAGTCAAAAAACAATTGTTATTTTATAAATAAAATATTTACTAATGTTGATTGGATAAAATTTGACATTACAAAACAAAATATATAATAAAAAATAAGTTGTGTATATAATCGAAAAGATTTTTACTTAAAATTTATTTAACATTAGTTATTCTTTTTCAAAAAATTAACATTGAAATGAGCTGTAATTTCGAATATAAACCAGTAAGTCCAAAAACAACTAAACAAAAAACATTTCTTACAGAATCTGTAACTTTGATAAACCTGTTTCATATTTAAGATTATTTTTATGGTGTGCAAATTTCGGACAATTCTGTCGAAAAATCTTTTATTTATAACTGTTCTTTTTAAATATAATTAATATATTGAGACTATTAAATCTTGCAATATGTTTACCGATGCGAAATGATTGTACTATAATAATTCTATCATATAATTTCAAATACTTTCAATACATACACTTTTAAAAACCACTGACAAATTATCATAATATAACTTTCAAAATCCAACTATAATTCGTAATTCATAAAGTAGATCGAATAAAACATTTTGTTGTGTTATAATGACTCTCCTTTTGTTTGCTGAGATGAAATCAAAACTGAATACTATCTTATGATGATTATGACCTATTCAAACAAAATTGTAAAACTTTAACACTCTGTATATCTACTCAACCTCATATATACTTAAAAAAAGTCTCTGAATAGCAAAGCGTCTGTTTATATCAACGGATATATATATATATATATATGTGTGTGTCATTCTTTATATTTTTAAAGGTTCATTAACAGTTTACACAAAAGTACAGAAATAAAACAAATTTAAATTTAATTGTAAAATATAGTTCGTTTACTTGGAGCGGCTGTTTCCGATTCATTGACAAGAATTATAGAGGAACATGAGTAACTCTATGAGTGTTATTACCCGAATTTTTCTCTGCAAGTAATTATTATCCAATCATAATTGTATAAAATTTAATACTTTCTACAATGTATAACGATAAAATTATGAAAACAGCAGTTTTCAACGTATTCAACAAAAAATATGTGATAAGTATTTAAAATTAAGTTTTTATATTATTTGGGATAATCCCATACAGGTGAAAAGGATGAAAAAAGAAGCAATTGAGCACCTTGTGCCTGTGTGAAAGGCAAGTTGGTGGAAAAAAATTGAAAAAAGGGACACACCCAATCTTAAAATATCTGTTTTTTTAGAAGACTTTGGGATGTATATACGTGAAGGGGCAGGCATCTAGCCTGGGATCGAGGCGCCGAATCGCGACGACTGTCGAGGTGCTGAGTATAAGAGTAGAGATTCACGGTCACTCTCCTAAACTCGGTATTGTTACCTTACCGTTCCCCTTACTTCTCGAATCGAGATAAAAAGAGGGAATAGAGAGGGGTGCAAGAAAAGGGTAAAGGGTTACTGGAACCGCGACCCCTTTCTACTTTCTAAATTCGTTTCAGGAGTGAAACCCCTTCTTTTCAGTACCTCGGACGGGTGAACTGAAGAGGTGAGCAGGATTCTGTTGAATGTCTAGAGAGTAGAAAATATGCCGAGTATCAGCTGCATTGCGTATGCCTATGTTAGAACTCACAGCTACTATAATAACAATAATAATACTTAGGTTTGGGAAATCAATTCGCGGAGAATGCAGCACACTCTGAAAAAGGCGTGTATTCGTCTCGGTGAATTTTTATAAGGACCTAATCGATTTCATCTTTCGACGGTGTCATTAGCTGCCCTGTGCAACTTTGCTCGGTTCTTTATTAGAGGGGTTGCGTTTGTTGCACCGTGGGTCAATAGTTCACCCTTTCCCATTTTTTACTCGGTGCTGAAAAAAGAGGTGGATTAAATTGAAGAATAAAGAATAGAATATACCCGGACTTAGGCAAGAGTTTATAGGGGCTACAAAATTCAAGAATGTATTGCTTGCTGTACGTGTTTTTTCATACAAGTAATATATTACTTTTTCAACTGTTCATTTAGAGCATCAAAATAGTAGAAACATTTTATGAAAAATATGATATAGTTTTTGCTATTCGTTTATTACATCTTTAATAATATCCATACAATCATCAATCATATAATGGGTATGAAATAATTGATTCTTATGAAATTGCATTGATGAACCTACAGAAAATTATTAGTATAATTTTTTTTCATTTATCTATAATAATAATATATAAATGATGTGTATTCAGAATGATATATTGTAATACGATACGTAGAATATACAGTGTACAAGCTAGTTATTTAAGTTCTTATATTTTTTATACATGTTGCACTCTTAAATATTTATGTTTATTTTTTAAAGTTTAATTATTTAATTTTCTCTTAAAAGTATTTTATAACATTCAGAATTTATTTGTAATTGCATTTGATGAAATATTATTGTTAGTTTTTGGGTATTTCTGTTGTAAATAATTATAGTCAGCAAATGTTTAATTGCGATAAAATATCACAATTTAGATGCATTTTTTAGAATACGTCGTAACTTTCGAATTCATAAATACGTTTCTCCTTGTCTATTTTTCTACAGGCGACATTACACGTATTATTATTTTTTCTTTATAACCATTATAGTTGTGTTTTAATCTTCCCAATAATAATTCTCAATTCAGAAATCTCGGAATCTGAGAAATCGCTGTATTCTTTCTTTCTATTCAAGTAATAAATGTACAATATTTATTTTGTACATTTTATTATATTAAATATGTAAATCACATTTTAATATACCGGTCTATAAAAAACGAATGGATCAATTCTAAAATTCTGTGATATAGTAGATAGAACTAAATATATTTTTATTTTTAAAAGTGTGTCCGAGGTCTCAATGCTATATATATGTCTCGAAGTATGTCTATATGGTACTGTGATTTAACAAAAGTGTAAAAGCGCAGTTATAGGATAAAACATTTATTGTATTATATTGTTTCATAAGCAAGTATTGCGAGAAACAAAATGATCCACGGCATTTCTTCTATTCTCGCATTGGGTATTGTTATATTAGATGTCAGCGTGGGCAAGTCATATAGTAATGTCAAACTGTCGAGACGGTAATCCCTTTTATATCAAGAAAAGTTTTATTTTCTGCAACGCAACTGCTATTATAAGTAACTAGTGATTATTATCAGAAGTCGAAAAAATTCCGTATACATAGATAGACCCAGACCAAGGAAACGGGGACGCGTATATAGTGTATTAAGTCTTATCGAGGAACGTGAATCGCGAGTCTTACGTCACGAGGCCGATAAGCTGAACAGTCGCGCGGGATAAATTCTTTTGGCTTCGTCCTCTCTCACTCGACATTATCTCGCTCACGTTGTAATGCACAGGCGGACGTGTAAGCCGTGAAAAACTCGAATTAAGCGTCGCGTGGCGGTTCGCATAGTGGTACCTATTACAAGTGCCAGCGCCCCAATTCGATAAGAGGAAATTTATGTTTTGGCTTTTCGTGTCAATTTCGTCCTTTTGTCTGAGCCAACCAATATTATTTACCTACTTTACGTATATTTTGTGCGCGTCCAATATCTATGCTTCTTTATACGCACAAGCAAGGGTGTGGCAGATATAGAAATGAATAATTATCAAGCACCTAACTGGCTTTTCTTATTATTATACTCCCTAATTGAACTCCAGATCAAGCTGAGCTTTTAAAAGAACGAAATCACAAATTTTCTCGACATAGTAGGGTAGAAAGGTTTTTATCGTAAAATATGTACGCGTATATAGAGATTGTATACAATCTTATAGAACTGAGACTTGGAATGTGCCTTGTAATATTCTACTTAAATTTTTCTATTCGCAAGTCAGAATGAGATTCTGGGAAAGATAATCGCATTTTCTCACTGATTTTATTTTGTTATCTAAAATCGTTTTTGGGTTCAAATAAAAAAGTTCAAATTTTATGCGATTGATGCAAGAGTGAAGTAATATTATCGCGCTTGTGAGTATGTAAGTATAGTCAACGATTTTATATTAGACACAAAACTTGTATATGATTTATATTGAAATGGGCGCGGCATGGATTGTTAACTTAATTATATTTCGGTATTCTTTGGATTAAAGGCAGGTTTTTTTTTTGATGAAATAAAAGTTCACCCCAAAACAATGGAAAAATATCTCTCATAACCGATCCTTAGATATGTAATATGCGCTTACAAATCTATATACATATACTTATGTATTCTGCGTTTTAAATTACACACATATACAGGTAGAGATATCGCGACAGCTGTCATACGAGAGCAATCCACGTTGCTTTCTAAGGATTTAGCGGTGAAATCTCCATGCCAGGCACTCCGACTACTCTCTTGCACTCGTTCGTGGGGTAAGGGGGAGGTGAATAAAGTGGGACTTGAGTATGCGCGAGTATTATATGTCCCCGCACCGTCGTCGCTATCCCTGCCGCCGCCACGCCGCCGAACAGAAACGGGATATCCTCCGACCTGACTTGGAAAACAATCGATACGAGTCCTCGCGAGCACGAGTGAACGGGCGATGGCGAGAGAGGAGAAGGAGGGATTTGGGCGGGGGAAGGGACAGTCGGGAGTTTCGCGAGTCTCGGCATCCGACGCTTTCTGCCACTGGCCGATATGCCCGCGTGCGTAACTCATTGCAACTCTCGAGTCTCGAGCGCACGCACACACTGAAGCGTGCCGTGCGCCTGTATTAGCAAGCGCCAGTCCAGATCTCCGTCGATGATCCGCCAATGCACGAGCGCAGAGCCCGAGAGGTATAGACAGGTGTAACTCGCCTATACGAGTAGCAACGGGCTAAAAGCTCAGCTGCGGCTGCCCCGGATAGATAGGTACCTTGATGAAGTTACGCGATCCGTTAGCAAAGGAATTGATTCCCACGCCTTGCGGCCATCGGACTCTACTAGCTCTCGGATTCTCGCTCAGAGTATTCCACTCGATCTGGAATTTGTTTGTTTCTTTTCTATATGAATGCTTGCTTCCTGCTGCTTCCAATATTCTTTTCTACTGTTTCAAACTTGCTACGAGTATAAAATACGTAACGCAATATAGACTTGCTGACTATATACAACCTAAACATACAATCAATTTTCTTTTATCGATTTTCGGCTCATATGTATACCACTATCCCAATCAAATTTTTTACTCAAATCGGTATGCGCATGAACATTTTCTCACACGACGTTTTCACAAAGTCGGAGGTTCCAGTTGCCGTACGATTATTTAAAAGCTCTATTTGGTCGCGGAGTATACGAGGACGCAACCATGGCGAACTTTGATGCTCGTAGCTGAAAATCACGGGTTGGCACAAAAATAAGTACCAGTATGGGGGAAAGCGTAAATCAATTACTCACACAAATGCGCTCAATATAAAAATAACTACTCTAATTATTTTATTACTCTAGCTCTCGCCCTCCCGATCTTCGAGCAGTACATACTTGCGATTCACAGAGACGCGACTTCACAATCGCGGCGGCCGCTCCAGAGACCGCTTTTGGGAGACACATTTCCCTCTTCTACTGCTTCACGCTCCTGAAGATTTGGCGGCACGCCCCCGGGACGTAAACCAATGCACACTTCGCGTACTCCACGAAAAGTTATTTCAACTTTGATTTAAATAATTGGCTCCTAGTTGGAAAAGCTTGAATCCTGGACCAATTTTTGCATTATCCGGGAACACTCACTAATTACACAAACTCTACTACGAACTTTATTAGTGAATCTTCTTGTTTACTAATCGTATACTCGCTTGTACTCTAGAAATCGTTCTAGGGCCGATTAATTGCGATAATTACAGCAGGAGTGATTGCGCGTATATTGCCCTACTTCCTGATGATATGGGCTGCTCACGAAAATAGACAATAGAAATATTGCTCGTAGTCTCTTGTTGTATAAACAACTATTACAAGTTTACTTCTCGTCCAAGGACGTTTTCATCAAGGGGTCATCCTACACTCTATTACAACGGGATACCCGTCACAATTTATTAATTTATTTGCATTGAAATATCAATCTAATTATGTTACAATTAAAAAGTGTTGAAAATTCTGTCAAACTGAGCAATTACGTCAAGATCTGTATTTTTCTGAATTGTTTGGTACTTAAACGTAATTATCTTAGTTTGCTTAGATGATTATTAAGTTTAATAAGTATTTTATTGATAAGTACTACACCTATCATAAAATATACATGAAAATAAAAATAAAAACGAAAATGAAATAGCAGACACAGGAGCAGATTTAAAAACTTACAAGGAGCACAAAATAAAAAAAACTTTGGAAGAGGGAGAAAATGGATAATTATTTGTGGAACCGAGTGTAGGACCTGTATATACGTGTAGTTTACAGATACGTGTGTGCTATCATAGTTGAGTTTATTTATTTTCCATTAATTTGCTCCCAGAGTCTTATACTAATATAAGAACAGGAAATGAGGAAAGTACTGGGAAAAGGTAAAAAGGGACTCCGATTTGTCTCTAACAATATCTCGACACATAAATATATGACTGCAGCGAGTGATCGTCCTGAAATAAATATCAATATTCGAAACACTGAACGTGATTAGAGCCAAATGGGTGAAAACGTACGCTGTTTTTTAATGTTATTCTATCAAAGCCGCTTATCAGGTGTGCTCCACAGGCACTTTGGCTATTTATGTCCCTGTTTGCACAAGACGCTTATGCAAACTTGCTCAGTCTATAATAAGCAATTAGCCAGCGCAGTCAATAATCCGTATATCGTTTGTGCGTATCCCCCTCTTACACATTTTCTCGTGTACTTAACACCAACATAAATTTTAATTATCTGTCTGAATTCGATTCTTTATGAAACTATCAATTTTCTAGCTTTAGATTTCAAATGATTTTGACAGATCAACAATGTAGTTTTAAATAATTTTTAATTATAGACAACAGTGAAATTCAAAAAAACCGAAATGCCAATTGAATATAATTTCATTATTGGGTAAAGAAAGTGAAATATCTTACATTTTATTTTACAATTCTCGCTGTAAGTATATTAAACTACAGATAAACTAGTTGACAAAAAAATAAGTCATTAAATTAAAAAATTCTGTTATAGGATAACTTAGTACGCGTAATAATACTATTTAATTAAAGATATAATAAGTTAGAATTCATACAGATCAGTCTGTATAATGGGATATGAAAGGTATGTATAGTTAACATACTTTAAAAAGAAAAGAGAGCAATATGAAGAAAATAAAATCTTCAAGTTTTATTAAAAATCCAACGAATCGCTTATTACACTGGCTTGGAGTATTTCAGCCACTCAAATGGGCCCATTTTATCATTGTGGAGGTCCAAGCTTCTGTCAATTCCTTCGTAGAAGCTCGTAAAGTACGAGGCACCAACTACATATCCGTGTGGAACAAACGAGCGACAATATAAGTACACGTACAATATCTTGTACAAGTATAATGTGTCTCCCTTTCCCTACACATCTTTCTTTCACCAATGACCACTCTACATATACTGTACTCACAACTCTCCCACTCCCCCGCTTCCTGACTCTCTCTCTCTCTCTCTCTCTCTCTCTCTCCCTCTCTGACTGAGCAGACACAATTTATATTCAAGCTTCATCAACTCACGCTCATATGGGCATGGATTTTATGTTGCTTTCGGGAAACGATGTCGACGACGCATCATTTCTTCCATCCGACGAATACTTGGCATGGTTCCAACATCCTGCGAATCTTTCGGTTCTTTAAAATGTATCAGGTGTGATATCTCTTTGCTTTAGTATAATATAGTATCTTTATCTGTATTAATACATTTTTAATCGCTATAATATTTAATTAAACTTGAACGAAATGAGCCACTTTATCGATTTTTATATAATTTATTCTTTATTTAATAAAGAAATTGTAGAAATAAAATTTCTAGAAAAATACTACAAATTTTAATTCATTTTTTACACTACACATACTAAATATAATTCGTAACTTTACCAATACAATATTATAACATTTAACAACGTTCAAAAATACAGAAAATCTTCTTATAAAAAACTGGAATCACGTAAGGAATTACAGTTGAATAAAAATGCTTTATAATGGCACACTGGATGGCACACGAAGAAAATGTAGATATCTCGATACATATGCTTAAAAACAAATAATATCACGAATATTTTGAAAATTCGTAATTGTAAAACTGACAAGAAAAAAGAAACTTTCTCAAATTGACAAACTGCTTGATTACTCTAAAGAACTGAACAGAGCTGAACGTCTGATTGTCTTGGGTGCGCATATACCTCTGGTTCTTTCTCTGATGTTGACCGGCACGAAGACTGCGATGACGCATGAATTTTCGAAGCTTTATCGGGGCTTCAAAGTTCGAACAATTGCCTTTTCGATGTCATGAGCAAATGAGAGGAGTAGAAAGAGAAAAGAGGATGCGACTGGCTGTATTTATTTCCTCGTTTAATTATACAATGAATGCACACCAAAGAGATTATCATTATTCCATGGTATAGATATAAAAAATCGACGTGTTGGTATATAATATAGAATCAGGCATCTGTGACTGAGCAATATAGGAGACTTGAGTCGAGGAATGGACTTTATCTTCCGCTCTCCGTTCTCTCTCTTCTCTTTATTTTTTTCTCTGCCTCGTTCTCGTTTGCTTATCTATATCTTATCTACATCTCAACTACAATAAAATTTGCATTGTTTTCACTAATAATCTAATAGTAAGGGTTTAAACCTCAAATGTTGTTTCTTTTATCCATAATTTGAAACATCCAAATATTTCGGACATAATGTTCAGAATTTATATGTATTTAAAGTATTAATAAAAACAATTCTAAATTCCAAATAGTCAATCAATCAGTTAATTAAATTAATGGTTTCTCAATTTCGATTCAATCTTAATTACAGCTCACAACATTTGGGCTGAGATTTGGACACATGAGTGCTAATTTTTAAGATGGCCATTTTTTAAATTAATAGTGCATATTTTATCCTAATTAAATCTTGAACCATACAGGAAAATTAAAATAACACATTTACAGCTACCTAATTATTGATTTCCTAATATTTAAGAAATCCTAGTTATTAATTCATACATTTCACTTTACAATCATAATTTTAATGACATAAGAAATTAAACAAGTTATATTATATTAAAGCAATAAACATTTTGGATTGGCAAAGAGCTATAGAGTTTCTTGAAAACACCGTACAAAATATTAAATTCATTCAAATAATAGAATTTGTAAAAAAAATAAAATTAATTAAGAAATAAAATTATTATATTATTTCATTTTTAATTTTAATTTTATTTAAATTTCTTTATTTTCTGTTGTCATTCATCTGTTGGTAGATACGTCTTGTCCCGTACTTCAAGGCACTCACTATTTTCTTAGATCGTATAAATTACTGTAGGTATTATAATACAAATTAATGGTATAAAGAATTTTAATAAAAAAAGTATAGAATTACTAAAAATAATTACGATTTTCACTACAATATATTGTATATTTATGTGGCATAATTTTAGTAAACAGCTTACTATTTGATATAGCAAAAAATTCTAGTAAGTTTTTCTAATTTACTTTTGTTATTACTTTTATATTGTACATTATATTTTTTTTTATTTATTTGTAATTTATTTGTTGGACACGTTAAAAATTAGGAATATTAAACTTATTCATTGTATTTTAAAATATATAACTTACAAAATTTGAATTTCTTATATATCCAAACTTATTGCTCCATAATTTCATACAGACTGGTTGATATTCAATTTAAAAACTCGCGTGCTTTGAATCGTTCAGGGCAAAGACTAGGGATATACCTTAACACGTCGACAAACACAGTTGTATAGTCGTTAGTCTGAGTACATTCGTTTATAATCTCATGGCTACAACCTCACCGTCTTCGCATCTACTAACTGCATACATCGTATTAGCTGCCGGCCATTGTCCCGTTGACTTCTCAATTAAATGCCTCACTCGCCTCTTCCTTTCCCTCTATACTCTTGCTCTGGTCGATACCAGCATATTTACACACACTGATGAATCGAATTTTCTTGTGAACTCTGCAGGCGCACTGCAGCGATACCTTCATGTCAATACCAGATCTGAAAACAGCGTAGAATTTTCGACGAGAACTTTATCGTACAGTTGCTCACTGTCGACTACATAATATTAGAAGTTTTTTTTTCCTTCTACGCATCTCCAAAGAAATAATTAAAATTAAATACAAAATTATATATCATAAGAGCCTTCTCTCGAACCTTCTGTACTGATTAAGGTATTGATTTATTTATGGTTTCTTCAAAAACAAATAATGTACAATGTGAATGAATAATAATATTTATTACTTTTATTAAGTTAGTATATATTATTAATTATTAAAAATGTATAGAAATTCTTTTGAAATGAATAAAAAATAGCAAATCAGCATATTCTTTAAAGAATAAAGAGAAACAGTTGCTGCTAATACGGTTCAATGAAATTGAGACGAAAGAGTTATAAAAATATCCATAATATTTTGGATACAGAATAACTTATTACATATAGTGAATATCCTCGTGAATACCAGTCTTTTGAACCAACCAAAATATATATAGTGCATTATACAAATACACAGTATTTAATAAATATTTTTTAGGAGATATTAGTTCACTAATTTCTGTCCTGTTGTATACGAGAAATATTTATATAATTTAACATATGCATATATTATCTACAAAAATGTTTTAATATTACAACACTGATTTGTTATTAATTTGCCACAAAACTAATTTTTCACTAAAATATATAATAAAAAATGTAGTTAAATGACATCTACTGCCGGTGTGTATGCCCAGTCATTTGTGATTACTAAATTTCATTCCAAAAGGACTTAAATTGTAATTTCATAAAATGAAATAAACAAAATTTTAATTGTTTCAATTTCAATATTAAAAAATATTACAAATATTGATTTATTGAAATCTATATAATATAAAAGCTGAAAATAATTAATTTGTATTGCGCAAAACACAATAATTACTAATATTACTACTAAATAATAGTATAATATTAATATTATACAATTATACAAAATATACATTTTATATAATTTTTTTAAATAAATAGGTTTTTTTTGCTTAAGTGTTAGAGTTAACAAAAACGAAAGCTTCGCCCAAATCACACATTAAATACCCATAGTTTAATACTCTCATAATAAAATCATTTAAACGGTTCAAGAGAAAATTTATATAAAAAATATAATTTTAAAATATTTATAAATCAGAGATGAATGAATATGCAGTCCTCTAGTAGATCTCATTCAACTACATTTTTTATCATATATTTCAGTAAAAAATTTCAGGCTTATAATATTAATATATTTTTCATCACACAGGAGGCAAGGAATTTATGCACTACACCTTCGTGAAATTGTGCTTTTCTAATTTAACAGAGTAAATTATTTTCAAAATATTTAAATGAATTAAAATTGAAATAAAATAAAAATAAGTAATCATAAAAGTTTAAAAATAATCAGGTAACGTACGCATCCATAATTGGTGCAGCTCTGAGTGAGCGAAAGAAGGTTATTGAACCCACTTAAGAGGTCGTTGCATGGCATTATAGTAAAAATAAAGCTATATTACCAGTCAATAGAATTGAAACTCAGCAGAAAAGTCTTTAAATTACTGTATTTATTTTAACAACGACTCTGGACTTTGAGGCCTTTAAGGATTTCCCGCTTTTTGAATCTGCCGGCTCGTGCGTGCTCGCTCATTCTGTGCATGTATAACGTGTCTACGCTGTACAATTCAGAAAATCGTAAACTTTACGATGCTGCAGGTCTTACTGGTATTCACGCTCCCGTCGTAAACGAGCCTCTCTTATTCAGCTTTATTGTGCCTCATGCGTATACGCGTATATATTTCGTTTAGTATATAAGACAAAAGAACCTCTATAGAGATCATATATGAAGGGATTCTCTTAGAATATGATCAATTATCTCATTGGAAACTATAAGTAAAAGAGAGATAAATAGTGATTGAATTGCAATATAATATACAACCCCTAAATGCTCATGCTTCATCAGTAACATTCGTCGAATGGACATGATGATTACCTCCTCAGCCACACTTTATAACACAAGTAACTGAAAAAAATACTTTTATGCATATTATTATACATTTTTAATTTGTTAGGCATTTAAATTACGAAAATGAATTATTTTAGCCTTATGTTGTACATGTACGTATGCGCTTACGCTTATTATAGATTGAGTTTACATTATTTCCAAAAAATGATGACAATATAAAATTATTTATTAAAAGTTTTTTAATTTATATGGATATACAGTAATCTGTACATTTATATTAGTTAGACTTTTTACTGAACCTGTTAAATTCGAGGTCAAATCGAACAGAAGAAAAAGAAAAGTCCAAAAATTTGATGTCGTGAATCGTCAGATTCCCAATGATAACATCAACTTTAATTAGATAAGAGGCACTCGAAGACGAATAGGTACCCACTGCCTATTATTCTCTTACATGAATATACGAGTAGAAACATCATACCAGATAAAGTGATTATTTTCTATTGTGAAAACCATTATTATATTATTAATTCTTTTCGACAATGATGTTTTATACCTAAGTAATTGTACTCATTTCAATTAAAATTTGAGATTGGTTTAATGTGGATTATATGCATTTGATTAAAATATTTCTCTGTAGAAACTTAGATGGTAGCTACTTGCACAAGTACTTATCTATCGATGTAAGATAAGGTATAAGGATATAATATGCAGTTTACGTCAACCTCTTCATGAGCAGTGCAATATGAGAGGTCGCTTATTCTATAAAGAAGCGAACAACAGATCTGCACTGAGGAGGTAGCAAGAGAAAAGGAAGAGGGGGACAGTGCAGCAGTGTGCGTCAACGACCTTCCAAGCGTTCTGCGTTCTTTATGTGTATAAGCAAATATGTGCACTACTAATATCATTCAATCTTTCGTCTCATTTTGTTTTTTTAATAATTATTTGAGTTGACATCAATTATTTACAACTATTTACACATGTAAATAATCCATAATGTTACATTAATTAATTTGAGCAAGGCTTTACAACATAGATGTACATGATAAGATTCTACATAACTTTTAATTTCTCACAGAGTATGGATAGTGAGTATGTTATTTTTCTAAGCCTATTAAATGACAAAAATGTAATCATGTATTTGATGATTAAATGAAAATTAATTTTGACATTCGTTTATTTTGAGATAAAAGTTGGATGTTAAATATGCTTGTTTAAAAAAATTCAAAAGGACTAATGACTATGTTAAAGAATAATTGGTGAACCAATTTGAAGAAAGATATACCCTATTATAAATTTCTTGAAACCATATTAAATTTCATACATGCAACTTTAAAATGTAAGATAGACATAAAGAGGGAGAGCTAAAAAGAGGGAAGGGTCTTCGTTTGAAATTGAGATGTTGATGCTGACGCGCAAAAGCAAGTGTACAGGTAGGTAGAGTCAACTGCATGCTCAGAGTCAAGGAGATCTTACGGCACAGGGCACACTGTGTTAACACTAAATACTGACCTACCTGAAAGCTCTTCGTGCTACGTATTCCTTCCTTCGCAAGGCGCGTATACACGAACGTATATACGTTATACAGTAAAGTGAATGCATGCACCGCTGGTTCAAATAAGAATGGAGAATACCCGTCTCTCAATGAGATAAGCCCTTCTAATCTTTATAATATACAATCATGTCAGATTTTCTCATATTTTGGCAGAAGTGCTAATCGCGTGTTGCATTCTAATATTGACCTAAAATAAATGTAAGTATGTCATTAAAATCCATGAGATCAAATCAATTCACATTCATGCAACTGCTTGTTTTCTATAAGGAGCTCAAAAAATACATGCACAAAAGAAGTTTGTGCGAAACAGAAAATTTTCGCTTTTTTCATATTACATATTTTTTATTAATATTTATACAAAATCGAAATATAATATGAGAAGAATAGTTTTTGTGTATGATAATTATTCTTATAATTTTTATTAATTAATTATCAAATTTTGGTTTATTACAGTACATGCAAATATATTATAGAAAACTTTCTGTTATCAAGAAAATTTGATATATCTATGTGAACCAATTTATTTAAAACAATTTTGTTATAAGAGAAAATAATTCCTTTCGGTTATTAACTGAGAGATATGATTGTACGCATGAAAAATGCAAAAAATAATGATAAATTACTATATAAGTACTAAATTGTACATACTACAATATTAGATGCAGTTGTATGAAAAGATTTACTTATGTGCCAACTTAATATTTAAAGAGAATAACATTGAAATATGTTTTTTTTCAGCAAATAAAATTTCTACGCAACGATTAAGGTAATGTATTTAACCCTAATGATCACTTTACTATTTAAAAATAATTCATGGAATTTCCATTCCATTTCCATTCTTTTGTCATGGATTTTAACATCTATCAAAATTCAGTGTTTAATGTAAGATCTTGTGCAGTGAATAAGCTGTTACAATTATGTTTGGTGTATCATTCAACAAAACTTTTATGAATTATAATTGATGAATGATTATTTCGATTAAGAATATTTATACGAAGGTACACCAAAAACTCAAATTTTAAGAATATTACATTACAATTTATAAGTCTAATTATTACAGTAGTTTTGTAACAAAAGATATATTCTAAATAATAAATTGAATTAAATGTAATGACATAATCACCCCGATTAAGCGATTCTATAATTATCAATGTAAAATTAATGAATTCTTTTAAAAATGCACTTTTTAAAAACTTAATTCAGATTTAACTTAAAGTATTGTATTTAGAAAAATATTTAAGTATACTTTAATCCTAAAAAAATTTAAAAAATAGAAACAGAAATATATACTATCAATTATTAAGAATAAATTCTTGTAAAATATTAATCTGTCAATACGGTAAAAATGAAATTTTTTTATTTGATTAGAAACGAGAATAATAACTAGTTTTGATGATAAATTCTAGCCATAATTTTATACAAGGAAAATTTAAAAATTAAAAAATTTTAATGACTAAAAAGATAACATAGATATAAGTTATAAGACAATAAAAGACACTAATTTCCAGACGATCGTTTGAAGCAGTCTGCGACATAAATGCTCTTCTGATAAACATTTTTCAATATATTTTAGAATGGATTTTAGCTAGTAGGTAGATCCCGTACCTAGAATATAGCTATGCATGCAAACAATTTCTAAAACTTGCAATAAACACATGTGCATGCGTGCACAACATACATCACATACATCGCTATACCTCAGTACACCTCACTACATCTTTCTTGATACACGTTCTTATTGTGATAAATTATTATTATTATTATTATTATTATTGTGTTAAGTTATTCTGACAAGGTTTAATTTTGAATTGTTAATAATCTGAATATATTGTATTTTAAGTAACATGATAAGCTAAGCAATTTATAATATATATAATATTCGTGTGGTCTATACCGATTATTTTAGTATACTAAAATAGATGGGATTTCTAGTAATATTTTTATATTGAAATCTACCAATATTTTTCATACCGAGAAAATTTTTATACCAATTTTATGAGAATCATTGTTATATTTGAATACTTATTGTACTGACAGAATTCTTTTAAATTAGCTTTTGCGATTTCGTATTTTTAATAAGACAAATATGTGATATCTAAAAGGGCATAAAACAATTCGTTTTCATTGTTAACATTGAACAAGACAATTGTTATCTTTTCATAGCGATGGTATTATTATTTTAAGTGTAATAGAAGTTTTTTTTGTGTAAATAAAAGTGGAAGAAAGCGGTAATCGAGGAGATGCAGCGAAAGGAAGCGCAAAGATGAAACACATCCATTATTATCATCCTTTGAGCTATAATGAGGAGTGATAAGGTTCTTTTTACTCGGAGCACCGACTGATACAGACTGGAAGGTACAAAAAAGGAAGGAAGTGTAAATCCATCGCGAGAGTGGTGTACGATATGAGTAGAAGACTAAGAGAGTCGCGTGCGAGCACTGGATATAAGTTGGAGCGGCGCGCGCAAGGCCCCGAGCGCATTCTGCCTCGTTTATGTGAGGGGTAATGAAATGGATTTTTCCATATACACTCGGAGAGCTCCTTGCTCCGGGCGAAGGATAGAAAATATACGCGTGCATGCTATACCCAGGTAATATACCTATTGCGCTGCACGTACTGCACGGTCGTTGAGCCGGCCGCACGATATAGCCTCACCTCGCGGCTTGGATGGTGGCTGCGATCTCAAAAAAGGAGGGACATCGCGCTTGAGGAGAAACAGCGGGTGGAACGGATGAAGAGGGGGCAGATATCTTTGAAAATCGTCGAAAAATTCGCAAAGTCGAGCGTACGTCCGCTGAGCTCCTCTCCTTCGGGACCCATAAAGTGTCGGAGTAAATCACTTGATTTTATGGTGCTGCACGTTTGCCAGCCTTTAGCTGATGAATTCCTTACCCAGGCACACAGACACATGAACCAAGGAAGATAGATAGATAGAGAGAGAAAGAGAGAGAGAGAGAGAGAGATAGAGTGAGAGTGGGAGGGAGTGGGACAGAAAACGAACGTATAAGGGTACAATGGCTTTGCTTTTATCGGCTGTCTCTCCATCTTTCTCTTCCTCTCGGCAGCGCCGCCTTTTTCATCGTCTGTCTTTTCGAAAGTCTCAGCAAAAGAGTGAGGGAGAGATAGAGAGGGAAAGGGAGTGTTTGTAAAAGAAAGAGAGAGAGAGAGTAGCCAACGTAAAGGTTCGACTCGCAGGCACTTTCGGTTTGCACTGCCGTCTGTCGTGAGAAAGAACACGCCTTTGCTATCCCGAAAAATTGATTTTGTACTTTTTACTGGGGCCAAAGGGGTGAGGAGGCAAAAGAGAAAGAGGAAGACAGAGAGATACGGCGGGGAGGGGGCAGAGAGAAAGGCCCAAACAAACCGTGAGCGCCGCGCACGACGTTTCGCGAAATAATAATTATTTTCACCGTAAATCAATCATACGCGCTTTTAAAAGCTAATTCCTCGCGCTGCTCTCTTTTGGTAGGATCGCGCGAAAGGTTTTATATGTGTAAAGGGCTCCGCTTTTATTGGTTTTTACCTGTGCATACAGATATTCTTGCCACAGTGCATATGAACACATAATACGCATACGAGGGCCTATATTTACAACTTATGGATTAAAATTTTCGGTTTCAAAATTATGAATTTTGAACATTGTTAATCTAGTTGACAGCTTATATTAAACATTATTATGTTCAATTTATAGACAGCTTTATTTTTGCTTATCTTCAAAAATTCGTTAAAATGAAATTAATTTATATTAACTGTCATTCCTTAATTAAGTGGGATGAATCTATTACTTTATATGTAATTTTTATACAAATGTTTTCAAAACTTTTAGTGTAAAAATCTTTCACTGCTGAAGTAAATATCGCACGAGGCAAACGAATGAACGAAAAAAAGAATTTTAAACAAATATTTTACTTAATATATAAGGATATTAAATATACGTTAAATGCAAATTCAAATCATTTTAAAATAGTTTAAGATAATCGAAAATAGAAATAAATTGACCCTATTTTAAGATTCAGTTATGAATCATCTAAGAGAGAAATACGGAGTCTTAAACTAATTTCACTTAGGCAAGTTTCAGCGTGGCGCTCCTATGAGGAAAAAGTATATAGAAAATAATATAAATGAAAATAGAGGAAATTAAAGCAAAATTTCCTCGGACATACATATTAAAGATAGGATGAACGCCAAAGTACTATATTATAAGAGGGTTGATAAAGAAGCAACTGAGTTTTCTCGCATATTCGTAATTTTAAATTAGCCACCCTCACTGCTAGGAGAACTTAGTCGAGTGCGTTTTGCCCCAGAAAATTATAATAATTCGATGATACGTAACTGTTGCGTGCAGAGTTTGGGCGGGGCGGGCAGGAAGGAAACTCATTTAAATATCTGTATAATGGGGACGCGGTTAGGGCGGAACCTGAAGAAAATCCGAGACCCCTGTCCTCGACACCTACCCGCACAAAGTTCAGGCTCTCAAGGTTGCGACTAATAGCGGCAAAAACCGGGGAACAGAGAGTCGCGAACATCTTCGCTGGGAGCCACGTATTAACAATGGAGAATTTTCGAGCCCAAGTATCCAAGTGCAGCTGCCTACATTTTTTACCTGGCTATAGATACAACCGCACTGCTTGACTCTGATGCGACTTGCCGAGGCGAGAGCTCTTTCTTACCATATCCTGTGACTAATCTCCCTCCGACTTTTCCGGATGACTTTTTAATGCGCTCAATGATGCAGTTGCCCAGTTTTTCCCCGTTCTACTTTCGCTGATTAATCGATGCCTGCCGCTGACTTTTCCAATACGCCAAAGATTAATTGTCCGATGTCGGTATTTTCTTGTTCAAACCGAAGTACCAACAAACACGAGGTAGCCCGATACATATATTCTTTACAATCATTACAGTTGCTATTTCTCTAAGGTATGCTTACACTATTCTGTTACATTCAACTTGAACCACTTTTTTCTCAATATTAATGATAGTAATGTTACTGCATATATATTGCATATATTGTTGCAAGGTACATACACAAGAAAAAGTTTTGAAAAAAAAATATTTTTTCATTTTTCACTGAGTTTTTTCATTATTTATATATTAATTTTGTTAATAATTTCATTATAGTATATCATTTTTTTATAATATAATGCAAAATTAGAGTATGTATTGTTAAAATATTCTACTAATTACGTTGATGACTAGAAATAATTTAGCCGATTAATATTATCAAGAACAAAATAATTTTTATACATTTTTTCATGTGCAATAAATTAAATGAATACGTTTTCATATTAAATTTGTTATTTATGTGCAATTTAGAAAAATAATAAGTAAAATTTATCAAAAATTATCTTAAATTATCCTAATTATCCCTGCTTCATATAAATATATCCATCGTTGGAGCTCACGTTGGATTCATCACCAAATTCCGCTCAAAAAATAATTGACCTTTTATCTAATATGATTATAAATATTATGTAAATAGTATTATATCACGTAACTTCAATCTATTATTTAAAATGGCATAAACCAATCTATGCAATAGAGGTGGCATTTCATCTTTTAAAAAAGTAGCAACTCGCTCTAATTTGAGTGACTTATGAAGTTATTTAAATGTTATGGTTATGTAGTGACTCAAATAATTTTAGAAAGCATCTAGAGTTCATTTTCTTATAAAATTTGACAGAACAAATTTGTGTACATATAATAGATTTCAAACAAGAAATGAACGCGAAGAAACGATAAACGGCATGATAAAATAATACCATTAAAAATACAAAGATATTATCTAAGCTGAAACTAATCCGAAATTTAGCTATATAAATTATAATATTAACGAATTTTAAAAGAATACTATTTATAAACTTCTAGAGGTATGGGATTACATAATTATGCGAAATTAGGCGAAACACTTGATCTGCGCATCTCAAAATGTACTGGAAGCGGTTGTTGTTCACATCACGGGAAACGAAATTGAAATCTCAAAACTGCATATAGTCTTCCTTAGAGGACTGAATTTGATAACAGATAATGCGGAGTTCGATGCATGTAGACTAGTGAAATTTATCTAGACGGTAGAAATTATATTACGTATACGGTCATGTACATAGCCATTCAGCATACTTAAATGTTTTTAAAAAGTTTTTCCTTAAATATTTTAACAGTAGTCAGTGGTTCAATGATTTCGAAGAATTGCATTTGATTAAGTATAATATCAATATTTATCTATGTATTAAAAAAAAGAGTTTAGAGCATCAATTCAATAATTTTCAAAACTAAAATAACTAGTTTTCATTTGTAATTTAGAAATAATGACTTAAAGTATAGACTTACCTATTCTACATACAATATTTGTATCTTTCCTTCAGTATTAAGTATACTAAAAACTACAAATCTCATAAACATAATGTTTTAATATACGTTGATTAATTATTAATTATTTTTTAAAACTGTGGATAAAAATAGATGAATTATAAATTTAATTTTGAATTTTTAAATTTTTTAATTTATAAATGTATTCAAATTATTAATAATACTTTTTATAATTTTCTATGAACCAAAGAAGTATTGCAATTATGCTCTTAAGCGACCTGCGAGAATGTATTCGATTAGAAATTAATGAAAGGTATAGTATCCATCGATTCGCGGTTACGAACAAACGAGCGTCGAGTCAAATAAGTACAGCAGCATTCCAGAATCAAAGAAACGGCACAGCCAGGTGAAGAGATAAAAGCTGGTGCTGCATTCCGCTGAGCGATAAATCGAATTTACCGAGTGCCAGCGTTATATAGGAACTAGCGATCTGGAAGGGAACGAAGCAAATACATATCGTGCCCAATAAACCATTGATAGCTTTGGCGGGAGCTTATCGGTGAATCGGATCGGAATACGCGCGCGTGAGTATGACGTCACGTACGGGGCCGGATGTCGGACGCGACGTGCCACAGCCAATGCGAGCCCTCCGCGGAATAACAACTGACAAAAGAGAAGCGCTTTTTACGGAGTTGCGAGTCGACGCACCGGCGAAACATCCTCGGAAACATCTACCATAAAACCTGCCAGGCTCTGAACATTGAACCCAACACCGAATTTCCTTCGCTCATGCTTTGCACTCATGAGCTTGCAATTTGCATGAAATTGGCGTTAATCTATCCAGACATACATTTAATCCATTGAATATGTCTGAAAGTATGTACCTTGACCTTGATACCGGCATAAACGGAGCGTATTTATTAAAGTATATGCTGATGAAATGCCCGCATTTAAAAAAAGGGAAAAAAGACTGTCATTTTTCTAGACTCGAGGGTAAGGTAGTAAATATTACTATTACTTCTGCTATTTACTGACAGTCAATCGAAATATTACCCTACATATTAGCTACTATATCAAGTGTACGAATTTATTGGATGAATAACAATGATCATTTCGTAGAACTAAACTTTATACAAGTCATAATAAAAGATATACCTACTAATGAATAGCTTAGTACAATAACATAATTGTTATTAAGTTTCAATAGCGTCACGATATTTTAAAGTTTTGCATCAACTTTTGAACATAATTAGTGCAAATTTGAAAGTGTTTCTTTGTGCCAGCTTCATTTTTAGAAAGTCAACTTACGTGCTTACAATTTTAATAATAGAAAGCTTAGAATATTTCAGTTTCAAATTATAGCTCTTTTACAGTTTAATTCTATAAGAATAAACTGCAGTCATTATCTGCTTGCAATTATCTGCCCCGAATTTTACAGAATTCAATTAAGATCAAGAAGTCTGTCTATAAATCAATTCAAAATTTAATAAAAAAAATCAAATTGCTAAAAAAATTGTTTTCAAATTGTGTAGAAATAAAATTCAAAATTCTTTATCAGTTGATGCGGCTTTCTGTTGCCCTAAACTCAAAATAGAAAGTATGATATCTGTTTTATAAACGAAGTGTCAATTTATACAGCAGTGTCATGCAATAAATGATGTGCTTCACTTTGCTTTATACCACCGATGCACAAATGTAATCATTTTTTTCGACTCCTTATGCGTCCTCGAATCCTTAAAATTAGAAAAATTAAGCAATAAAACAGATAAAAATATTTACAGTATTAAAAAGTAATTAAATGAATTTCATATTTTTATGTAACGAATTGAATTTCATAAAGTTTGACAAACGACTAAAAATATTTTAAAATTTCCACTCAAACTTCATTTTTCCTTGATTTAATAAACTCAATTCTCCCAGAAAAAAGATAACGGCCCTTAACAAAATTCGTAGCGATCACTACAATATAGCTGAATCTCTGTCAAAAATCAATATAATAAATGACTCGATATGTATACACAAAACGCAAATCAAAACCATGTATTATTTCAATACAAGCTTTATAATAGTCAAAGAATTGCACTAGTAAAATATCCAATCAAAACAATATGATAAGTATCAAATCTGATACAAAAATTTCTTCCATTCCATTTTTTCTTTTCTTACTCAAAGTAATGTAAATATATAATATTGGTCATCGTAAAATTGCATACTACTTTAGTAAAGCTAACGGCAATACAGCGTAAAAAATTATATTATCTGTAATATTATATACATATTTTGTTTTTCTTTAGTAAAATATTATTAACTTGTCCGGCAAAATAGATCATCTGAAAATGCGAAGTGTTCACTATATCGTACCTCCAATTTGATTACTTACAGTTACATACGATCGCTCTAAGAGCATACCTGTAAGTGTCATCCTCCTCTAACAATTTTTTTATTTCATTAATGTCAGCTATATTTTGAAATATACACGATTTTAGTTAAACACTAAATTTTTATGTTTTTATTTGAACTATATTTTTTTTAACGATGTGAAGGTATGTACTCATAAATTAAACTATAATCTAGGTAGTGGCCGTAGAGCTTATTATCGTGTTTATTAATAGAGTATTTATCGTAGAGTTACAAATTATAGTATGACTTACAATTTTTTTATTTAAGTACGTTTAATCTCTAATTTAAATTATTGTGCTAAACTAATATAATTTACAATTAATTACATTATATACATATGAGTGATATATTTAAAAATAGGGTATCCGAGCGTTAATTGCACTGAATAGTTGATTTTCACAAAGGTGTTCTATAAATTTGACACTCAGACCCATAGTGTTCATTGCAAAGTATATGGTCTAAATCTTGATAGAAAAAATTACATTCACATTTGAGTTTTTTATAAAATTAATTCTAGTGAGGTATTTATTTAGGTTGTAGATGTTCAATCGAGCTAACTTCAATCTTTAGCAGAAATATATGTATTAATTATAAAAAAAGAATTGAACGCTATAATTACTGAAGTGCTTATTACAGTAAGTATAGTAAACATTATGAAATTTAAAGATAAAGAGTCTTACTAAAACTATTGAACTCGTAAGTTTTAGGAAATGATTGTTTTTGCAATAATTAAATAACTTTGACGTTATGTATTTTATTGTATATAGGAATAGTTTTAAGCTTAGATTGTTGTATTTAAAAATCTACATATAAATTCGGAAGTCAAAATTATAATTAAACGTTGTTTGCGAGTGCTCTTCAGTCAAAGAGGTGAAATAAAAATTGGTCATGTGGTGCACGACAGCCGTTTGTCGATAGTTTCACGTATTGGAACTTTACCCGATGAATGCTTGAACGGTACGCGTGTGAAGAGGGGGAAGTGAGGGAGAGAAAGGGAGAGAGGAATGGAAGAGCGATTGACATTTTATGCCGGAAGTTCGTCGCTCGTTTAACGACGTGCAGGAATGGGAGAAAATATACGCGTTTCCGCTCATATAACTGGTAGGAGACACGAATAAAAGGAAACGTCATGTTAAAAGCTCGCTATGCTCTAAACTTTATCGACTGTTGGTCTTTATTAAGTTCTTATAACAACTATAGAATTGCGGATTATTAGTATTTCAATTAGCTTGAGTGAATTTCACGTGTTGTTGTGATGTGCTCGTAATCAGTTGAACAGACTGCTAGTATTTATTATTATTATATTATTTATATACATTAGTGATCCAAAAACGAATTATGATTAACTTATTTCAAATCAAAACTACTAACAATGTGGCAAATTTATTTATATCCTTACTAATTGATGAAAGTTGAATTTTATTAAATAAGGCTGCATAACGTACGTTAAGATAAATTAAATTTTATAAATAGTGAAATATTAAAGAAATACATAGGTGTACTAACAATCATTCTATGACATTATTTCTAACTTAAATCTTATTGCATTAAATTTAAATCAAAGTTCTAATAAAAATGAATATATAAATTGTTAATTCTTCTTCTTTACCTACTTATATTAATTAATGAAAGAAATACGTTTTCAGAACTTTATTAAGCTTTTGATCTGTGATTTGAATATGCATTGAATATAAAAGTCAACTGTAGCACGAAATCAGTGTAATATCCGGCTGAGTATCACTTTTTTACAATATTTCATACTAAAACTGTGACAAATTGCTATCACTTTTTAGGCTGCATAATTATTTATTAATATAATTACTCACATTTACTGTAATATTCATAAAAGTAATATATATACACTTAAAATTATACTGAAAAATTATTATTGACATATATTGTTTATGTAAGGTGGAAAAAATAGATTACACTCGTTATAAAACCTCGATTTTCATATTAAATTTATTTAAATATAATTATAACTTACATTAATTTTTAAATATACATTTAAAGTAACAGATTATACAAAACAGAGATAGCTAAACAAGCTAACTCAAACTTTAAAATCCTGTACTTTTGATCTTAAATTGGGCAGTTTGATAAGATATGGTTGATACTGTGTTTCATGTAATAGGTCAAGTTTTTTAGTCTTTCTTTTGTTATGACCTTAGATGTATGTGAAAGAAATTTTTATGTCCTACACCCAGTCTGTTGAGTCGGACTCAATCTTTTTCAAATAAATCTTTGAGGTGACTCTATTATAATCTTTAGCATTTAGAAACATATAATAAACATATAAATTTTAGCATTTTAAATAGGTCATTTCTAAACTTGTTTATTCATTCTGATGTGAAAGGTTTAATAAATTTGCAGTATATTGACAATTTAATGAATGTTTCTGTCGTTTTTACATTCTTTGTAGATTTATCAGCTTCTTTATTTCTCTATAAATTCGTGTTAGCATTATATTCTAGTAAAATTAACAGTAATAGAATTTCTTATATAATTACTTCGATTTTATTTGTTTTCATGAACCTTAATCAAACTTTATTAGTCAGTATTAGTAATAAAATTTTGTGATTTTGATACTTTTGCGTAATTTATAACTCGCTAAATTGTATAAATTCGAGATAAGCTTCACAGGAAAGTATAATGTATATTTTCCCACCATTTTTATTATGATTGCACATCGAGCCAAGCATCGAGTATCTTTTTGTGTTTTTTATCTACCTGCATAGATATTTATATATAGATGTATTATTCATTAAAGTTTAATAGAATTGTGTTTTCTTGTTTGAGATGGTATTTTTTATTCATGTAATTTTATTGCATTAATAGAGATCATATTATATACTCTTTATGTCGATGCTTTAAATGACACTATAATCTAAGCTTAAGTTAAAGACGCCGAGAAACATGCAATACCTACCTGTAGACAACGGCAGACAATTATTGGTTTACTCTTATATGTTTACAATGCCAGCGTTATTATGAAGATATTTATTATTTTCGAGTTTAGTGTCAATAAAAATTTGACAGGTCAGGACTTCAAATTCATACAAGTGCACATTATAGTCATTATTTTTGTATAAAAATAATATTTTTACAATATTTAATAACAATATTTTTAATTATTAATTTAAGTATTAAATATTAATATATCACTTGTTTAAGCGTTTTTGCAGATTATTTATAGTTCTGAGTATAAATGTCTGGTTGTTTTCGAAACCATTGACCACGGTAAAGATTTTGATATTGATTTTGAGAAACGATTCAATTGGTATTTCAAAATCTATTGTTTTATATACGATAACTAAAGGATTGATAGTTTGTCTTTGGAATTATTTTGTAAATTTTTCCGGGAAAATGTTTTAATAACAAGTATTACAGCGTTAATAATTGATCTCATAATTGACTTTTACATAATATATTTTCGGTCGAGTTATTTTGAAAACTTCTATTACAAGTCTTGCTCAGTATTTTACTTTTTGCCGAACTATATATTATTGATCCATAATTTATTCGTGAAAATTTAAACAATATATATACGGTGCTAAAATCTCTGAAATGTACGGTCGAATATTTCGATAAGGAAAAGTTAACCAAAAAATGTTTAAAACAATAGTGGTATGAGTTTGAGGGAGAAATAAGAGAATTTCATTGGTTTGAACTTAAAGACTTATTTGAAGTTGTCATGAATATCACCTTCTACTTCTGAAATTGAATCTACTCTTCCTTATTTCACAATCTTGTAACTGATATCTCAATAGTTTTCCAAAAAGCTAACAAAAAATTTGTACAATGGTTATTCTTCTAGTTAGTTGCTTCATGTATAATCCTTTTACTTTTTCTGAAAGCTATATATTAATTCATATATAAATATATCTTTCTTTTAGAAAGTTAAATATAATATTTAGTATGTTTCCTACTATATTAACTCTACGAACTTTATTATTATTTATTGTCTCCGTACCATGTCAGGAATTTTTTATGTATATTAATAATATTCGAATAATTATACGTTTATATATATTTTAAACTTATTAAGAATTCGCAGATATGCGACTTTAAGATGATTAGACTATTTATAATCGATCGGTTTTATCTCAAACCATTATTGGTGTGAGTTGTTAAGATTGTTTGTTTCCACATATTATATTAGTCTTTTAATTACTTTTTTCAAATAATTTACATTTCTATTGATCTGTAATCTTAATTTGTTTTTTTTTGCCGGTCTGGGTATGGATTTTACAATTTGCCCATAAAATGACGTTTAAGCCATAATAATGTAGTGGCATATATCTTTAGTAGGTATTTATTGCTTCCTCAGGGAGAATAAGATTTTTCCGCGAATTTTAAATTAATTAGTTTCTTTCGAAGTTTTGTTATTTTTATATTTTTTTGGTTTCTAATTAAAAACTACTTTAACTTTCTTATTGCTATATGTCTTACAAAGATATTTACTAAAATGTTAGAAAATTCAATAGGATCCTTTAAAATCTTGTAATGTTTACCTAATAGTGAAAATCATTTGTAAATCTTAATTTTACCAGAGGATATTTAAATTTCTTTCATGTAAATATTTAGATATTAAATTACTACGATTTTTTTTCCTTGTTTACATATTATTTTTTACATAGATTTGTATCCGATCTAAATTATACAATTTCCTACGGCTTTATATTTTTTGTACGCGTTATCACGTTTTTTCTTTAATAGTTTTATCACTCCTTTCTATCCAGATAGCTTATTTTTTAAATACTCACGGGAAAAAATGGAATAGTAATTAAAATGATTTTCGGAACGTGAAACAGGCATTTCTGCTCGCACGCTAGAGCTCTTTTAAACAATTGCCAGCTTACCAGTTTTTAATGAAGATTATGGACTTTATAGCGTTCAATGCGCCGGTTAAATTAGGAATTTTGTGGAACCGCGGAACTAAACAGAAAAAGATTAGCACGTTATCTGGCTTTAGCGCTAGCTTTTTAAGGCGCTTTCAGTAAAGGATAGGTATTCAGAGTACTAGAAAACAAGGTTTAGGTGGCGCGCACCACAGTTTTTCATGTTCAAGTCTACTATCTATCTCTGTTACGTATGTGGGTGTTCAGGATACCTGGAAATGAGGTTCACATAGTTTTCACCAAAACTTTTCTAGACACCTAACCGGAGCAGTTTGTACACCTAGAAACGATAAACTACTATGTGCACGACCTGAACCATGAATCCGGGTAGCCCGAATACCTACATACGCATAATAGAGACAAAGTTTACACCTAAACATAGGCAACTATGAAGCGCACGTTGTTTCGACGTGTGTGTTTTTTTAAGATTGCCAAATGTTCAGTCAAAAAACTCCGGTTTTGGTATTATTTCTTTGATTTCATATATCGGTGTTTCCTGAATTGTTTTTTAGATTACTTATATACTTGTCTTTAACGTGCAGTAATCTATATATATTCCAATTTTCTATTTTATTCTTTCAATTGCACTTGCTGGTGCTGTACGTATTAGAAATTTATTTTATTGCTTGGAGTTTAGACACAGGTTCAAACTCGGTTTCAAATAAGAATAGACTCATCTAAACAAAATTATGAACATTCGCTTTTTAATTTATGCTGTACCAGTTTTAGTACCATTACATTCATTGTGTTCACATTCATCGGTTTTGCTGTTAAACTCGGGTATACTTACACTGGTCGAACATTGCTTCTATGTCAAAAGTATCTATTTTATTTGATTACTACATGGTTTAATAAACAATTCCCTGATTCTTCTTTAAGTAAAAGTTGGATAATGTTGAAGTTTAAACAACATACTAATTACTAAAAACACAATTCTATTTCTAACTTATATTAGGTTTTCTGATTAATTTTCGGGACTGTATCTACTATATGTACATTGATCCTGCTTTCTCTAGTGAACATGTATCTAAACATGTATCGTCAAGGTACGCCTTGATAGGAGGTACGCCTTGTATATGTATATTACGCATCTATACAAAGCTCAGTCTGCCCGAAGTAGCAGTGCACAGAGGTATAGAGAACGAGAGAACTAGAGAAGGGGCTCGCGCAGAATCAACGAACCGTAATATAGGCGCATATACGCGCATTATATGCGCCTTGCATTCCAGTGCCCGTTCCAGTCCGCGGCCAAGCAGGCGCGCGCGTGCTGCGTGGCCGAGCGTTTTTTCGCGATCTTGCCGCCGGATTGTAACCCGGTTTCGCGAGAGGCTTTGTTATTGGGAATTGGAGGGGAAAAAGGACACTTTCGATTGTTTCACTGCGTACAGGCAATTGCGTGCTATGTTTCACAGGATAATAACGAGTCTCTTGCCTCTCGACTTGGAGCTGCCTGTCTCGTGTTCTTAATGCGATTCGCACGCTTACTCGACTGTATTAAAAAGGAAAAGCCTAAGGGAAATTTCTGTATTGTCGTAATAATTTTTGATCGTTGGTTCACATCAAACTCCTTTAATCTTATAGGACTTGGTGTTGTATTGGTTAGAACGACCAGAACATATATTCATTAGATTCTTCATATGATCTATCACTTTTCATTTTTAAGTCAATTTTTTAAATATTAATTGGTTAATATATGTTAACTTGAAGAAAATTGTAAAAATACTTCATAATGGAAATAAAACAATTTCAAAAATACAATTTCCTAATTAAAACAACATTAAAACTAAAACACAGTTCTATTACATTTCTTTTTACATTAAATTTTTTGAACTTCATTTTCATTCACCTTTGATAATGCATGCAAGTAATCAAAAAAATAATTTTTCTCTAAATAGCTGGAATTGCGTTTATATATGCAAAATGTTGAAGTTACGGGTAAGGCCTGTCTGCTGTGAGGATTTTTTTTCATAACATGAATTTCTTAGATCATGGCAAAACGCGCGAGGGTTAAGTTCACGGGATGTGAGTTGAGATACTCTGCAGTCTTGGCTCTCTTATACCCACACGCATACTTGCCGGGAGATTCCGTGACCAATAAGAACGAGATTCATGAATATTAAGAGAGTGATTTATATGCGCTTAACTGACCGCGCTCATAAAACGAATCAAGGAATTAATTGTACTAGCACTGTTAATTAGTAGCATTGACGAGCTTTATATGCATGAAACCGCACTGTACCAGCGCTGTACGCATGTATGCATTTGCCTCCATTTGCACGCTTTGCGGTAAATGCATTTCAAGAGTAAAAGGGAGGTGAGAATCAATACCTTAATTTTCACGGTTATAAAAATCACTGATATAATTGACGGGCTTTATATACGAATTTTAACACAATGTACAGATATTGCAAACTGCGCAAAATTTGGAAGTTCGAACAAAATTAATACGATAATTAAAAGCATATTATATACCAGCATATATAACATTAATGACCTTCCAATATCCTATGTAGGAAAATTCAATTAATTGGAGCTCATACGGCAATAATCGCAAAAAGTGCAAGAGGAGAAATAACGTAGAATTACATAATATCAATATATTTAAAATTTATCCTCTGTTAACCGCGCAGATAACAATCGACTCTATTTCTTTGTCTCTAATATAAGTTCACAAAAATTAACGGTACCTCATTATCTTGCTTTCTTTTTTCTTTCTCTGCAGCGTTTAAGTTAGCGATTTCGTAAACAATGTCTCATTGCAAGTACCTAATCGGTGTAAGCAACTCATAATAATAGCAGTGAATGATTGAGCAATGTGAAATTTGTCAAGTTTTCGAATCTTGTAAGCAAAAAATAGTATTGTAGTTATGTAATGACAATTTTTTTTTATTTAATATAACACTTAAAACTGCATTGACAATAGGTAGGAAACATTTTAGTTTATTTATTGTTTTATGTTAATAAGTTCTATGTATGTGTAAGTAAATATATAAAAACTGCCAAAAACTGTAAAAAATTGTTTAAACTGTTTTTATAGTTAATTAATTATAATATATTTCTAATGATAGCCTTGTATTTATACGATTTTCAAAATTAGTTGATAAAACTAAAACATGCAGCATTAAACTAAAACATTGTGTATAAAAATACTATTTTTTATGAATTCTACATTTTTCAAATTTTTTATAAATTATCTTTAATACAGGAATGTCTTATGGATCCCTGTACAATGCGTAGAAATTTAGAAGGTTAACGAATCGCTATGCAGTCATTGATTGCCACCGCTGCCAGTTTAGTACTGCAGGTTTTCAAGGGAATTTAGTGCTACATACATATAAGTACATATGTATATATGTATATACTTATATATGTATATATATATGTATATATGTATACACTTATATATATATATATATTATCTAGTTTTTAGGTTTTCTTAAATTTCACAAATAAATTACTATACTAATCATAAAAATCATAAATCATAAAAATATTATTAAGCACGATTAAGAAAATATTATGAAACCTTAAAATTTAAAAAATCTTAGAATCCATAAGTATACTTTCTAAGTGCTATATTCAATTATCATTTTTTAAGATAATTGAATTATTATAAGATATTATTTCTATGGTATATCATACGTTATCGATAGCAATGAAGCATGCGCACTTCGAATATTAACTTATAATAAATTTACTTTTTGAATACTCAGATTTGAAATCCCACATTAGAAAATTTATTTATAAATAATTATTTCAATTTGCAAAATCTAACAGATCTTTATTAATATGTTTGATGATCTCCATGCGATTAAAACGTATATTTACCTCATTAAATTAAAATAAATTCAATTTTTGTATCATTTAAGAAGTCAATCCCCAATTCTTTTTTTTTCTAGCCAGTTGTAGACCTTTGTATCTATTTTTATTAAACTATATAGATGTTCGACAAAGATACTAAAAATTTTTTACTATTGTAATGTTTACTAACTACAATTGATACTTAGTCATTAGCTAATATGCTGTTAAAATAGGTAATTTATAGTCTAAAAGTAGATTACTTTTCTACTAGGGTTTATTTTTACTACTAGTTTATATACTTAGGATTTTAAATGTAGCAAAAATATTTCTTGAAACAAGAATCGAAAACCTTTAAAGACATTTACTCATATTTTGGGTTTAATTAATTATTAATTTATTTTAGATTTACATTTATTTTGGAAATCAATGATATAAACGGAAAGTAGAAGATTATATTTTTTTAATTCTGAAACATCTATCTCAATCTAAAGGTTTACGTAAATCTAAAGATTCGACTAATCAAACGATTATAAACTATAATACCGATATATACAACTTTTGGTAAATCCTCAGAACTTAATAAGTCATGTTTGTAGTAAAAAATTGTAGATGAAAAAATGTGAGTTTTGTTTTAGTATCATATAAAAATCAATAAAAAATTTGATAGTATACAGGGAGGTTTTACAAGCCTCACTTAAATGTCTTCGTAGGTATAACAGGTACAAAAAATGTTTAGATAAAAGTTGTACAGTTCGAGTAGGATATAAGATGGTACCTCGGTATAATCTTAAAAAGTACCTTAAAGATTATATGAAGGTTAGCTTACTGGAACATTTCTTGAATGGAACCTATTATTCATGTTACATATTTTTGTAGCTTATCTCGAGAGTCTTCCAAAAAGCAAAAGAGTTTTTCAAAATATTTTATTTATAGCATTAACTTTTTTAAATGTTTGTTTACTTACACATGTTTACATACAGAGTATCTTAACCTGTTATCATGCTCACCTGCCTTCTGAAGTTATCCCATTCTAACAGACTGCCCCTCTATCGTTAAATCGAACGAGTTATCCCCTCACGTAGTCTTGGCTATTTATTGAATCATACGTGTTCGCCTTGGAAATGTGTGACGATTTTTGGTCATACATGGAGATGGCGGAATTCGTCGAGTTTGCGCATTGATTCCGAAAGAAAGTTTGCTAAGAATAATATAATGTTTTCAGATACAATTAAGTTTATGTTCAGAAGCCAATAGATAAAACTTCAAATATTTGTTTCGTGGTTAATGATTATAATTGTTACAATAGAATAATTACTCAATGAAAAATATCTTACTATAGTGTTTTGGAAAATTCTCGAGATAACCTACAAGAATATGTCATATGGAATAGTAGGTTTCATTTAAGAAGTTTAAGGTAGCCTTCAAGTGACTTTCAAGTTACTCTTCAAGATTAAATTAATGGTACCAATTTTTGTCTAAAACAATTTTCTGTACCTGTCTGACCGAAGTAGAAATTGGGGTTGGTTCTGTGAAATGCTCCATCTGGTTTATCAGTATGATGCATTCAGAAAAACTTAATTACAGGAAATGATTTTATCATAAAAATATTCGAAAATTATTTTTTTTTAGTTTTAAATGGTTAAGCAATAAATAGTCACTTTTCTTTTAAAATTTGGATATACATGTATAAAATTTTCATATTTAGTAACATGATGATTTATAATTTCGTATTTTTTGTAAAACATGATTTTATATTTAGTTTAATTATATATAAATTAAAAAAATTTGAGATTTGAGTAGTGTTAAGTTTTAAAGCTTTATTTTATTGTACCGAGAATACGAGAATAGCATCCTTGAACCATGGATGATCACTTGGGCGTCTCTTCCTCCTTTTTCGTCCATAGCGAAAGATATACCTATGCATGAACGCAAAGCTGTACTGTACATAGATACACATAAGATGCACCGCGACTGTATAATAGCCAGCTCGCGCCTTGCCGCGGTTTAGAGTCATCCTGTTATTAATGACAAGTTAAGCGCGCTAAGGCCAAGGAGAGAATTTTATGGAAAGCGTATATGTACGAACGTATACTTTCCCGTTTTGCGACCTGAACGCAGGAGAACACCAAGAGTTATGTTTTGCTATTCCATTTTTAGAATGCGTACTACGCGCGCGCTTGGTACCGCTTCTCGAGAGCTATACATATATACATACCAATATATACATATTGTAGATTTGTCATGTGCATATACACATGTGCACACCTATACATTTTTATTATTTACGGCTTGCGACGCTTATAGGTGTTTTAATGAACAGCAGTTGTATATCACTTTTCATGACTCGAAAAGAGTAGGATCGTGAGTAAAGGGGCAACTTTGCGTTATTAAAATGCGAATAATAGCTCTACGTACGTTCCCTCAGTTCTTCTTATGCTGATCAGGACGTGACTCGCAGTGCTATGGTATACGTTCCTATATACAGATTACAGACTTATTCTTTCACGTTTTAATCACTAACTGAAAATATTTTGTTGGAATATATAAGTACTTCGATAGTCGAAAATTATAGCGTATGCTTGGTTCTCAAGTTGATCAAACAACTTTCGTATTATTGCAATCTAATCTAAATCTTTAATCATAATTTTTTAAAATTTAGTTTTATCAATTCAGTTTTATCTGAGGAAGATACCAACTAAAATGGCGAATTGTTTTTAAATTCTTGAATAACTGAATTAATAGCTGCAACAAAAATTAGTAATTATGATGTAAATAAGCAACTTTATGTATCAGTCAACAATATGGTTAAATATTTAAAATTATTTTTTTATTGTTTTTAAGGAAAATGTTTGCATAACAGAGACTATAAACAGAGAAGTATAAAGAGTAGCTAGACTCGAGTATATCAATGTTGCCCACAGCATTTCAATATAATGAAATGTAACAATTGATAATGAGAATTATTATGTGAAACGATGTATCGAAGTATTTTATTTACCTATAAATAATTTAAAAATTTTATAAAGACTTTAAAAGCTACCATTTATGACAAATGTTATGCATTTTGAGTGTAACATTTAAAATTAAAAAAGTTAGAGATTATAGGGTGACTATTAAAAAGGTTATATTTTCTTTCAAATTACTTTTAAAGTCATAATTTCCGTAAAGCGAAAGAACATGCAACTGGCTACAAAGAAAATATTGGTGTGCGCAGAATCATACTGAGAAAGGAATGTTTCCCTTAAGCACAATTTATTGCTGCACTAACAGTGCTCGCATACCTATTTTAGTAAAGATATAATTTTGTAAGCTTTGAAGCTTAATTTACAATTACCAGAATATTTATGTATTTATTTATTAATACTTTAATAGACTTAATAATATTTGTTTTAACGTTTTAACCAACATAATTAATTATAATACTAAAAGTAAATATAACTTCTATCAAAAAATATTGTAATGCTAAAATTATTGCAGTTCAAAACATTCGTTGTTCTTCAAGAAAATTGCGTTCAATTTCAATCCGATTACTCTACATATGTAAGTAAATGTTTACTAATTAATTGAAGCTAATCTATGTTAATTACATATTCGTACTAGAAAAATCATAAAAGTAAAAATAATTGTAATAATTTGTGGAAACGTGGAGGAGTATTGAACGTCGATGTTTCTACGCAAGTGATTATTGACTATAATGGCTCAAAGGAGTCATTGCAGTTCATGAAAATGAGATGAGAAAGTTAATATGTATATGTATATATATAATTTGAAATATATTAACATTTGAAATTCAAATAATAGTTACAATATCCTATCAAAAAATGTACATTATAGAATAATCGAATTGACCCTGTCCAAAAACGCACAAAATCCCGTACATTTAAATATTCTTCCTGTGGTTAACGAGATCTTCATTTTCCCTCATCCCTCTTCCACCCTTTAGGACATACATCGTTTGTAGGCACACTGCACGCTCCCAGCGAAGAGAAAAGGTCAGGCGTACGGCACCGCACACACAAACGACTATGCAAATTCAAAAGTCCTTCCCTCTCTCTCTCTTCTTTGGGGTGGCGGTGTCGATAAATCATCGAGAATCACTTCCAAAGCGCCTACCGTGTGCGCTTACATTAAAGGCGCTGACGATGATGCCAAAGAGCTCCAGACCTAAAGATCTCGCGTGCCAATGACGCGCCTGCCTTCTTTGCTATTCTTTTTTTTCTCTCTTTATCTTTCTCGGTCTCTTTGTAAGAAACACGCGACGCCAAGTTTTCGCCCGCACGCAGATAAATTTTGGACGAGCCTGCTACAAACTACATATTGTTTAAACGTTTACATTTGACTGAATTAGTTGCATTTACACTTAAGCAGAAATTTGGATCATCATTATTTGTAGTTACCGGTGGATAGAAGTTATTTTTAAATCTATTTATTTTACCCCAAACAAATTTCTATGTATTCAAAATTAAAATAAGTTTACTTTAAATTACTATTGACCAAAATGCAGTGTATAAAAATGAATACACGTAATTTTAAGTAAAATAATTATAATTTTTACTGTGAAGTACTTTAGTAACTTCTTTAATTTGACAAGTCTATTATAACAAATTTAATAACATTTCTCTGAGTCGCTACGATTCATATAGCTGTTTTTGATTTCATAAAATTATTAAATTATAATGAAACTAAATTTTATACGATAAGTATCTATAAATATAGAATTAAAACGTCAATGCAATTAGTGGATATATAGCTTTGAAATAAAATTAGGATATCTGTTCTCATGCCTAAAATGTATATTAGCATGAGAGATGAATCTGTCTCGCACATAAATGAAATAGTTAATTTTGAAATTAAATTTTACTTAATTTTTACTCGATTATTTTCTATAAACTGATGACAATTTAACAAAGAGACTGTAATAGTTAAGTGTAATAATTAAGCATGTAATAGTTGTATATGCACGTTTCGGAAAGACTTAGAGAAAAAACGTATGGTGCAGTGGTGAGAAAAGCCCTTAAGCCAATCTCCCTGTCTCGTGTTCTTTCTCCACAAGAGCTACGCCGCACGCGTCGACATGCAAATTTGTGCGCTGGCAAACGACAATGAGCCGCAGTAGCAGCACTAGTTATCCTTTCCACGAAGGGAGTCGCGAACGCACAACCCATAGGGGGATATTCGCTCTTGAGTCATCTGCATATCTAAATAATCGACTGCACGCGCGTGGTAGGACTTGATGGGAAGGGAGCAAAAACGCAAAGCGCGACAAAGAAGTTTGACTCGAGAAGCGGAAACTAACGAGTATCGAGCTTCTAACATCGTGTACAGCCAGTATATACTACGATATGAAAACAGGACCTTCCGAAGAATGGTTGTTATTAAGTCTCGTGTTTGTTCGATTCCTCATAAAAATAACGCAGATTTTAGCCGATTCTTAGAAATATAAACATACATTATCTTATTTTTAAACGTATGATCACAACAGCAAATGATTTTTATTCCATCTTTTACTTTATTTTAAGTGTAATACCAAAAATAAATCTCGATGATATCGGAAAATGCTAAGGAAAGAAAATGCGATACCAATAAATATTAATTACAGTTGTTAATACACAGTTATTCAACGACTATTATGTGGAATTACATTTTGTTAATACAATTTCATACAGGTTTGGAAAGTAGTATGTACAGTAATTAGAGGTCGAGCGTCTTCCTTAGCCAATAAATTCAATATATGTATCCATCCACCCCCATCGCATTGAGCGAGCAGTGCAACGAGCATGGGCTCGGGTATGGGTGTGTTAAGACAGCGGCAACGTTCATCGGGTAGCTGGAACAGCAGCCGGCAGCAACTGATTTACAATGCAAATGGCCATCGGATTTCTTGGACAGGATACGATTGGCTACTGCCACTAGTAATGTGAGTCCAGATCTATTTCTCCCGATTCTTTGCATCAGTGCTGGTTAAATCCCAATGCTAAGCGGGGATGTGCATCATTGATTTTCGATTGAAAATCTGCTTGCTTTCAGGGGCACAGCAGGAGAAGAGCAACGGGGCAAGGGTGATGCGCATGCAAACATGCGCGAGTCGATCTCCGCCCTTCTCGTTTGGAGCTTTCGCCTTTTCCCTCTTAGGAATACTTGCATATGAATGCGCGGGGAACCCTTGCCCCTTCATGCCTCGGCCTTCCATCCGCGCTACTTTATATTCCTTTATATTTCATTTCATGCCTCTAAGCACGGATAATGCCCGGTCGAAAGCGAGAGAAAGAGAAAGAGTTCGTACTGAAAATGCATCGGCAGCTGCCGATAATGAATCTAGAGGCCCCAACCGCATGTGCATGTGTAGCTCCAGATTGATTTATCGATTAATTTGCATACGTGCAATCACGAGAAGGAGCAGCGGAGAGAAAAGATAAATATGAGTCCATGGTATGAATTCTTGTCGCGTATAGTATGCATAGCAGACGGTACCTGGAGAGGGAAAAATCGAGCCAATGGACAAACAGTATGAGAGAGGTGGGTTCACCAGGAAATTCGGCTAAATAGATCGCATACGTTTACAATTCTTACGGATAAATAATAGGAGCAGAGTAGCGTTGTCATAAATTATAGAACGCATAAAATTATGCAGCGAAGGGGAATAAATTAGGATCTACGAATATCCTATAACAGCCTTCTTATTTGTTTTTTAAATAAATCGAAATAAGTTTATATAGGCTGTTCGAAGCGAAAATGCAATAGAGAATTTAAAGGAAATTCACAGAGATTCCTGAGGACATATTTACACTAAAGTTCAGTATTACAATTATTATTTATTTGTAAGCTAAGCATAATTATCTCCTTGGAAAATAATTTACTGTAATGAGATTTCACTAATGAATATTAATAAACAAAGCGCAAGTTGCATTAAATTCGATCTTCTCAGTTTGATATGTCTCTCGTCGCCGCTATACGTATGACGTGATAAGAAAAGTAAGGAATGCCCGTAATCCCATTGTATTATGATCGGTGCGTGAGAAGTATTTGACGATTGGTATTTTGGCGCTTCGACTTTCTGTGTATCGATCCGGTTTGCTGATATTACAAATCGCATATGAAGTAGACTGTGCATAAGACATCATACACCATAACAGAAATTGTGAAAAGTGACACTTTGAATATTTAAGTTATAATTTTATGGGTGTTGATAAAGGGCTGCTCACAGTTGAAATCATCATAAGCAGTACAAGATATGAAGTATATGGTGAAACCGTCGAAAACACTCTTATAGAATATTAAGGATTTTTCGATTTTGTTGTATATTTGTATTTGACATTTCGTCGAGATCGTTATGTCGAATTGGACCTCGGTCCGTTACAGACTAATAAAAATTATTGTGAATCACTCTTATAGTACTTATTTGTTTAAACCAATACTTTGTGCTAATAAGTTTATGTTTTACAAAAAATTAGTTGTACAAAAGAAAGAAAATTATGTACATGCTTTGCTTAAATTTGAATTTTTTTTTATAAAAATGTCTTATTTTAAAAATTGTAGATATAATCGTTATAGACGTAAAAATTTCCTTTGTTTACTTTACTATTATATATATTTGATATAAATTATAATCATGAAAATTACAGGTTATAAATTAATTTTTTATCTCGAAATTAAAAAATCTTATAAGATAATGTAAAAGCAAGTTAAGATTGCAGTAAAATAATTTTCGTAAATAATCTAAACCAAATGATACAGTATAAAGTAAATTAATTAGTTTTAGCTATTCAACAATGAGCACTGAAAAAAAACAATTAATATTGGACTTTTTTAATTGTTTATCAAAAAGGCAAAATAAAAGTAACTACAGTGAAAAAAATACTATATAAGATTAAAAGAATCTAAAACTAAAGTGAAAACTAATTATTTTTTAATTCATTTATTTGTTATTAAATATAATAATAATTGGGAAGCCGAAATATATCTGTGTCATGCCTTCAGCCGATGAGAAATTCAGTATTCTGGACATGCAGCACATGAATTTTTAGCAATGAGACAGCGTCTTTATTATAATGCATAGTCTGAGGCACGGTCACTGATATTTTTTTTAATCTGTGTAAATATTCTATATTATGCTTGGATACATTCTAATATGAAGGATCCTTCTAAGGTTTGAATACAATAAAATATTTAAATTTTTTGAATATTCAGTGATCGAAAGGCCCATATTCCAAATATCGTATGTAGCCTTATAGTTTTCCGATATTGTCAAGGATATTGTTTTAAAAAAAATTAAAATAGCTATTTAGAATGAAATACTGAAAAGAAACAAATGCTGCTTATGCACTTCTATATTCAGGTTCTGCATTTAAGTATTTATTTAAAGTCGTAACGATTGATTAAACACATTACAAAGTATAACATTGTTTCTATTAACATCCATACTAATTCACAATTACACTTATTCAAATTCACAGAGTATCTACATATGCGAACGTATCGAAAACTTTGTGAAATGAACGTAGAAAAGATGTCTTCCTTATTTATTGCTTCCTCCTTGGATTGCGGGATTCGTATGTGCATATAGGCATCGGATTCATGCCAGAGCCTCTTCGCGAGGTCCGCCAAGTCAACATTTGCCTTTCTCGGATTTATTTAACGTGGTTTATTATCAATTCATTATGACTCGAAGTCATTTATGCACGGACAATGTTTATTAGCCAGCTTTACTACATTGAGAATTGTCTGAGCGATTATAAACATTTTCGTTGTTTATTCATGATTTCTACTAGTATTCTGCTATACGTATGTGAATGAGAAATATAATGATTATAAGAGACGAATAGAAGCTATACACGTACACCTATTATGTTTCAGTAACAACTTACAAAAACGTCATCTGTCATGCTCATTGAGATAAAATTTAGATAAAAATGTAAACAGATTAATGGTTGATCCTAGAAACAAACCTATACGGTTTATTCATTAAAATCTAATATATAACAAGAGAAGATATGCTAAATACATCTGCTACAAAATCTATTAGAAAGTTAACTAACGTACTCTTTGTGCACGTATATCACCCAAATTCGATCATTTAACCATAGGCAGCATAAGATTTAATGTCTGATTTACGTCCATAGGTGTATGATCCGAGATCTGATTTCGTTGAATCAAACCGATCGGATGGATGGTTTGTTGAGAACTGCGGTCATGAACATCGTTGCAGGGCGTTCACGCTTTGATTGAATAAGCTGGAGGAAGGGAGGTAGGGAGGAGAGTTAATGAAAGGCGTCAAATAGACTAGAAGAAATTAAGGAGATTTAAAAAGCGCCCCCTCTTCATCATCCATTTTTCAAATCTACAACGAAAGTAGCTTGAGTATTACAGTGCTTATTATTCTTATATATATAAGCGAACAATTTTCAACCGTATTGCTACATAATTCCTATAAACACAACTTTTTCGACTTTTAGAAAAAAAATTATTTGATATTTGATTATAATACGTTACTTATGTGTTGACGAATAAATAGAATAAAAATACATTTTTAAAGTATAAATTATTTTACTATTTTATTATGTTAAACTTGTTAATTTATTATTTTTGTAATTTATAAAATAAGTTATAGAAATTATACGATTAAGAATAATTTAATGTATTACTCAGAGTACATTTATAATCGCAAGCTATGTTCTATAAAAGCTTACATACGCAGTTGCAACTCGTATTGTGCTTTGGAGTATAACTTTTTTTTTATATTTGAATAGTAGTTCTGATCGAATGTTTCACAGATTTTCGATAAAAATTATGTTTAAAATTGAAAATTATCGCTTATGCTTAGTCTTATTTATTGCAAGTAAATGCCTAAAAACGTAACGTTTTATTTTATCTCAGTTTCTAAACGGCTGCTGCCTAATTTGCGGTTAACTTTGGCTATGGAACTATCAATTGCTCCTATACACATGTAAATTTAGACACACTTTTAAGCAGTTCGGTTATTTCATACCTCGAAACACGTGTACGTAATAGATAACTCTGTGCTGGATGGATGTATATTTTCAGATTCTCCCCACGATATTGAAACATTGAATTTAGCATACAATGATGTACATTACCTAAAAAAATATTTTTGATTTTCAAATAATTTGTGACAGTCTTATATTCAAATCGTATCCAAAAAAGATCTTACATCTCGTTAAAAAGTATATGCTTTGATAAATGTAAATAGTAAATCAATTCAAAAAATTTATACAGATTAAAAAATGAGTATTGAAGTATATATTAGATAATTTAATATATTTTGTTGCGCAGTCCAAGGAGTATCAAGTTTCTTTTATAAGTATTTTATTTTAGGAAATTAAAATATAATGTATTAAAAATAATAATGTATTAAAAACCATAATAACATTATAAAAATAAATACTACTTGATATTAAATGTAATCAATATATTAATATAATAGCAGCATTTTTTTATTAGCAGATAATATTTAATGTTTTAACAATTAGCTCACAATTTTTTACCACGAAAGTTTTAGATTTACTTAGACAATGTTAATATTTATAACAAAAATAAAATAAAAACAATTTTATACGATACAGTACTAAACGAAAGAATTTTAAGTGCCTATCATATGTAAATACGAAGCTAATACTATTTTCTGTATTAATTTGCATAAATACATCTGTTCTTTCATTTACATCGCACACGAAACGCGAACTCGCACGACTTCTTTTATTACGTGTATTAAGTGCAGTAAAAGTATATTTTGATGTAATAATAACAACAAATTCTTTATATTTTTAAATTTTAGTATTTGAATATTATATTTAACGCATTTAGTATTATTTACTGTAATAACAATTATATTTTGAATGATAATCTTTTGATTCCAGTCAGAATATCTATGATATCGTGAAGCTTAATATAATAAATATTTAGTTAAAGAATATAGATTTTTAAAATATAGACTAAATAATTAAGTCTACAAATACAGATTATAGTACCGAAGAAACAGTTTCCGAATATAAAAAAGAAAGCAACTTTGTCCCCACGTGATTTGATTAATATCAATTATCATGCATTGCAATAAATGTAGGTTGGTTATTAAAATTTTTTAAAGTAGAATGAGCGTTGAGGTATACAAAGGCATCTAAAATGCCTATACATATTTACACAAATTGATGAAGTGTACCTGCACCTAAGAAAATAATTCACACTTGCACAATTTAATCCATAATAGCGTGTAGCATAGATCTTATATATACATTAGTACAGTTGTATTACGGCCTGTCAATTATATGTCTATTTCCCGAGCTATTTCCACCGAGATTTCCACAAAAACTCAAATAAACGAAGTGTCAAATCGGAAAATACTCAAAGGAACGTTTGCACTGAAAACAAGCCTAACCTACAATTCTGTCTGTGTATCTTCTAAAACTAATTTAGAAACTAAATTTTTAAACAATTTACACATGTTTATCTATTCAAATGCTTTCGGATTATATATGTAAATATCTGGAAACTATACGTATAAATTTTTAATTAAAATAGAAGTTAACTTTTGTATGTCACTAACGGAGTTTATCTAATTGGTAATTTTTCTTTTAACTAAAAAAGTAGCGTCAAACATTGAATTAAACAGTCTGATGAAATTTATTATATTAGACCAATGTCTCTATGATATTCCGAAGCAATTATATTAAAAATAAAAGGTTACGATTGCTTGATAATGTAATGTACTGCTGTTATAAATTAAATACACACCGAGCACAAATACAACAAATACTTAAACAAAAATAAGAACTTTATTATGCTTCTGTAGTTACTCGTGTACTTGTCGATAAAGTAGTTATCATTATCATTAAAAGATATTGTCCCAATTATGATATGCCCTTCAAATTAAAAAAAATCTAAACACATTATAATCAAATACATCGTAAAAGAAGACAAAAGTAGCAAAGACGTGAAAAGCAATAGATGGATTTCACATCAAACCAAGATAACAAGTCTTTTTGACTCGAATCCATAATTTTTAATTTAAAATTGAAATAGATACAGTCGTTAAAGAAATATTTGTTGTGAGTTTGCACGTTGCTTTGAACATTAGAGATTGAAAGAGCCACTTTTATTTCACTGGTGATTATGTCACTCTGAAATTGAGTGCAATAGAGTCAAGAAGATAGTATAGAACAGCATTAGAAATAAAACAGTTTATACGAATGTTTTTGATAATCGGAGGGATCGGCGACTGAGTGACTGACACGAGTCGACTATATAGATGTAATACGAATGGACGGAACGAGTCGAGGCAGCTAGTAGATAATACGAGAGCTGCAGCGCCATCGGTGAGTGAGTGCACAAGGAGCGAAACAGTGAGCTGTCAGCGGTGAGGCTAAAGCGTCCCGTACTCTCGGCCGACTGGTGCCTGCTCCCACCTCCTGCCGTCCCCGAGAGGCTAACTCCTCGGTACGGTCCGGCGATGCGCGTCACAGCCAGCCTGGGACACGGCCAACCGCGTGACATCGGCTGCAGTGTTTTCTTTCCGGCGATTAGTCCGAGGATTAGTCGAGTTGGAGGAGGAAAGGCAGCAGCAGCAGCAGCAGCAGCAGCAGCACCACCACCACCATGCAACAGGGTGTCTAGTGGTCAAACGGTTCGACGGACACGGAGCTTTGCATCGAGGCTTGCGCAGTTGAGCAGGCGAGACAACGCAGGAGGCTCGGGCGGGCTCGCGGATAATCGGGGGTTCTCGCAGGGGAATAAAGCGGGCAAGTAAAATCCCGGCGGTGGACGGCCGGAAGCGCCAGTAGCAGGCAGGAGCACGGCAGGAAAAGCGGCGCTGGAGAGTGGGTGGAGGAGGCCGCATCCCTAGGGGGCCTCGGGAGCCTCGTGGGCGGCCTCGCGGCACCCTCGACAAAGGAGCAACTGGCGCCTCGCCTCGGGAGCGGCGAGTCAACGGCGCGAGCGACGCGTCGAGCGTCCCGGCCCCCGGCCTCGAGTTCTCGACTCCCGACTCCCGAGGCGAGGCGCGACTGGCGACTCGCCGGCCAGCCGCAGAGCCGCCTCGGAGCCTCGGAGAGAGCGGCAGCTGCCCGCGAGCCGCGAGCCGCGAGCCGCGAGCGCGATTCGAGGGCTCCCCGGCCCGCTGCTTGGAGCGCCGCGGCGACCAATGGGCCGCGGGGGCCGGCCGGGGGCGGGCCTCGCTCCCGAGCCCGGCCAATGCCGGCCCGCGGCCCAAGCCCACCCGAGCGCCGCCTCCGCGGTTGCGCACGAGCGGGGCCGCGCGGCAGCACCGGGCCGATGCGGCCTCGTCGGCCCGGAGCCCGGGAGCCGTTCGCCCGGCGGCCAGCGGCGCTCGCGACCGACGCGGCCCCGCAGCCCCACTCGAGGCCCGCTTCCCCCAGGACGATGGCTATCTGCGCGATCGCCCCGCCCGCCGGCTCCTCGGCAGCCGGCCGCTAGCCGCCCGCTAGCCGCCCGCCAGCCCGCCGCTAGCCGCCCGCCAGCCCGCCGCTAGCCGGCCGCTAGCCGCCCGCCAGCCCGCCGCCAGCCCGCCGCCAGCCCCCCGATAGCTCCACATTGGCCCACGCAACCGATCCCTTCGCCGCACTCGAGCCCAAGCCTATGGCACTTGAGTCGCCAGACTCCCTCGCTTCCTCTTTCCCACTTATTGTCTCCCTGCACTCCAGCGACACTCTCATTATTCAGCTCGTTCATTTCATTATTATTTATCGACTTGCATTCGACTGTCTATTGATTTGATGTTACTAGCTTGATTATTACTCGATCTACAGGCTGTGACGGCTCTCCTCGATCTTTTCAAAACCTACTAAAATCATTATATTCTACCTTATACGAATTTTCAGTTTTTCGTACAATTATTCCTTCCTTGCTACTGTAAGCCTTACTTGAAATCGATATTTCTACGCGGTGAAAAAAAATTATTAGTGATTAAGTGTGCTGGTTTTAATGCATCTCAAAGAGCAGACAATTAATATATAAACCTCTTGTTCTGTTTTACAAGGGACCTAGTTAGTAATTATTAAACATACGAATACTATTTTCGCATGCAAGATGACAATATGGATTCCAACGGACGACAACGAATCGTCATCGAGATCGTAACGAATTTTGTTATCCTCCGCTTACTAAATCCTATACACCGTACACAGTCGCATAGTGACTTTACATTTTTTCATTAAATGAATTGTTAAATTCGTCTCTGTATTATCATATTCTATTTTAATCGATTCTTATTGAGATCTTTCGATTGATTTACTAACTAAATAATTCCTTCGGCGACGAGAATGATCATAATAATAGTAATAATAATAATAATAATAATAATAATAATAATAATAATAATAATAGTTTTGTTAAAGTATGTTAAAGATTGTATGTGAATAAATCTTCAAACATGTACATACATTTAACTGTGACATATATTAGTTTTTAAAATTTTCTATCAATGGATTATGTTTTACAAGTGCTTAAATTAAAGCTGATCTCTCGATGTAAAAGCGAGCGTAAAACGGAAAACCCTTTTTATTTTTATATGCAAAAAAACTACTCTTCTCCGGCAACTGCACTGCGTAAAGATCACTTTGTAAGTGATAGCCCTCGATCTGCTCATCCGTTCGGTCACATATATCTCTTGACACTCGATGCTTATTTTTTTCGGCTGTAAACGTATATAATGAATAGAACAATTCTCTAGTTTGTTGTCGGCAGTTTGCAACATGCATTCTAAGTGTTAAATAGCATTATAAGCGTTTTAATTTATTTCGTGGATAAAATACGTAACATAGTATACAACCAGTTGCTTGCATCCTTTGTCAGTAGTCTATTTATGAAATTAATAAAAAGTTATACATGCCTAAGTTCTAGTTAAATAAAACGCATAACCGTTTTATAAATTAAAGGAGAGGAATTAGCGATTGCAATTAATGTCCTACGTTTAAAATTCATGGCAATATTTTTATAATAATTAGACATGTAAAAATGTAATATTTTAAGTCTGACTGATATCAATAAATTTTTATTTATTTGTTAAGATTTAAGGAGAATATAATGTAAGTTAAACGTTGTAGCTGTCTTCTCAAGTTGAATCAAGCCTTACAATTCTCCTCCAATTTTGTACATATATATTTATTTTACCCCCTTTTACTATCTCTCTCTCGCTCTCTCTCTCTTTCTCTCTCTCTCTCTCTCTCTCTCAGTCCCACTCATATCGTCGCAAGAACTTGGGAGGTGTAGGCGCGCCTTTTCCTGTACTTGGAGAAGCCAGTTCTCCGTGCAGTTCGCTGCAGATATATAGATGTGGGCACTCACAAGTTCGTAGCTCTCGTGCGACGCGGGTGCTACGTGCACACTGCCGGAAAAGACCTATTACCCGCAACTTAATAGTCCGTGAAAACAATAGAATTACGCAGCGAATCGAATAAAAATCGGGCGACCACTGTTCGTCTTACTTCGCAGCTTAGCTCTTCCGCAACGCGCTTCCCATCCTTTCCTTCTTTTGCTTTCTCTCTTAACCTTTTTCTTCATACTTGGCTCAACTTGTATCTTTTTCTTTCTCAACTCACGTGCATTTAATACGTAGTCAGAATTTTCAGAGACAGGATTACCCATAAATTCATCATCATCTAGTTATGTTATCTATTAAATTATATCCGTCTGTATACATATGAGAGCCGGAGTGAGAGTGCCGCAAGTACGCTTAAGATTTATAATTGCAAATACGCTTAATATTTCCTTATATCTTCTATTATCTCGATATTAATTTGAGAACTCTTTGTACCTTTATTCGAGCCTTTATTATTATCTTCCATTGCAGATATATTTCCCTGCAATGTTTAAAGCAATTCGACGTGTAAATAGTAAGGGGCAAAGCCAATAATTTTGCAGCCATATAGTATCGACAATACATAATACATTATTATTATATATCTATTTAAAGTCCCCAGAGATGCACACATGTCACTTTCGAAATTCATTTAAAAATTTTAAGAGTTATATGCTATGCTAATTTTTATTCATAACATTATATCTATTGCAAGTGTAAATACAAAATATTTTTGAATGTTAAGTAACAGTTATACTTAATTTCATGCAATGGCCGATAATAAAGAAATAAAAATAAAATCAATTTCGCGATATCAATATGAGCTTTGTACGCTTAGATTATTAAAAATTAATTTAAATCAACTAAATAATGTTAAATAAAAACTACTTTATTACAAATGTTTAATTTAAATTTAAACAATCTTGTAAGCACGAGGAAAAATGAGAAACTACCAAGCTTGATGTTCCTTTTTTGTAGCCTCCAGTGCCTAAGTAGGATCCGAGTCTTACAATATAATGATAAAATGCAAAGGAACAGTAAGAAAGCAATGTAAGTACGTGTAATAAACGTACTACATAACTAAAGGTGTGTGTATGAGAGTAAGAACATGTGACGCGTAGCGAAGGAAATTGGCTCGGCCCAAAATGCCGGTTATGGCAGAGGGCCGCAAAGGCTTGGCTCGACGTGCACTGGGGAATGACGCGTTCGAGGACGCGTGTGAACCAAGGAGAGCTGCTTCATGAAGCGATAGAGACAAAGGCGAGCCTCTTAAAAGGAGGAAAGGATTCTCAGCTGACAACTAACCGCTCTTCCGGAACGCTGATTAAGTCAACTGAAAGAAACAAACAAGACTGCACGAAGCTATATCGAGGGCTATATATATAATACGCGAGGAGCACTGAAAGGCTTTTTCTGCATACCTCCGTCATTTCTGCATTTTGACTTATTTCTCGGAAATCACAGACTTGGTTGTCTGTAGATATGTTTATAAGTCTGTTATTTGACCGTTATTAAATAATAAATTATCAATAAATCATGCGCTCTCTTTACAAATTTTTGAATAGGTCAAAATACATTATAGTTTAGTGATAATTATACCAGTGAACAAATGAGTCAAAATACACTCCCTTTTCAATAAGTTTTCAACTTTGATGTTTCATGGACTTTCATAAATATATAAGTAATTTTTCAACTAATTTGATAATGACTTGATCTTCTCTACACTAATAAATTTCACTCACACTCACGCAGTCAGGCAGGTATGTATAGAAAAGTATGAGTCTTTCACATGTACGGCCTCACATCGATTACTCTGCTAAAATATTGGAGCGAATTTGGAACATGGATCGTTGGAGACTCACCCATTAATACGCTCTCGCACGTCGCGCTTTTTATATTAAAAAATTCCCATAGTCGGGTTTCGCTCGTGTACACAAACGATGCCACTGAGGATGCCACGTCTTGCGGTACGGTCCCTCGTTCCTCAACTCCCACTAATGAGAAGAAAAGGAGATGCCGTAATGACGTTCTGGAAATTATGAGTAGCTTGCGGAGTCTCTCTTTCTCTCCCTCCCTTTTCGTGCTCTTATCTGTCTCACTTCTTCGCTCCCTCGCGATACACATATTGGCACGTGAAAGGGAGAGTGTGCGCGCATCGGAAAAATGGGGATGAAGTGCGCATGAGAGAGACAGAGTAAGAATAAAGAGACAGAGAGAGTTGGGTAGGAGGGAGCGACGTGGAATTTAAATGGAAGTACCGCCCACTTGCACTAAGAAGCGAACAGGCGAACGGGCGATCGATCGAAGGTCGTCGAGACAAGAGAAGAAGCTCAGTCGAAAGAGAGAAGAGAGTGAAAGAGAAAGAAGACAACTACAACGACTACAGGGATCGAGGAAAATCAAGGGGCCGATCTCCTCACGACTCCCAAGGAGTCCCGAGAAGCGCGATACAGGTGAACCATGTAGATGCGGGAGGCGCAAGAGATTGCCCGGAAACGGACACGTACGCCGTGAATTTTCAATGGGAGATCGTTGGACAGAGTAGAGCGTAGCAGGGCGCCCCCTGAGATCATTACAACATCGAGATGGTAGGTGGTAGGTGGTAGGTGGTAGGTGGTAGGTGGTAGGTACACCTACGCCTGCCATTGAAGGGAGGCAGGCAGGAAAATTCTGAGAACGTTGGCCCCAAAGAGAGAAAGAGAGAGCAACTTTTCGCTTGGTACGATTCGAAGCTTGTTATATTGCGGCATTTGATTTTTTCTTTGACTTCCGATAACTTCAAAGCATCTCTCCTTCATTAGTATTAGCGGACCTGCTTATGCGAGTAGATGCTATTGCACTTACCCTTCTTCGTACATATCTGCGATAACCAATCAGTGAGTAATCATATCGTTTATTGGTATTAAAATAACATTTATGAAAAGTTTCCAGCGTCTTTTAATTACTATTGTACACTGAAAACAAATAACAGTAATAAATGTTTTTCTTCGATTACTTTTATTTAAAACGGAACAGTAAATCATACTTTTCAACGACAAGTTAGAAGCTTACTTAAAAAAGGAGTTCCTCTCTTGTTTTTGTATTCGTACAACTTTTAAAACATAATGTAAATATTATTTTTGAGAAAAAGAAGCTAATAAAAAATTACTAGCCTATATCATAAATATGTTTTATTGTAATAAGTACATGAATGTTTACATTGTAATTACTACGGTTTGAGTAAATTTTACTATGCGGCATATTAAAATCAAGCGGCTTGAACGGTTGATGTCTAAAACAGAACTGTATAGCGTACCGTTTTTATAAACCAGAAATTTTCCTAAATTTAGTATGGGACTATAACATATGTGAAATAAATAATGGTAAAGATAGCGATGCCGCTAATAAAACAGCGTGTATATTAATTATTATATATATTTCTGCGATTAAAGGCAAGAAAGAACAACTACAGGTACAATGTGGTGACTGCGCACACAGGTGTCATATAGAGGGGTAGAAACAGACTGCTATAAGTTGTTGAAAGAGGTCTATGGTTATGATTCTCTATCTCGTATTTTTGAATGGAATAAACAGTTTTTTGAAGGTCGAGACAGCACCGAAGATGATTAATGTTCAAGTCGACTTGCCCTGTTTCAATTTCGCAAGCAGTGATCACAATCAATGAAATTGTCCACATAGAGCGTCGTATGCGCATTTATTTTACTATAGTAAACTACGGAATATAGTAATTATTGTTATAATACTCTAATTTACTCTAGAATAAAAAACTGATTTAAGATTAAATAGTTTGATCATTTTAATACCGTTACAGAATACTGAAACAATGTAGCAGCATCAGTAAACAGATGCCTTTGTTGACTACAATTCGAATTCATAAACTCAGTCAGTATATACACCGTTGAAACACTTACAAGGCGATCAATAGGGAAAGGGAAAGGTTTCAAAGAGATGCAAAGTGTATACACACCACAGTTATTTGATCGAGAACGAGTGCCGGCTCTGTTGCGATCTCTCTCTGTTACTCTCTCTCTCTCTCTATCTCTCTCTCTCTCTCCCTCTCTCTAATTGGCCACGACCCAAGGCGATGTAATCGAAATCAGAGAGTGAAGTAAGGGCCGGTACTTGTACACCCCCACCACTTGTGGTGGAGCACCAGGTATTTTTGAAATTTCAAATCGGTACATTTGCGTTGCAGATGCGCGCGAGGTTCAAGAAAGAGAGGAGTGGAGGACAAGCTAAGAGCGAATTGAGGATCGCAAAAGGGCTGCAGCGTGTTACCCCGGCATTCCCTGCGCTCCGGTATAATGTTTCCTCTCAATTAAGCCTTAATTAAGTTAAAATTAACATCGGAGATTTCTCCCCGTACTGAACCTTCTTCGCGAGGGTATCGCTAGGGCAGCTGGAGAATGAAGGAGACCTAGAAAGAAGGGGCGATCACCCAACGGTGGGTGGCCCGACTCAGTCGCGAGTACCGTCGCCCGAGGGATTGTATAACCATTGGCGCGGGCGTAGCAGTTCGGACTATCACCTGAGATATCTTGGACAGACGCAAAGAAGTAAAATGTTCCTTTACTTATAGAATTCATCTTATTCTCCTCTTCTATGAAAATAGCTGATAACTCGTTTTTCTCTTGCCTGCCGTTTATTATTATCATCATCATTATTATTATCATTGTATTCTTATTATCATATTGATATTATTAAACTGCAATACTCCAAATGCAAAACAGAGGAAAAATACCCGTTTATGTGAGATTGAAGCTTTTACGATTAAAGGCAATTAATATATAGATATATTAAAATAAAATGATCACGTTCGTTCTCTGTCCTAAGTTTATTCGCAGTTTCTGTACACTTGCACGACAATAAAGGTGTCTAAGCTAAAATCAAGGACGAAAGCATGGTCACGAGCCATGGAACTTTATACTAAGAACTGAATGCTCCATAGATAAACTGAACTTCATTAGGACACAAATGATCGGAGAAGGCGATCCTGTCCACAAAGGTTTCTCCCTTTTAAATAGCGCAGTGAATTCCCTCTTAAACTGCAATCAGGCAATATTATAATTGAATTAGGACCTTAAATTTTAAATAGAATTAATAATAAACAAAATCAATTTAAAAATGAGACACTTTGAATATTTTAGAGAAATTCCATATAAGCTTTAAAATATAGTATTTTTTATATTTTAAGATTACAAAGTATGCTTATGTAATAATATTGTATCCATTTGTAACCTATTTTAAGGATATTCATGTAGATGAATATTAAAATTCTGGCCGGATCAGTTTCTTATAAATAAATTAGATTTTTTATGTTTTAACATATAATTTCTAAGTAAAACGCTTGTTTTGATAACCGAAATAACATGCAAATGCTATCATTCAATTTTTTTTTGTTAATGAGTAAATACGCCAAACCTAAAATTTTTATATTGATAAATTATATAGTTAAGTGAGTTGAAAGACGCTTAGTACATATTATTCAAATACATTTTTATTATATATTTCAGTAAAAACTCTATTACATAAAAGAATTCATTCAACAGTTAAGAAATTTGTGCCTTACACATTTAACGCTGTCTTTATAAATACCAATGTCCTGATAAAAACATGATTATCATTATAGATATATATAGGAAAATCATTGTTTTTGTAAAATACCGATTCCTTATATGTATGGCTATTGTATGGCGAGTGAAATGGTTTTAAAATAAAACGTGAAACTAAAACACGAGATTATTCTTAAGAACAAAATCTGATCTTTACTACTATGGATTTTATGTTGTTGATTTATTAATGCAAGAATTCCGTTTTTTCCTTTCTGCTTTCTATGCATTATACGTATATATTAGTAGTTGTATATATGTACCATCATAACTTGTATAGAGTATATGTTTCCGAAAACCATAAAAATCTAATTATTATGGGTTGAAGTTATGATGATAATACAAAAAAAATATGCTGATTCATTAATTTTTAAATTGCTTTTGAATTCTGTTTTCAATTTTTAATTTATATATTTCAAGATTAAAAGCATAATTTAAGGAGAATGAAAATATAAATAAATATTTTTACCTTAACATTAAGTAACAATAAAGTCAAAATCAAGAGATCTTGTTATCTAAAATAAAAAAATTTCTAAGACATTGTATTTAAAAAGTTTTTTATTTCATTATATGATCTTCAGTAAATAAAATTTCATTTTACGAGTAACTTTTATTTATTTTATTTTTAAATTTATTAATAATTTAAAATTACTCAGCCTATAAGAATTTTACCTACTTTAGTATATTTTACTTGTGTACATCAAAGTTGTGTTGAATACAAAATCTATATGCCATATATTTATATTTTTAAATAATTAATATGAAAGGAAAATAGAGTTTGCAGCAGATGCTTTGTTTCTGTTGTATGTTTAAGAGAAACTTTTTCTTACTCGTACGTAAACGAACTCACGAGTCGATGACGTCATTTCCGTTTCCTGGTACTCGTATTATACGGTGCGTATAGTCCGGGACATACTGTCGTTCATTTTAATCGTTCAGCTTAGTCGCGACTCATGTGCGAAGTGGAAAATACGAATAGAATAGAGAAATTAAGTGTGCATGGCGCAACGAGAATGAACCGTTGCATGGTGGGTGGTTGAAGCCCCTTATTAGAAAATACATCCAGAATGATATTCTTGATTAGCCAAGATTGTGTACAGCGACTGATTGGTACAGCGAAAATATGTATTCACAGAAATCTCTATAACTGGTGAATCTGTTTACATTGCTTTTAAATTGGTGGACCATAGACTATCGTAGTCCTATAAAATTTTTTTTGATGATACCATGATAATATTTTAGATACTATTCGACGATAGTATTTTTGGAGTTTTTTTGTAAGAAATAACGTTATCATTATATTGGCTGGCGAACGACATATTGTGATTGTCAATTAGAATATCTTGAAATGTTCTATGCATGTCTACTTATAGTACAAGGATACTCAAGAAAGTATTCCAATCTATTTTGCAAAATAAATAAACCAAAACAGACAGTTCTGGTTTTTAGTCTTGTTGTTATTTGTAGACTGATTTATACTTTATTAATTTTAATATTTTTTAAGATATTTAAAAGGATAATTTGTTTTTCTTTATAAATTATATATAGTTAATAAGAGGTTGTTTACTTGAGGCTAGAATTAGATATTAAAAATAATATTTATTTACATCGTGATATTACAAAAAATGAATCAAGTTGATTAAAACAGTGTTACTAGAATTAAGATTAATAATAATTTTTTATAATGAATTAAATGATACATTTGTATGGTCTGAATTATATCATGTTTTATTAATTCTATTATTAAATTATCATATACTTTACTTCATTAAAGTTCAAATTACAGATTAATCCTGAAACAAACATTAATAAGTAGAATGTATAGGTAGAATATCTCGTGAACAATACATTTTTTCTAGAACATTATTGCAGTAAGTCAAACTTCTGAGACCAGAGGCGAAGATAATGAGATTGATTCTGAATATTTTCAAGGTTCAATATTTTATTAAATACACATTTTATAAATCAATTAGAAATTAATAAATGAATTCCTACAGTTAATGAATATTACAAATTTGAATCATTTAAGTACAATTATTATCGAAAATTCAAGAAAAGTAAACTGAGTCTTGTTCGCTAATTGGTTTTTAACAACTTATTTTATCATTGTAAATATTTTGAACCAATGTAATTATAGAATCAATATAATCTAAAATGCAATAAAAGAAGTATTGACAGCTATAAATAGAACATAGTTGCGCCACCTCAATATACAATAATAATATCAGTTAGTGAAGATTACGCTTACTTTATTTAAGTCTTCGAAAAGTGGTATTAAACTGTTGTCATCCAAGTATAAAATTTTGTTACATATTACACATAAGCATCAATCTCTGAAGGCTAAACATTGTACTGATAAATTAAAATGTATTGTTTATTAGGCCTACAATTTTATAAAGTCATGCATAAAATGGTTATATTATGAAACTAACTAGTACATGCAGAAATTAAAATAATATTGTATATGTATCTATGCATGACATACACGCAGCTGACTCTTGAAGGGAAACCATGTTAGAGCCTTGTAAACGCCTGTTGGAAGTTGACATACAATTTATGAATCTATCGAATCGACGATAATTTCTCAATAGTATGAGATATCTAAAAAATGTGCAAATTCTTATAAATTTCTCAAATAAATCTTTTTGAAAAATATTAAGGCCATTCATTTAATATATTAATTTTAACAAAGAACCGTCTTCTTGAATGTCGGCAATACAAAGAGCGTGAAGTTTTGTACATCTAAAAACATTTTTTATTGAAAATCTACTTACTTGACATCGGTAACTAATGTTGCTTAAAAGTCTACCCTTATGACCTTAGAAGATATTTGTATTGAAAATTTCCTGTTCTTTCTACAGCCGACGTGAAAGTTTACCATTTTTTAAAACGGAGATGATCTTTTAAAATCATTATCGTAGTCAAATCTAAGGTCATCGTTCCTCGTCAAAGTTTATTTAAGTTTTACTTAAATATTAGTAACAATAGGACTAAATAAACTAATGAATTTCATAACTCGGAGAGATATCTTATTTTTATTTATTTTTAGTTTTTTAATTCATTACAGAATTATATTAGTCTTGCGATAGGCTTATACATATAGAGATAACAGTCCCGATAATAGTGTTTACGTATAGCACACTATTTAAAAATATTTTAGTATATATTTAGCAATGACAGCGAATTTTACTTATTTAGTATTTGTAAAAATGAACTTGTTGATTGTTTATTATATATTAATTTTACATTTTTTGATATTTCACTATTAGATTACAAATGGAAATACTCTGATCTTTTACAATTGATTCTATTTCTAACGGGACATATAATTTTAGTTTCACAATGTGTTCTATCAGCTCTACTCTTTGCTTATTGTACAAATTGCATTTCCACAGTACGTTATTAAGCTCTAGTATAAAGACAGAATAGTTTACGGGTTGGTGCCCAACTAGGTTCCTATTCAAAATTTTAATATGTTGAAGATTTTGTAGATTTATGATTTCAAAAGTACATGATTTCATATGTATGTAAATCGTTATAATTTGTTTCAATACTTTTGGGTTTCTTTTTGGATTTATCGAAGTAGATCACTTTTATTTTGTAGTGGTCAAAAAAATCTTAAACATTTTAAGTTCGATTCTATAGCTATTGGAGCTTTTTAATGCAGTTTATACCACTTTTATTGTACGAAAGTGCGAATATACAGTGATTTCGTCTGCAGACAAGGATATTTGCGATATGAATTGTAAATAAAACGTGAAGAAGCGGACGAGTATTTCCCATTGTGGAATATTTTAATAAGCCGATCGATAATCTTCTCCGAAAGCCACTAATGCTACATATTATGTAGGCTGACAATTATGTGCGAAACTTGAAAGTGTGGCAGCACTGCAATTTAATAAAAGAGTATTCTATGCTTACATAATCATTTGCAGCTTAAACATAACAAGTGTATTGCCGGTATTTCGGCCTAGCCTGTAAATGTATATTACGAAAACTAAGGGTAAAATTTGAAGGCTTATTTGAACAAGATTTACCTTTCCCGCAATCACTTTGATAATGAAGAATAAGGTGAATCAGCTCAGCTCACCACTGTAATCTATTTTTTAATATAACTTAATAGAACTTGCAAGCGCATGACATGAGCGCTATAGGTTGCAAGATCTGGTCGTCGACCAGTTTAGCAAGATGAATAAACGTTATCTTATAGAGTACTCCGAAAACCTTGAAGTCTTACGTGCATTCTTATATATTTAAATACTAAAAACTACAATGCGTATCATCTGGACCTCATCTTCGAATAATTCTAAATCCTTGATCAAAAAAACCGATAATTTCCCGATTTTGAATAGCGTAGTAACGTTCAAGTCAAAACATACAATAAGCTTAGGTTTATAATAGGTATATAATAGATAGGTATATCATAAACTAGGTATCTCTTAATGATTTTAGAGTCAAATCATCATGATGATTATGTTTATTGTTCAGTTTGCTTTGAATTATGTTTCCGTTTATTCGAGAATAACTAATATTTATTGGAGTTTAGCGAACTACATGTAGCATTACAAAAGATTTTATATATTCGAACTTTGAATAAATTTAAAATATTTAAGAAAAAATATTTGAATTTCTAATAATTTGAGAAAGGTAGAGCTGATTACTATAACTACAGAACTTTTTTGCCAGAGTACAAATCTTAGATAACTCGAAATGCAAGTACAATAAAAAACTGTAAAAAACCGTAAAATTGTAGAAAAAACCTAATAGTTTAACAAATTAAACATTATAATAATACAAAATTTATTCCGAGAACTCGTCAATTTCAATCTAGCTCTAGCTCTTAAAATCACAAACTTTAAATCTTTGTCAACTTATAGCAGAACCGAATATACCTGCTTGCCTATCTATACACTGATTTCTAAAAGAATCGTAAACTGTAATATTGACTAAACGTGCAATTCTAATTTTTGTAGGCGAAGAGTGAACTTGTTATATTATCTTTTAATTTGTAGTTAATTTAAACGGAAAGCTGTAGCTCAATGAACACGATATTTAATAATGGAAGGTAAAAATATATTTTGTATTTAGTTTATCTATTGTGTATTGTAAGGTATACGTTGCATATTATTCGCAAAATTTCTTGGTTGAATGTAAGCTTTCAGTGTAATGATCATCCGCAGTTAAGAATCAGTTTACGTGAGGGAACTAATGAAGCACCTTACAGAATGTAGTATTACCGTGTGTTGTACCAGCTCTTATACGGGTAGTCTTTGTTCTTGAGACAGAGTGCGCAGTTCAGTTTGTTTTTCATTTTAGGCGATCTTAAAGTTGTACCGTATTATATAGTATTTAGTTTCGTGTTTTTATTAGCAATAATGATGGAAGAGAATTACTATGCTGATGTTTCTTTATCAAAAATAAACAATACTGTGAAAAGTTAGACTTGGAAAGAAGAGTGTAAAAGTTGGGAAGAAGGAATATTGGGTAAACAAACAAATAAAATTGAGTTTCAATTAACAACACTATCAGGCCCTATCAGTTAGCAAAATTAAGTCAACCAATCATATCATATAATTAATTAATGCTTGAATTGACAATGAAACCTTCTATTCAAGTTGTAGGACGTAACCTTAAATATTGAGCAAATAACTGTTAGTGCAGAAAGCAGCTGAAGCAAATATCCGTTTTCTAGCCGATACGCACAAATTGATTCAAAAATATAGTCTGCGCATGCGTAACAACATTAAATTGATGTTAATAACTAAGTTTATCTTAGGATATTGCATATAGGTATTTTTTAATTAATAGATTATTAGAGCTAGATAATTGCACGAATATTTAGTTAAAAAATATTTAGTTAAAAAATAATCTTAAAACTAAAAATACAAAAGATAAATTTTTAATAATATTTAATATAATTTTTAAATAATAATAAGTGCAAATATGCTAATTTTGATTTTTTTCATCCAATTTGATACATTTTGAACTTACAATTTCGAATTCCTTGATCAAACTTAAGTATGAGACAAATCAAATATTTTTAATAATTTATATACTTCAATATAGTAACTTTATAATAGAAATTTTCACATTTTAAAGAAATTCACATATTTATCCACGTAACTTTTTTATTTCATGTATTTGTAAATAAATTAAAAATTAAATGGAAATTCTCTTTAATTAAGTATCTAGTAAACATAATCACGATGAAACATTTCCAAACGTACTATGCCAATTTAAATGTTGGTTTAAAATAATAAGATACTTAAAATTTTAGATATATAAAGCAAGTGTTTAATATTAGTCGTCAAATTTAAGGATTAGAACAAAAAGTATTTTCTGTAGTCAATTTACAAATATATAATTAATACTTACTGTACACTAAGTATTAATCTACATTTTGACTATATTAAAACAATTCACTTTATTTTTCATATGGGTTTTCTAGTATTTTCTAATTGTACAAGATAATTTTCTCAAGAGAGTCGTTATTTCCTTTGTATTATTTGTTGTCAATAGAAAGCTCTTGAACGCAGCTTAATACATGTAGAAAATCAGAAACTGCAGTTTTCACACCAGTTTTTACTATAAGGTTTCGAACGATTTGTATATAATATAAATTGGATTGACCTGGATTAATTTATTCATATTTAGCCATTACACTCAACTCTATCCTATCTTGTTCTTTGGATGGTCAGTACATAAATATAAATCTATTGTGAGAGTATTGTATAATAGTTTATGAAAAGCAGGAATCTAAAAAGTATAATGTTGCAAATTTGAGGAATACAACTATATGAAAGAATTTTCATTTTAAAGTCATTAATTGATCATAATGACTCCTGGAATTTTCGATTAACGAGGTTTAAGTTCTTTCAGGTTCAGTAAATCTTTAATCACGATATTTATAACTTTTTTATATTATCGTAAATCTCCCAAGGAAGAATCAAGTTATTACCTTGCTATTAAATTTATATCTGCAAAGTTAGAATAAAATAAGCGAAATATTTTCACTCACTAATATGATTCTCGCAGGCTACTTTTCTTTGTGGTTGTATATGTGTTCAAGTGCAAGGTTATCTATATGAAAGTGCATTATTTGATTTCCTTGAATATAATAATAAGTTATTCGAAAATATTTTATTTTAATCACTGGTCTAAGTATTGTTTTTAATTTCTTACTTATAAATTAATTTACAAAGACTTTATTAGTTAGAAACTAATTCTCTTTACAACGAAGCGGGAAAACTTTATTTTCATGATAATGAGTAATCATCATTCTTATACTTCAATACACATACCGAAGACATATTATTTTCAAAACATGAACGAAGAAGCAAATTTTGTATGATGCAGGAGGCAAGAGAGAAAGGAAGAGAGAAAGAATAAGTATAGAGAGAGGCTAAAATTGTAATGGGATGCTCCACGCATGCTAGCAGGACGGAAGAAGGTTCAAATTGGCAAATTCGAGACGAATTCTTTTGTTTCGAGATCTCTGTAAAAGGAGCAAAAGCTGCACTCGCTTGCAAAGAGAAAAAGAGGAAGAGACGGGAGACGAGTGGCGAGAGGCACACATATCTTTTTTTTCTTCGGTTCGCGGATGACGCGGAAAGAAAGAAAGATAGAAAGAGGAACGAAGAGAATGGCAAGACCGAGCATTGCAGAGCACACCGTGTACCTGTACGACGTACACGTACAGAGATACATGCGAAGCGAGATAGAGCAAGCTGCTGGTGTGCAAGTTCGAGAGAGTGCGCGTTGGAGAATATAAGGTTTTATTTTCGAAATTTATGATTGTCAATAAATTTTAAAAGCGTTCCGTCTGGAGCCCCTAGGGCAGCTACAAACGCAGAGCAAGAAAGAGAGGAAGAGAGTGAGATGGAGAAAACGAAGATCTCTGCAGACCGCAACGTTTGTCTCTCCTTCTTCTCTCCATCCATTCTTCGCCTCCCTTATATCGTCTCTCTCTTTCTCTTCTCCCGGTTTTTCGTCCCGAGTGCGTATATGAAGAGAGAAAGAGAAAGAGAGAGAGTCGCAAGGCCCCTATGGGGATATTCGGCTTTAGCGCAGTTAATTGCGTTCGGTGCTTGCGCAGTCGCCGCGCCGCTCGCGCATGCGTGTATTTTACAACCACGCGCGATTTTCATCGTTTTTTTCCGACCATTCTCCACCTCCTAAGCCCCTGCACCAACTTCTTTTTTGTCGCTTTCTTTTCAGTTTCTTCTACTCCCTCCCTCTCTCTGTTTCTCTCTCTTTCTCTCTATCTCTCTCTATCTCTCTCTCTCTCCCTATATCTCGCCGAGGTCGACTCGCGATGTTTAATTGTTCGTCCGGTTTCCAAATCACCTCGTGCGAAGGGGAGGAAGGCATTCGCCTCGGGGATTATTACCGTCTCTCGATTCTCCTCGAGAATTTCGATTTATCACAGGCGATGCTTGATGCTCGCAGCCAAAGCGATCGCAACGATCGTTGGCATTTTGCACGTAGTTGCAGCTAATAGAGTGTATTTGTACATTCAACATTTCCACACGCACGATATTGTATGATAAACAGAAGTCAGCCGCCACGCATTGACTTATACAGTCCGAAATGAGAGTTCATAATTGAGTAAATAATTATTCAATATTTTGAAAACAAGTGATTCTCCGATCTTAATAAAACAAAATTGATCGCGAAACTGATAATTATTGATGCTGTATGATAAGGAATATCATGAGTATATAATGTCAATTTGTGCGTATAAAATGTTATAAAATACGTTATAATTTCAAAAAACAGTTTTATAATTTCATTATATTTAAGTAATATTTTAATACTGTCTTTTAAAGATAACAAGATAACTAGATGAAACGACAATATCGAAACATTATTCAAATATCCTCTTTGTACAATTAATACTTATAATTTAAAGCACAGATCCTAACTAAAGAATAATTATTTTATATTATGTGTTATTTTATAGAAAAGAGGCTTTGTTTCAAATATAGTGGGTGCACTTATATAAGTAGTGGAAATCCAATGATATATTATTAAACAAGCAATAATGGTCATTTGAATTTAAAAAGTAATCAATAGTCATAAAATAAATTATGCGATATACTCGTATAACTTTTTACTCTATAAATTATATGCATCGAAATAAACACAAATTTTTGGACAAAGACTTAGATATGTACAATTTATTAATAAAATTCACTTATTGTAACCGACATGGTAGTGAAAATGATGGTAGACTAAGGGAAATTGCAAGAAATGCCGAAAAATGTGAGGGACACAGGAAAACTGGCAGTTGAGAACTATTTTTCGAGACAAATAGATCAAGATGAAAAGATTCGCGCATCAGAATTGCCCTAATGCTCTCAGATAGGACTAACACAAGTTACCCCGAGGCTCTCCATATCTTACCATTTCGTATAGCAGGTTATTTACTCGTCTGGGAAGATTCGCACCTACTCGAGGTCGAGGCGATTTCAAACGCTATCTAGCATTCACGCTTATTCTTTCAAGTGTCTTAAGGCAAGTGATACATGTAGTTCTATACGTATGTGTCTATCATTCAGAAACACCTAAATCAGGACTTTTTTTGACGAACCAACCTACAATTTTACGAGAATGAATGTGTCGCTCAAAAAAACACCTTTTAGGTATCTAGTTGTTCGCGGAACCCGAAGACGAGGTTTAGGTAGTGTGCACAAATAAAACCTGGACCCGCGCACTACCTGGAGTTCATCTACGGATACCTCGAAAACTTAGACACTTAACAAATTGTAGACCTGAATATTAGAAGGTATGGTGCACACTACCTGGATCTATAGTATTTTGTATTCGGATGTACAAATTAATAATACTCGCGTAATTTGTATTTTATTCGTGTAAAAATAGACTGCAAAAAATTGAACGATGGATTCAACAAAATACTTAACCTAATTGAACCTAATTAACCTAATCAACACATTTGTAATAATTACTTGTAATAAATTGTAATAAATACTTAACCTAATTTAACACTATAATATTTGTCAAGAACTGGGAAAATGTTAGTTTTTTAAAAAGAAGCTTCGGTGTGTAAGCAGAAATGCGAGTTCCACGCCTTGAAAGCTGATGTAGGAATCATTATTGTCCGTGTGTCTGTGTAGTATCGCTCTCACATCATTATTAAGCACTGGTGTGCCGGTAAGAGTCCAAGCTCTTCGGACTAGCCCAAATATTCCCAAGTTGCCATTAAGGAAATATACCTCTACAACTTTCGAGAATACACACTAAAATGTGTAGAAGTTGGCGGACATCTATAAGTAGTTGTTTTATTTATGCAGTGCGGTGATTGAGGGACATGGATCCTTAATTTTTATAATTTTTTTAAATTTCAAAATAGTAATATTAAACAGTGCGGTTATTTAAGAACAATTTATTGTCCAATTTAATCATTTCATGTTAGATATTTTTTTTAAATTAAATTACTTATATTCTTTTAAATTCAGATATTTAAAAGATAAACAAAGTTTAACGCATAAGTGAAAATTAAATTCATATTTCTTTTTCTTGGTATCAAAGTTAATTATAGCGTGTCATGTAAAATAATGTATATTGTAATAAAACTTAATTTTGATCTATCAATCTGGACTCAAAATATTTTTATTATAATTTAACATTGATTATTAAATACTTTTTCATCGAACCCAATTAAAAAATCGTTGATATTGAAAATCTTGCCTAGTAAACATAAAACCTTATTATTAATATTATTATTACTATTTATTATTATTATTTACTTATTATTGCTAATAGAATGTTAATTACTATTGTTACAAACAACTAATGTTCAATTACCAGCTGAAAATATAGTTATTCATAATAGAGCTTTATGTAGTTTGCCTTTATTATCTAATTTTGATAACTCGGTGGCATTATTTTTATGTTTGATTTTCGCAAAATCGAAAAAGCAGAAATAACTACAGAAAAAATGAGAACGTTTCTCAAAATATTTAAATCACTTAAGTAATAAAAACAATAAAAGTAATAAGAAGCTTCAGCTAAAAATAATGTTTCAAAACGGAAGATTGAAAAATGTTTAGATTTTGGCTTTTTCTATATAGAGAATGAAATGAAAAATAACATACAAAGTTATTTATTTGGATTACAATTGAAATAACATAACAGTATGATTAGGATTTCATTATCTTTATTAATATAAGCAAAAATAGCAGCAAAACTCAATACATTTAAACCATAAAAATCGAGAAAGCAAACGTATTCGCGCAGTTTTTAGATATATCCAAGCACCTATTTGAATTAGAGAGGATACTCGTCAATATTTGACAGATCTTTTCATTAGAAGTCATGACTTTCCTTTCAACTGTGAAGACGTGACTTTTGAAAATACATAAGGAAAGTCGAACTTCAAGTTGCTGTTTGAACTGAGAGTTGCGTTTAAGAAATGATTGAGAAGTCTAATCCTGATGTATTATCTCAATGTTTCATGAATGCTTACATTATTGGAATATATTCGGTATCAATGGAGATACTTAGCATTTGTAATTTTAAGTAATAACATTCTACATTATTATTGAAAATGATGTAGATGAGCTTTATTATTATTATTATCATTATTAAAATTATCGATACAGTTGGAAATAAGACAAATATACATAATCATTCAAAATCATGCAACTATTTTCGTCACGGATTTATTCAAATTACAAAATTAAATTATTAAATATAAGCATCAAATTATGTAAAACATTAACATAAACAATAAAACATAAACATGATTATTTTATTATAATGCAATTAAAAATATGTACTAAGAAAATTATACATATGAAGTAAAGTTTATAATAGAAAAGAAATCGCCTAGTTAGAGTAACTTATTTTGCTACATACAACAGTAGTTTATTGTTAAAAATAATAGCCAAAATATAAATTAAATTAAATTTGAAGCTTCTAGTATTCTGAAACATGATTCTACATTTTATTTCACTTATTTTTGAAATTATTTTACATTTTTATATTGCTTATTATATGTTTAACTTTCCAATATAAACGTAATAATAATTTCTAATGTAATAATTTACAATAAATAAACTATATAATGTTTAATGTTAATAAATATTTAATGTGATAATAAATAATAATTTATTTTACCTAACTCTTATTGGTTTTATTTTGCAATGTACATACTACGTATTTATTACAGCTTTATTGTTTGTGCACATTTTATTTATTTGACGTCGTTTTAATTATACTCTCTTTTCTATGTTAACTAAGATTGGACTTGCAATATGTGATTAACAAAATAGGTGAGAAAAATCAGCTCTATTTATATCAGTCAGTTAAGAACAAGTATCGAACCCTGGACTACCGGAATATAAGCTTCACAATGCCAAGTTGTCGAATGAATCACCACATAGCTCATTTAATTTAATTAATTATATATTTGTTTGATTTAATTAGATATTGCTTTTAAGATATAATCACTTATCTTAAAAAATTTCTTTTTTCTTATTTTTTTTATTTTTCTTTGCTTCAATTGAATTTTTCATTCTTATTTTATCTTATATTTCTATTATTATAATATGAATTCTGCAGGATCATTAACGTGTGTATCGCCATGCGCAATTTGTCAATCTATGTGATCTTAAGGAAACATTTCTTTTGCAATTACGGTAGAAAGATGTAGCATAATAAGTATAACAAATACTGATTATACTAACATTTTTATATTTTGTATGTTTAATCAATTATGATTTGTTTTATATTTATCGGTATCTTACATTTAAGGGTGACCTTGTCTTACGATATAGATTACTGAAAAATGATAATTTTACTGATTTACATTTATAGAGAATAAATAATATATCTATACTAATCGATATATTGATAAGTAATGACTATAAAATTGTTTAAAACCATTGTTACCCACAAAGATAATGCTGTGTTTGTTATCTCTAATTACATAGAGAGACTATTGATTCATAATTCCGCAATAGTAACCCGAAATATTGCACCAGGTAAACAAATAAAAAGATTTTAAATTATATAATAGGAAAACTATTATTTTCCATCATGACAACATCGTATAGCACACTTTTTCGATAACCCGTAATAAATTGTAAGAGCTTTATTGTGCACCAGTGTTTAGCTAGTGCTTTGACCTGTGCTAACCGGCAAGTCTAAAACAAAGTTATATTGACGAATTACTGTTTAGCAATGTAACACGCATATGCACTTTTAAATACATACTCAGAGGCATAAGTATATGTTACCCTGCATGCATACTTATATTCACTGTATCTTATTTACAGCAAGACTCCTTGTAATTGATCCGCTTAGATCTGCCTACTCGGCCTAAGTTTCTTTGCTTGTATATCCGAGATTATATCCTAAAATCTTTGTTGCAGGGTTTAAAGTTAATAAAATATCATTCTTAGAACGTATTTTATATTTTCCAATTATTAATTATTATAAAGCATATTTTTATATAATTATTATTTTTCCTCAATAAAATAGTGTATTTCAGAAAAGTATATATTTAAATCACTTATATCTAGTGGTTTAATATAGACAATCATTATTTTAATGATTTTCACTTTTCATATTTAAACATTGTTTATACCTACAGTACGGAATACAAGGGTGATAATCATGTGTCCCTTAGGTTCCGGATGAAGTATAGTTTTTTTAATAATAATAATAATTTACCTACAGCCAATTTTATTTTTTTTTATTTACACATTAATCACCAGTTCATCGGTGACCGAGGTAAAAATCTAATAAAAATGACTCTTCCAGTAGTCAGTTACTGTTGTCTGATTCTCTGGTTAGTTCACTTTTAACTGAGCGTAGACAGAAACACTGCCGAATTATGGTATAGAGATTATTTGTACAGCTATTATAAAATTGATTTTTTTTAAATGGTTTATCATAATTTTTATACATGTAAATTTGTTTATGAAAAACTGTGAAATACAATTCTGTATCAATTTTGGAAATATACTTTTCGTAAGCTATAAAAATATTTTATAAGAGTTATAATTTAGATTGGTTTCACAGGATTGAAGTAAATAATAAAAGGATATTCTTCTTTTTGATGAAAACTACTTTTGTATTTGAATGAAAAGACTTACTTTAAAACAAGGCTATATCCGAGGCTATACCCTAATCAAACGTTGAATGCCTACAATTTATACATTTTCAGAATAAAATCAGTCAATCGGTTTTAGAGAAAGTATACGCAAACCTAAAATTTTCAACAATGTACGAATCACAGTTTTGTAGAAATACAGACTCTTAGTAGATCTCATTCAAGTATATCTTTTTATTATAAATTTCATTAAAAAATTTATAATATATTACAAAAGGCTTATAATTTTAAGTGTACTGTCCCTTTTAGTAACTTGTTGGTTCCCACTCATGCAGAATTATAAAATATAGGGTACAATAACACGAGACGTACGGCTACTAGAACTCTTAACTGTAGGTGAGAGTTCCGATTTTCCGCACACTCCCTCTACACTCAACGCACATGGTATCTTTCGACGAGGAGCACGAAAATCGATATTTCATGGCTAATCACCAGTATTTCGGAGGCGTGGAAAAGGCCTGGTTATTTATCGCGTCGCCCCGGGAGGCAACCACGAGCAGCCGGAGCCCGACGAGTAAGTACGGGGGTTGAGTTGGGTTCAGTTCGAGAGATGCTGCTGTTTCTCGCTCCCGCGGGCGGCTTCCTTTTTTCTCCGTCTGCCCTATCCCTGCGAAAAATTACGAGCGACTAGCAAGCCAACGCTTATCGCCCGAGAATCTGTCTTGCTCGACGCACCATCACTCCGTAGTAACTCTACCAATTGTTGATTACTGACATTGCACCCAGTACCTCGAGAACCATTATGAGGACTTTTGAAGCTGTTTTTCCTTTAGGGCTTATATATTTATGTGCTTATATGTTCTCGCCAGTGATTTCAATTATTTTTACACCTATGTAGAAGACTATTATATTGTATTTTGAAAGTTGTTTTTAAACACACAAGTTTTTGATATATATCTATTCTTATAAAAATGTATACCCTTGATAAAAATGCAATTCAATCGTTTTATTTCAATCGTTCAGACAAAATAAAAAAGATCACACAATGATTTAATTCACTCGTATAATGGGCAATCTATTATTAGTGTACCATTTTAAAGACAATTGAATAAAAAAATTAACCTTTATGTATGTAACACAAATCATCGTCGATGGATGCTTTATGTTGAAGCAAGTAGTAACTTGCTAGAAAATTTTTATTAAATCAAAAGTACACATTAAGCATTTTTGTTCTCTACGAGATATCAACCATCGTTAGTTGGTGTCAAGATGTTATACAGTTAAAGTTTAATTATAAATTACTTTGAAGAACATTTGTATTATAGTTTTGATAAAAAATATTCATGATTACTAATTTATAAAAGTTTTAAGTAAAATTACTATAAATTTGCTTTATCCCAAATGACATTTTTAGTGATGTAATCGGTATTGAGTATTATGCAGTTTTTCGATGGAGTAAATTGAGGATTCAAAATTCGATCAATATTCTTCGAACCAGACTGGAAATAAGATTAATAAATTGAAGCAGTATCTAAATACTCTTGAGGTTACGTATAAAAGACGAACAAGATATGCAGGGCAATCTGTACCGAAGTGATTATTCATAATCAAGTTCAATCTAATGTTAGTGCGATGACGAAGCTCTTTTATCTCCGTCTCCCTCTCATACTCTTTTATGTACAACTTTTCGATCGGCCATATAATATTTCTCCTTTCTGCAGGAGCACCACATCTCTCTCTCTCTCTTTCTATGGGTTGCCTTCCAGTTAAATTAATTAAAATCCCATGCCCCTCCCCCCTCTCCCGCGAGTCTTCAAAAAAAGATTCTCCGACTCGATTACCATTATTGAACGTTACGTTTTGTTCTTAACCCGTGTGTAACCTCCTTCCTTCCATCATCTATTTCTTCGGACGCGCCTCGTGTATATACTTTTCTCTATCTCTCTTTAGCTCTTTCTCTCTGTCATATCATTAGTCGAAAAAGACGGACAACGGGGGGAAAGAAGAGGAGACGCAGCAAGGATAGGGAGACGGAGGGAGGGAGGAAAAGAAAGAGAGTGAGAGAAGACACAGGCTCTCAACCAATGACTTACTGATTCTCGTTCCCACAATATTGAAAGGCGTCGAGTCATCATTTCGAGTTCGAGAGATGAAAGAACATTATTATTCCAATTTTAAAGGATGCGAGACAGAGGGAGTGGGGGAGGGGGAAGCGGAGGGTGAGAGATAGAGAAGGAGAGAGAGCGAACCATCAACCCTTTTGGATCTCAATGGACTATCTCTCCACTCTTATCTTTCTCTCCCTTTTTTCTCTCCTTCATCCTTTTCCTTCTTCTCTGCTTCTCACTGCAGCATCCATCTGTCGACCGCTACTCTTCTCTCCCGTGGCCTTTAAGAATTCCGAATGCATCGTTATTCAAGCTTTTTGTGCCGGCCTTCTTCCTTTTTTCGATCACGCGCTGCCCCTTTTTTCCGCAACCTGTCATGTGTGCCCGCGATATCTGCCATGTGCTTTATGCCTCGTGAACTCTCGAGGACTTTCCATATTTATACACGCTTTCTCGCTCGTGCCTTCCTTCCCTCTGCCTCGTCCCTACGCGCGCTTGGGCTTTTTCTCCCTTTTTTGTGCGAGCGGTGTAATTTTAGCGCGTGAGACTGAACCGCGGCGCGCGCGTATATCCTGTCGATGATCGCGAGCAGCCAAGACGCGCTGCAGGCTCGTCTTACGCAAACACGAGGAGACGCGCCGCCACTCTTCTTCTGGTATTTCTAGCATTCTTTTTGTCGCGACTTTTTTTCCAACTTTATAACGGCCCAGCGATAAACACGCTTTTCTCAAAGTGTTAAGGGGCCTCCTCGATCCTGTAATGCCAATTTATTACCAGCAACTGCGCTTTTCAACTAGTGTAACTAATTTTGAAGCGGGCCTAAATATTATATTGAGCAGGTTGTGCATTCATTCAAATTATTATAGAAGAGATCTTTTCCACGATCGTAACAGAAACATTATTTTTAAATTTCGATCAATCTTTTTCATTTAACTTTTGATACTCAGATTCAAGTACAATGTATGACTATATTTTCAATTTAAATGCTATAAATAGTCGAGCTCTATCGCATACTTTTAAACATCAGTTTCATGTTTTTTGTTTAGAAATAAAAATAGTTTCTTCCCTGTACTATATTTTTTCAATTATTCTTTATTTTTCTCTTTTGCATTAATCATAATTTGCACATACGCGCGCTCCTGTGCATATAAAAAATTTGTACTTCAAATAAATTATTATTTTATTTATAGCTAAGAGAATAACAGAGATGATCCATGCTATATCGTGAACACAATATGAAAATATTGTACGTCAATTATTACGTGTTAAAACGAATTTATGAAATTATTAGGTTTTTTGTATTATCCTTTCGGATAATTGAACAGTACATTAACAACAAAAAAACTTATTTACATTTTAGAACAAAAGAGAAGAAAGACGAAAGTTAATTTTTTTATTGCTTTTTAGAACTTTAGATTGGTTTAAATATAGACTATATTAACTATATATATATAATATATAATATAGACTATAATATAGATAGATAATATATATATATATATATATATATATAATATAGACTATAATAAACATAATATAATGTAACTTATGATATAATTATATATCATCTAGAACACTTTTAATAATGAATTTCTTCGTATTTAAAAGATTACATAAATTAAACAAATATTGAAGAAATAAGATTATATGTTTTCATTGAACAAGTGAAATAAATAAATGAGAGACTGACGAATACTTCTATTCTACAAAAGCTGTTAGCTATACAACGATACGGCAATATGACAAATATGTCTCACTAGGAAAGGCAATAAAGATGAAACATATTTTCAAAGCGGCCTAGTTCTTAAATTTATTTAGAATATTTTCAATATTCTTTTAATGTACAGTTAAAGATATACTAAAACTAATATGTACTAAATTATATTATCAATAAAAATTATGAAAAATAATTGTTAGATTGGTCCTGCATTGTAAAATAAAAGCATTATCCTCCTTCTCCCCCCATTAGTTTAATATAATATATATACCACCAATACAATATGTTGCAATTGAATAGCATCATGATTCCAAAAATAAAGAGTTTTATCTTATTTACTTGATTTCTAAACTAACAAAAAATATTTTATTACGATAAAGAAACTTCTTACTACTACTTTTTGTAATGGAATTTTCATCTCTTAATATATTCCAAGAAATTATTTCAGTTTAATTCGATATTCATTTTTAAAATAGAATTAAATTACAATGTACTAGCCTTTTACTTTATCTTTTTACGGACATCTGTTACATTTTCTACAGTAAAGGCTACGATCATTTACGGGTTCTAATAAATTTTATAGCATAAAATTTGACCCTTAAACGCCTCGTAATTTTAACGATCTTTAAATCTTAAGTTGTAGTCTTCAATCATCGGTCAGTATTCATCAGTTTTGTATAATCTAAAATGACCTTCATTTTTCATGTAAATGCTCCTTAGCAGCAACGACTGGGGAATTTGAGATGAAATTCAGGGATGAGCAAAGACAAGATCAAGCAGCGGAAAATATGGAAACTTTTGACTGAAATTTTCAAAGTGCTATTTTAGAATCTAGTGATGGTTAAAGCACAGATGGTGACTATTGGACCTCGAAGTCAATTGAGCAAAATAACCTGGAAGTGCGGGTGGTGCAATTTCTTGGAATACGAACGGACTCGAGTGCATCCCGCCGCCGTCACTGTCGTTCTCGCTTTCGCTTTCGCTCGTACCCCTGGTCGTCTCGTCTGGACTCTACAGAGGCCGATGGCCCGAATGCCTCGGCATAGCCGCCAACTGGACTGACTGATCTTTCTTCGAAAGGGAATCTCGAAAGTAATTTGTCCGTCGATAGTCCATCTCAACCCATAAATAAATCATTTCTCTGTGAGATGTAATCGGCGACTGAAGCCAGGCTTTTCCTTTCTCTCTCTATCTTTCGCTCCTTTTTTCTTTCCTGCTTTCTTGGCTGGTTAGTCATAATTCCGAAACAGTAAACAAAGTGAATATTAACCTTTGTTTTGCTATTTCGATTCTCAATTCTCGATTATTGGTCGTCAAACCTTGTGCACTGTTTCGTCTTGCAACCTACGTGGTAATGTTTCAATACACATATAAGGCTACAAAAAATCAGCTAATTCACATGCAACGTGATTTAATACATTCTGATAATCCGTATCACCTGTAAACAAGTTCAATGCGAGAATACAGCGTATCCACATAATAGTTTAAAGTCAAATTATTACTTAATGCGGGACATTGCACATATTTTTCTCTAGGAATTCGATCTAGGAATCTGTATTAAAATGTATAAATACTATTACCTAATTTGAATTGTCAACAGCAATTATTCAAAAGTGAATTTAAAATCAGTATTAATTACTGATTATCTTACAGCTACGTAAGATAATATAAATTGCAAATATAAGAATAAAGTTCTAAAAACTTCGTCGCCATAAAATTAGATAAAGGAAGAGAAAAGGATTCTTTAATGGCAACTATAATAAACGAGAATTATGACAATTACATTTTAACTAAATAAATAAACACATTATTAAAACTAAATAATCATTACAAATTGTAATGATTATTAAACTTGAGAATCAATAGAAAGAAGTGAGCAAGCAAAGAAAATTTAAGAAAACTTAAAAGGTCAATTATTTACAACTTTATATTTACAATCTCAAATCTTTGTAAACAATTTTTAAAACCATGTATGCTAAATATGAACTTAATATAATTTTCGAATTCTGGTACTTTTATAAAGAAATTACAAAAACTTTTCTACACTTTCATTAATATAACATAAAAATGTAAGAATTTTATTGAATTATTAAAACAGTGAATTATGTCATATGCGGTTAGGGCAATCAAAGGGAGTAAATAATATGAGTGAACAAACAGGTAGTAAGTACAAAAAAGAAAGAAACGTAGAGAAAGTTTTGTTCTTTTTACAATCTAAACTCAAGGTCTGCAAAATTTTTCTCTCTCGCGCCGCGGTTTTAAACCGTGAACGAGTTCTATATCTTATATCTCTCTTAGTCTTTGTGATGTGAGCATCAGACAGAGTATACGAGGATAAGACAGAGAGAGGATTGGGATGGTGAAGTTGAGACGAGTTGCGCATCTGGAGCGTATCTGAAATCGGAGCATATTCGATTTATCCGAGAGATTCGTATCTTTCATTTAAAATATGAATATTATATACGTCTCCACGCATTGAGCTCACATTTACGTCTTTTTTCGGGAAAAGAAAGCTGTCTTGGACTCACAAGGTACGTAGATCCAAAATCAATATGCCTGTTGGTCATTATTAGCAGAGCCTACGGTAAAAAAGAAATTGATTGCGGGCTTCCTCTAGATAAGCACACACGAACATTCGTAGCCGCATTCACCTGCACTTCTATTTCCTTCATCTTTACAGAGAATGTATCATTAACCTAATATGTAAGAGGCTGTAGAGAAGTGGACCAAAATTAAAGTGGGACACACCGCGCCATAGCTCTATTCTTCGTTTCATTCCTCTTTTTTCTTTATTCTTTCCCATAGATAGATGATTCCCCTATAGCTGCGGCCCTCTCCATCCTCTCATCTTTCTCTTCCTATGCGTCTCTCTCATGTACGCTCTCTGTTTCTGTTTCTATCCCTTTCTACCGTCAAAAAAAGACCTCTTAGTGCATTGTGTGCGTATGCGTATGCATGCGCGCGCGCGTGTGTGTCATTTGGTTATACGTCGCTTTGAAGAATTCTTCCCGAGACAGAAAAATGAGCATCGTCATGAGTTTTGAAAGTAAAAAATGAAGAAGGAAAAAGATAAAGAGTCATCGACTTCTCCGGCCTAAAGTGCGTGTAGGCATGTATATATGTGTACGTATCGGCATACGAGATAGTTACCAACCACTACACACTACAAACGCATCTATTATAATTAACCATCGTTGGTCGTTCATATCAGTCTTTATGCAAAATTAAATCAATATTTTGATTTCCTTGAAAATTATTGACCACAACTAGATACATACAAATACAAATATACCTAATCCGCGTAATTAAAATTTATATTTAATTTATTTACAAACAAAATAATTTTAATAAGTAATGCGTACAATATTTGATATTTATTTAATCCATTATTATTTATATAAGATAGGTTTACACAAATTCTCTAATTGAACTTAGATATCTATTATAAAAAATATATTGATATTAAAAATTCGATATTTTTTACTGAAATATTATTAAAAAGTACAGTGACATAAGATAAACCAAGGATTTATAAGCCTATTGTTTTCTTATACATATAAATTTTTCAATATTTTGGCTTCGGTCTTATCTGCAACTGGAACCGATTAAGGAATTTTCATGGTTTAAAGCTTACATGAAAGTATTATTTATATTATGCAATTTTGTATTATTATTAATTTCTCGATTTTTCTATTTTTCAATTAAATTGTACTAAAACAAATTAAAAGATATATAAAATTGATATTTATTTAAAAAAAATTCCGCATTTTTAATTATAATATATTTGTTGTTCAGATATTTATAATACTAGTAGGGAATTAATGTAAACTCCCCTTAAATAATGCTTTAACTGTAGTAAATCATAACAGTTAGATTGAGTGATTTTTAATACACTTAAAAGAAGTTAATTATTTGTAAAAAGTACAAGTTAAATTTGAGGTTAAATTATTAATTATTATTCGTGGCGAATTTTATTAGAATTATGTGACATCTAATCGATTTTGTTTCTAAAGTACAAATAATTATATTGAATGCATATTTTGCACTTATACGATTTAAAACTTTTGTGCTAAGGCATACAAATGATACTACTTTTTAGCATTACAAATAAAATGCGAAGTAAATGTAATAACTACACTAGTGATTTTAAATATATATGTTTGTAAGAAAAAAAATCTTGAGTCACCTAATGTATTAAAAGTAGATTATTTCGCAAGTATAATTATATTCCTAGAGATTGGATATCGAAATGTATTCATCATTCACACCGTAAATCAAGTATTTTGAAACATAGACAAAAAACAGTGTGCGTTTTTCATTGAAGCGACGTTGCATGCATAAGGAAAGTCTTGAGGAAAGCATATAGACGGTATGGAACGAATATTTCAAAATGAAAACTCTTCTACTCTGTATAGTAAAAGCTGATCAAAAGTAACAACAGAAAAAAAGAAGAGATTTGAGAGTGCGTGCGTAAGAGAGAGGGAAATTCCATCGAACATTACCAGGCATAAAATAAACCCTCTCTTTGGTTTTAAAAGCCAATACGTTTAAGCTAGCAAGCAAGAACATGGAAAAGAGTTAGGAGGTAAGAAAGAGAAAGATTGAAATACAAAGAAAAAAGAGAGAGAAGCATCACAGCATAAGCAATTAATCATATTTTGAAAATCATTCTTCGTCGAGATCTCCATAAGTAGATATACAAGAGCTGCTGTGCAGCCTTTTAATCACTAGTCGCAGAGTAAGAGGCGCCTTACTATGATGTACCTCTGTTAGAATTTGTCGGCGGTGGAATCTTTGAGATGAGAAAAATTCGTAGTGCCATTGAAATCGAGATATAAGCAAGTTGAAGGCTTCACTTTTTTTCTGCCATCTCTGTCTGCCTCCTCCTCTTGCTATTCCCTCGCCTGAACCCTCGCCTTAATACTCCACTACATCGATTTGTCAATTTGAAAATGTCTAGAAAAGTTTGTTTCTACTTTAGCTAATAAATTTGATATTAACTTTAAGATTACTTATATTTGTTATAAATATTTATCTACTGCTACATAGATGTAGCAAAAAGTAAATCAGTCCAAGTAATCTATAAGCATTAGTGTAATATTGGTAACGGTTGATGTGCGTTGTAGCATTTGTTTTTTTCAAAGTTAATTTTCTGACGCCGTAATATTCTTAAATTAAGCTTTTTCTTTTAAGAGAATCGAAAATGCTGGGCTTGCGACTCCATTCTCTGGATACAAACTCTGGTGCTCAACACTTACTGGATTTAATTATTAGATTTATGCGAAATCAGATGTATTTTATTTAATTCTAATCATATACTGTATAGATCACAAAACATTTTCCAAATAATTATGATTGTTGAATTTCAGTAAGCCTAGGCAGTTTATATAGGATACGTAAATTAAGAACGCAGGAATAATAAACTCAGTAATAAAATAAAATTGGTTCGTTTTTATTAAGCCTATTACCCTCAGCGAAAAGCGAGAGTTATAAGCTCAAGATCAAACGGCTGCGATTACTGAATTAGAAAAAATCGATGGAGCATTCTTAAAAAGGGAATATGTAAAATTGCCAGAGTATTACATATGCAAAAATATAATTCGCATCATTTGGAAGGAAAACGTTGCCTTATGCGGTTCATACTGTCATTCACAAGTGAAAGAGAGATAGAGAGAGGGAGAACGCGCATAGTTAACTTTAATTCGCACATATGAAATTTGCACGGTAAGTTGGAGGTGAAAAAAATTGCAGAGCTGAGAAAGGGGTTTAAAATGCAGAAAAAGGAGTGGGGAGGGCACTCGCTGGTGAGCGCATTACTTGGTCGTGCGAGCTCTTGCAGCGAGTTTCCCTCGAAAAAGCCCTGGCGTGCGTTTTTGGTATACGGATAATGCCTTTTACGATTCAAACCGCGTTAAAGTTATACTTAAAGGCGAAAGGCAACGTGAACAGTTCTCAAACTCCAGCCCATCCGCAAGCTTCCTCTGTGTCTGTCTGTCTGCCGGCCAGCCTCCCCCTCTCCCTACCTCTCCCTTTCTCTCTTTCTCATTCTGCTTGCATAGCGCGCAATTATAGCCAATTTCGCGTAAACGAGAGCAGAACAATCAAATATCTGCGCAAGCGCACTTGTGCAAGTGTGTACATGTAAGTGTATGTGCGTACTTGCGTACAAAAAGAAAGAAGATGCCCTCCAAAGAAGATGGAAAAAACGTCTTGCTCGCTTACTCGCTTGCATTTACCCTCACCCTTTTCTACTGAGTCCTGCCCTACTCTGCCCTACCTTGTTCGGCCCTTCTATCATCTCTCATATTACCTCTCACGTGCCCCGCCTCATGAACTGCATATGAATGCCTGATACATTTTTCCTATTGTCTAAATCAAAATGTGATAAACTTCTTAATTTTTATTAATTTTCTCCAAATAAGTATTTTGTGATGAAAAGTTTATTTACTTTTTCCATTTTGATAGTCTTCTCAATCTTGAAATATTCAACATTATAATGCAATAGTACAGTAGTCAATATTATTAAACTCATTTCGTATTTATCATTATGAGTATCAAGAGTTTTTTGGAAACGAAAGAATTATTAATTACTTTCTTATATGCATTGTATGCTTGAAGAAGTGTTAAATAATTCAAACTATAGTTAGTTTCGAAAATGTTTTCATCAATTGACTTCGAATTTGCTTTTATCCTAACTCTAAATACATTATTATGTCTCTAGAGAAATATTTGTATGAAAATAAAATACAAAATTCTTCAAGGTTAATGATTAATTAAAAATTATCAACGCTTTTAATGACGTGTATAATTAAAAATGTTATGTTTTGGCAAATATTTATGATACAATGCAACAAAAACTACATCGACTTCATAAATAAATGTTTTCTTAATTACATCTTACAGGGCAGTTATTAATTTAAGTAATAAGTTACATGAGAATTCTATGTATATTGTTATAATGTACAAGGCATAAGATAACTTAATATATAAAATTCATCGCATATAAAATATGTATAAGAATCAAGATTAATTGCATATGCCAGTTAAAAGTCTACAAATACCATAAATTTTATTGTAGGACAACTAATACGAAACTAACATATATTACTTAGCTCATTTCTTATTGAATGACCTATTAATATATTTTTAAAATCACTGTAAATATTTAAACCCCAAAGGTGGATTTTACGCTAGTTAATGTTTGCCAAGTTTACTGTCAAAAGCTATTTATTTATGTTGAAAAAAATCGAATTTCTTTTAGAAACAATATTTAAATAACAAAATTTTATGAATGTTTTTATTATTAATTTACTGTATAAACTAGCGGTCAAAAAAATGAAGAAAGTAAGTTTCCTTACTCCAATTGAATAGATAAGTGATTATCTATTCTGTAGTTGATGAATTATAACTTAAAGACTGCTAATGCAGTTATAATATTTATGCCAGAAAGTGTAACATCAGTTCAAAACTGCATATCAGAAACTGATAGAACTATAAGTAATAATGTAGATACGAGACATGTTCGTTACAATAGTAGTCTCCAGCTGCTGAGTGATGGCCGAAACTTACGGAATCAGATCATCTCGATCGACCAGCTTGGCCATGTGCATGTGCATTGGCATAGCAATTGACCGACGCTCCGGATATTAGAAACGCTTCGACCTGTCCCCCCTACCTCCTTCATTTGTACGTTAGTGTCCGCCAGCTCTAGTAAGTGGGTTCGGAGTTGGGGCCATGTGGCCCAAGCCGATAATGCATTTCGATCAAGAAAAGGCCGACTGTGTGTTGAGTAGATCGACTCTCTCGTATCTCGATCTAATCTCAATTACCCTTTATTTGGACCTTATAACTCGATTTCGATGCATCTAAAGTTTTTCAGTAAAACTACATGTATAAAGCGCAGCTAAGTGAGTTTTGCAACGAAGAGCTGAGTTATAACTACGGGTCTCGGTCACGTGTATGGATTATGATATACGCTTTTGCTTATCAAAGCTCTCTTAAAGGTACAGCCATGGCGCTTAAATAAGGCAACTGTGTATAGAAGATACAGAAACCTTCTACAAATTGAAAAAAGAAAATTAAATTTTTTTCAAAGCGGGGTATATGTATATATGCTAGTATACAGTAGTAACATATACATATGTATATATACTACTGGTTTACATTTTTTTCGTATCCAAGAACTTGTCTCTAAATCTCTGATGATTCTTAGATCTACGATACGTCACTGAAGGTATAGTTCCGCCTTATTATTTAGAAATTGGTATAATTTGTCATTTCGTGGAATAAACTTGAATAAAATCGACCACGAACCGATGCGTAATCGATGCGTGGGCTCTGCCAACGATCTTATCTAATGTGGAGGATTGGATATATTCGAATGCATCGTCCAAATCCATACCTATGATTGAGATAAGCAACGGCAGCTCAGTCGGTTCACGGCTATTGTTGCTGGCCCAAACTTCGCTCCCGGCTCTCTCTCTCTCTCTCTCTCTCTCTTACACACACACACACACACACACACACACTCCCTCACATATGCGCGCGGTGGATATTGCAGAGAGGTAAAGGATGATGGGGAAAAAGAGTTCGAGCGGCAAAACAACGATACACAATAAAAGTGAATTGATGGGGCGAGCCTGTGTATCACGAGGAACAGCGGCGGCGGCGGCGAGTGGAAGGGTAGAGGGAATGAAGGAGTCCAGGGGAGTGGGGGTGACAGGAGCGGCAGCAAATCGCGATAGCGCACTATAATATTGCGGGCACATAGCGAGGGTCTGTCTCTTTTCAAATAATTCAAAAAGCGACCGATCGAACACATATATTTCTGGGCTCCCTCTTATCCCTCTTCTCCCTTTGCTTCCTCGCGCACCGTGTAATTATCGTAGGCCCTCGCTCACGCGCTTGCCCGCTATATGCGCTCGCAGTGGTCTTCAATCGGAGGTGCGCGGAGATGCGTCCGCGATGCTCTTATTCTGCGTGCCTTCGTCTGCGTACTTGTTGATATAACGTACGAGTAGTATGTAGCATCATGCATACAGGGCAGGTCATGCAATTATGCGACATTTATGGTAGCTTCGTTACATATACATGAATTCGGATCGCGGTCTAATTTCTTCTGCTCATGATTGCATTTATATAAAATAGGCATATATAAGTGGTTGTTCTTTCCCTGATAATACTTTCGAAAGATAGATCTATATTCTTCCTTTTAAAACATTCATTAATCATTTTTTAATAGAAAAATAATGCATTCTACTAAAATGTTGATACACTCACTTAGTATTAGATATGTCCATAACTGCAAACAATACTGTGCATAAAGCATTTTAATATATATATATATATGTATATATATAAATATATATATATATATATATATATATATTCTTCGTGTAAAAAACACTAATAAAAGCACAATGTTTAATGATACACGATTAATCACATTTCATTACACAGCTAAACAAGTTGTTGCAGAAACAATGAAGCAAACGCTACTGTTGGATGGTAAATAAATTCAAATCTCTATCTTTTTATATTAATTTTTTGTGTTTCTTTTATCTTATCAATTAATAAGTAATGTGGCAGTTTCTAATCGTTGAATCGACCAGAAAAAATGTGACGATGATCGGGCCTTATCACAAAAAATTTTTAGATCTTCCGATTTACCAAAATCAAGATTTCATTTCTACACTTTTGCAAGAATATTTAATCAAGATATAAGCACCAAATTATAATTTAATGTATTGCCGAATAAAAAAATTAAATAAACGAACTTAAACTCTTGTATAAAATAACTTATATTATTCGAATGTGAAACCATATTATTTGAAATATTATGACTTCAGAAGATTAAAAAACATATTATACTACAGAATCTTCAATAATGTAGTAATAGTTCAAGTATAATTACAAGATAAACTTAGACCCTATAAATGATGATATTTAAATGAATAAACGTAATGTTAGAACTGCATAATTTTAAAACAATATTTCGTTATATCTTAATATTTGAAAGAAGTAAAATGTAAATATATAGTGATTATAAATCGACAGTGATTATAATATGATGTTGTTTAAATAATTTATTTTGTTTTAATGAAATGACTAAAACAGTCTAAATGAGTTCAATGGCCAGTAACAGATGTCTATATTGAGAAAATCTATAATTGTCCATTTTTGATAAGACATTTTCGACTCGAATTGCAGGCCATCTGTTCTACCAGTTATTTAAGTATAAGAGAAAGAGTAGAGGAAAAGATTGGTATGGAAGAGAGGAAGAGCTGAGCGTTTAAAATGTATGAACGTAGTCTGCTACTTCTCAAAACTGTTATCTCGTAGCATGAGCAGATGAGCTTAAATTGCTAATATAAATTTATGAAACAAAATTATTTCTTATTTGATTATTATTCGGCTTCTTACTATTTCCAAATGTCATTCTGAAGAAACTTTTAAAAATAAATATACATCACATACAAGAACTAAAAATAATTAAAATCATAACAGACAATAACGCAGTATTATATATAATTAATATTATAATATTTTTATTTTAGCGATACATATTAAATTATCAACACTAAGTAACATAAAAATATACATAAAAATTATGAGTGAATATTTAATAATTAAAATAATATCAATGTGTTTATACACCTTTATAAAGTTCAATCGATTAATTTTAAGAATATCAATTAAAAATGTATTGCAGATCACTGTCATAAATTGAAATTATATAAATTATTCGATTTTTCTTGTGTTGCTAGCTTCTTTTAATCTAACTGTATATACTACATGAGCTGCTGATTTTTTTTTGATAATGCATTTGAAAAAATTATACTTACACCGGAATGGAAAGTTTACACGGGAACGGTAAGTATCGTTTGTTTAGGTTACAAAATTGAATTAGGCCAAATATAGTAAAATATAAGCTTGGTCTATATTAAAATATGTAATGACTTTCAAAAAATTGTTTTAAAAACTATACTTTCATAGTAGGAATCAAAGTTAGGTTTCCATGTAGGTTCGCGTCGGAATTCTTTACTGTAATTGAAAATCCGACTGTAACTAAAAACGTATAATAACTTTAATATATTTGTTCGGCAGAAAAATAAGAAGGAAATAGGTTGAGAAATATATATGTATATTAGATAGATATGTTGCCGTCTGCATGTTGCCATAATCCTTGCGTTTATCTCTGATGAAAATTATTCTTATATAAGATTATCCGAAAGCACTGACATTTTTTGAAAAATATAAAATTCAATTGTGCTCCAAATATATGTATGGATTTTTTATAGCATAACTCCATCAATGCTTATGAACTTAAAAGTTCGAAGCGATGAACTTGAAATATTACGCAGTGACGTTGTAAGGCATCATCTTTCTCATGGTGCTTCAACAGAGAAATTAACCAAATTAAGTGTAATGATGATTATTTTCCATTAATATAATATTGTAGGAATATGTAGAATGATATTGAATAACAATTTAATTTGACTTTATAATTATACTTAACTTTATATATTCAACTGATTAGTTCTTACTACTAATATCTATTATTTATAAAAATAAACGATAAAAGTACATACCTAATTTAGAGTTGAACTATTTTTGGAGGCTTTACTTTGAATAATGTTAAATATGCTGAAAAGAAAAGTAGATCAATAGAGACCGTACAAGTTCTGAAATCAACATATGTAATGGTTTCCAGTAACCATCGACATGGCTCACAAAATTGCGCGAGATGATTCGCCTGTCGCGGCGAAGGTCCCTTTTGTTCCCCTCTCTTTTCATTCCTAACTCGTCTCTTCTTTTTCACGTTCCTAAAGGGCTCGGGCTTAGATCGCTCCCTCATATCACAAGATTTACCCATTTTTTCACCCATTCTTTTCACTAGCTTCTCTCTATGGCTGAATGGCTTTCGACGCTCACGTTTTATATACGTACATTTGAGAGCGATGCTCTTTCTCTCACTCTCTCTCTTACACGGTCCGTAAAATTGAAAAATACTACCTGCCCTCCCCCTGCGCTCAACACTTGGTGCTTATACCATCTGTGTTTTTTCAAAAGATTTTCGAATTTAGGTTTCACATTTTTCCTGACTTGATCGTTACGCCTTTACTGCAATTTGCTTTTTATTGTCCTTGCTGCAAATTCAACACACATTAAAATCTTTATCATATATGCAATGCATTTGGTATTTTTATACTAATTAATAATTCTAAATAACAAACAATTTAAAACAAGACTACAAATCTTAACCAGATTACAAGTAGAAAATGATCAGAATTCTGTTTCTGGTCGGAAATCTATTGGTAAATCCATTTACCTGGTAACGTAATATGATCGGAATCTGTTTGGAAACCCAACTAAGAACCCCATCTAATATGAACGCAAGAATCTAGAATGAGATAAATGATCATGTAGAAACGAATGACAGCCATTGGCAGTGTGTATACCGTGTACGTAATGGCAGATCATGCAGCTGCACTCAGCTAAGTAAAAATAATAGAGTGAAGTAATATATTTTAAATTGCAATTAAATAGAGTTTCACTATGGTGTGGTTAAATTAAAAGTAAAACTAAACTTAATTTGCAAATAAACAATTGATAGTATTAATAAAGGTATATTTTTTACTAAAAAATAACCGTGAGACGTAACCTCAAATATAATAAACTGCTATAAATAATAATATAATTAACTGCTATACCTATTGATATAATTCTAGTTTTTTAATTTTTTAATAGTCTCATTGTATTTGTAGATTATGACCAGTACTGTAACAGGTTTGAAATATGAACCGATGTTCACTAGTTTAGTATTTCAAATAAGGCGATAAACATAATTAAGTATACCCCACAGTACTCTATAAAAACGTTCAAACTCTACTAGTACGTTAAAAGATATTTATTTAAAGATTTATATCATGTATATTAAAGATGAAGAGAATTTGAAGTATATGTATTTTAAACATTTACTGAATTTTTCACACGTATTACTGAAAATTAGTTTCTTTACTTTCGGTTCTTTTAGTAAAGACGATTAAAAAAACATTATAAAAAATGTTTGTATTTAAAAAGATCTGGAATTTAGATATCATTTAATTTAATTAAATATGTTCTAACCCAAAGTTCGAGCTTTTGCGCTAAAGTTTTAAAAGTAGTCTTCCGAGCTTTGAATAAATTGAACAAAGACTCTAGCAATTCACCTCCTTCTTCTCCTTTCTTTTCTCGAAATATTTTTTCTTTCAGAGTCGTAAATCGGGCTTCAAATCAAGTTTGACATTGCATGCCTGTTCAAATCCCTTGCATTGACAGTAGGATCAGGCAAGACAAGAGTTGCTATTTTTGATCTTGGATAACGCAACAATATCAGTTTTGTAGCATCGCTATCCCCATTTACCCAAAGAATTTTCTTAGCCTTTTATTCTTTATAAATCGTTAAAATTGTTCAAATCTTATGTGTTGTATATGCTTCGAGAATTGCGTATGTACCTAAATAAAAGTAATTATTTTGGGATATTTCAAAAACCTATTTAGCAATAATTATAAATATAAATATTATACAATGTAGAATAATAAGAGAATGTGAAAAATATAATACAAAATTTGAGCAAAATTAATATTAGATTTATGAATTTCATGGCTAAGGATGATAAACACAAAAAATAAACGATTAAAATCTAAACATTATATGATTAATAATAAGAAACAAAAACCAGTCATATGATTCAACTAATCCTGAACACGAGAAAATACTTTTTTGGCGGAAACCGTTAATAGATAATGCTTTTGTATGTTTTTAAAATTAGAAAGTGTTCAAGAATAAATAAATATACGTATGTCGACTACAAACCCGTTCATTATGTATGTATATCATAGTAATTCGGCGCGTCTCGTATCCATTAAAATAAAGTGGAATGAGTGAATAAGAGAAAAATTCTAAGCAAAGGGGACAGTAGAGAGATTGAACAGCCAAAAACCCAATCTGATCGCTAGTTATAATGATAGACGAGAAGGTACCATGCGAATTTCATGTGAATTTTAGGCGATCTATGAGAAAAATTTTGACTACGATGTATTATAATGTATAACCAATGGTTAATAAATAGATATTTTTTGCAATTTTAAGAAATATTGATAACGCGAAGAAAAATTTAAATATTCCTGGAAAATATTTTAGTGAAATAACTTGATAAATAAAATTCATAAAATTCAGAAAAATTCAATACAACTGGTTAGATATTTTAAAAAATATCTTTATCCATTACATATTTGCAACATGGTTATTATAGTTATATTCTAAATATGTTTAAAATATTATAAATATGATTAAAATAAATTTTAAGCATTAGAAAAAAATATTGACATATTGGAGATATTTATTTATGTATATAAGTAAAGCAAATTCGTTTTATAATGTTTTTGAAAATTTACCGCATACTATTTTTCAATCAAGATAATTTTTTGTTTGTTGGTCTGTTGCAATTTATAAAAGCAATGCATTATCTACGTACTTTAAAGTAGTTCTAGACTTCCAATTGTTCTTAAATGATTAAAAAGCATGTAGCAAAGCGCATGAGCAAAATAAACATTGAGAGCTTTTATGTATAACTATGTATACACATATATATAAAAAGATTAGGAATAAAATTTGGTTGACAATTTGGGTACATTTCTGTGACTCTTTGTGTTGCATGATGTTATTTGCTTTACACTTTCTTTTTTAAAAAATCTAAATAAATATGTAGCATAATACATACATAAAATGTTTTCAAACGATGCAAAAATGCAGATATTTAGTTATGTTAATTATTTGATTTTCAATATCTAGTAATTACTATGAAAATTCTGTGTAGCAACTAGCAACTTTCGTGACATCTGTTGTTCAATCGAAGAGTTATTCTTACAGATTACAGAAATTTAAACTTTCCTCATTGTATCAAATGAGTAAGAATTTTGTTAATTTTTTATACTTGATTATTTATTTATAGAAGTATTTAAAATTTACCATTTCATATCATTATTTAATAGTTTTCAATATGGCTCGTATCCACATCTTTTATGATCATCGGCTGATAACATACCTTAGTTAGTCAGGCAATCTATATTACCTACTACATAAGGTCGATAAAGTAGAAACTCTTAGCTTCTTATTTGATCTTGATGACCGACAGATGTTATTAAACATATTTTATATTCTTCCTAAGTAATACTAGAAACGTTTGATTTAAATCCATTGTTTTCAAGTCATACAGATTTCTTCCTGTTTTAATACTATGTATTGGTACATATACACACATATGTTTTTCAATAATTAATACTTTATTTTAATTCAAAAATTATATTTTATAAAAAACTGATATATATCTTATAAAAAACAAGTACTTTAGTTTATTTATAATTTGACAACTATCATTCATCACTAACTTAAAAAATTATTAACATGCAGATATTAAATTATTCAAGTAATTTCCTGTTATACAACGTGTACTTTATATATTTAATAATTAATATAAGTAAATAAAAACTTATTTAATATTTTAAATGTAATTTATGCACTTTAGAATTTACGTAATATAGGATATAAAAGAAATTAATAACAACGTTTTATTGCTGGTTGCATTTATTCCAGTCGACGCTTATAAATAATCAAATACAATATTTATAAATTATAACATTTTAGGACACATGTGTCAAATGTATAAGATTCAGTTTTTCTTTATTCCACAGTTACATCTTATAATAATTTTTTTAACATTCTTGACTATTTTGAGAAACATAATCGTAGTTAACGCATGTTTCTAATCTGCATTTATGTACATATCGAGCAAACTATAATATAAAAAAGAAAACAAAGAAGGAAGAAATACTTGTTGCGATTTCTTCCATTGCATTACACCGAATAATAATAAACAGTCTTGTGTTGGGCGTAGTAGGGACGATGCATTATTAGTTCACCGACGATCTTGAAGATTGGAATCTCATTATTTTATATATAGATCCGAACATACTTCATATTTTCCTGATGAGTTTCCAATATTCTTGTCGTATCATAAATTTTTTCGAAATTTTTTGTATTAAATTAAAGAGTTTTTTTTAAATCTAACATAAACATTTGTTAATAAATGTATTTGGAGTAAAAACATTAAACGTCTTTATAAATTTATCATCCCTTACCGTCGACACAGACACTCTCTCCTATCTTGAATATCCTATCTTATACACAATTAATATAATAAATAGTTTATTAGACCTATGTTTTTTATAATTAGTGGCTGTCGTTAGCGATTATGATTACGATTTTACATAGGAGCGTTTAGAAACTTCACGCCAATATCACATACATATATAATATATAACACGTCACCGCATCTTTTTCCACATGTAACAATATTTTTATACGATTTTATACATTTTTAAAAAATCTTAAACAATTTTTATTCATTGTAATCAAAATACAATTATAATTTTCTACTTTAAAAATAAAGTGTAATCAGGCTCTATAGTTTCGTAGGAGAGTCCTTCCTTAAACGCATTGAAAAAGTTTTGTCTCATGATTCTAAATACGAGTCTATAGCTCTGTCAAAAATACCATGGAAGGCACCTGAATGTTCATTCTATTTATAAATATTTTAGCACCCACTGTGTCCGTAAAAACTTTTGAATGCTTTAATTCTGAGTTTAAACCTTTCATTCCGAATTCATTAAGCATTTAGAATTTGAATTACGCACGAAAGTATTTAGTTTTTGTAAAATCACATAATTAGTCATATTCAATATGAAAAAAGACATTTCTTTATTAAAATAGATATGTACATACATGTATATGAATATTTTTTCTATATACATATTTAGGTGTCAGATTATGTTGAAATTTTTTTAAGGGAGTTATCGTGATATGATCAGATTCACATAAAACATTATTTATCACGTATCACGATTTCTACAGTTGATTACAAATATATTTAAAATAGTAATTTAGATATCTGGATTGGTTAATTTAATATAAAATACTTGTCTTTAATTTGAGTATCACAACGGATGACATATTGCAAGTTGTACTTTACACATTTATTAAGTATTTCGCATTTAGCAAAGGTAGTCAAATTTCAAAACGAACATTCGAAAAAATATAATAGAAAATCACGATAAACCCCTTGTGTGTTACTACATCTGCGATGCTCCGTTTCTGCCTCGATTTCCATGAATAAAATGTGCTTCGTCTGCTTATCCCAATTGAGCTAACGAGTACAAATCGTTCGCGACTAATGCGGATGTGACTAGCTTCTGATATTCGACCGACATAAGCAACGAGTTGGCGCTGATAAGGAGGCATTCGCATGAAAAAGTCAAGACTGTTAAAAACAGGTAAGCACATGTACATGTACGGTGTATGCAAGCCACTCCAATAGGTTTCGCATAATACTTGCAATATGTATTCATACATAAAATCTTAATCATCCAGACTCATCCTCATAGTACGTATATATATATATATATATATAGTTTTGTCAACAATACTTCACTGATTTCTGAAAATTCAAATACGTTCATTTAATTGTGTATTTCCGCCGATGTAAGAACAAATTTAAAGCAGACGTGCAAAAAGATGAAGTTAAAATTATTTAACGAAAACAAATTAAATAGCAAATAAGTACCGAACGGCACACTACTCAAACAAAGTAAATTGATATAGATGAAAAACTAAATTTTAGGCCTTTAAACGATTGGGTTTCAAAGTTCGCGAAGCTACTTTATTAAGAGTCGAAAACAACAAGCTTCTAGGCTCGTAACGGACAATAAAGTGGCGGTGATGAGAGCCGGTTGTGCGACCAAGTCTCCATGTTTTATGGTGATCGGCTTGTGATCGCATTCTCATGTTGCATAACTCTAGACACGATCTATAGTATCTTGGTCCGATTCGTTAACAGCATTTGCGTGAGATAGGTAAATGAGCCGAATCATCAAAAGATAATAATGATAGAATACGTAAATAATACAAATATTCTAAAGCTCCTTACGTCATGCAGTATAAATAATTTACTTAGAATTTAAATCAATCTTAAGTTGGCTCTACGCTCCCGTCTACAATAGTTCGCTAGTTCACAAAACTATACTTTCTTCGCGAATATTTGCGACTGTCTAGAATTCGCCTAGTAAACTTTTTGAATCATTTACTGCACATATTGTATGACGACATCAGCTCGCGCGGCTGTCTGTACAAATATACGTCATCGCTCGTATTTTTTTGTAAGAGCAGTTAACAGTAGCGTAGGAGCCTACTATGCTAAATAAGTTTATACAGATACACAAAAATACATGAATTATCCCCGAACGGGCCGCACGCAGTGCTCTATAGGATAATTTATAAAACGTCTTAGTCCCACTGCAGTACAAGAAGAGAGGACGGTGCTTAAGGCATATAAGCTCGACAAAAACGCTGCTTTTGCCCGATTCGACTTGACGTCTATTGAAATGATTTATAAATGTAACATAATATATAATATAACATAGTATAATATAATATAGTATAAAATAATGTAATATAATGTATATTATTGTATGTACGTATTTAAGTGTGTATGTTGGTACATCCCTGAGCTGAAGCAATAAAAATGGTAATAGTATTCAACAGTTAGTGAATATTTAATATAAAGCACTTTTTGCCGTTTCAACTCAGGGGGTATGTAGTAGATGAGTAGGTGGACGAGTGCATGTTTATATATAATTTATACAAAAAGAAGTCTCGGAAAGGGAGCTTGGGCTTCGGGATCCTTATCACAGTAATAATTCGCAAAATTCTCACTCTTGGTTTACTTGTAGTGTTGGAGAGAAGAACGGAATCCTGACTGAACAAGCTCCCATCTCCTGCTTGGTGTGTACATAGGAAGTTACGTGTCGGTCTTTCTGCACTGCTCGTCCTCGTTTCCTCTTCTCTATCTATCTTTTCCTCCCCTTCCTCCATCTTTCTCTGTCTAACTCGTTCCATTTTCAAGACTACACCAATAGATAGATAGATATTTACTTATAGTAAATACTTTTACAAAAATATCACATGTCAAATAAATCAAGAATTGCATAATACATGTACTCGTACAAACATGTATTTAATAAAGCGCGCATTTGAGATTCGGTATAAGCTATATTGATCATTTGAAAGAATTCTTTTAACACTAATACATTCTGATAGCTAGATGGCACGTTGTTCCACAGTTAAGTCCTTTGATTTTGGTTTTGAAAGATTTTCTGTTTTAGCATTCACAGAACAATAAATTATACAGGGGCACCCCTAACAGGTCAATTAGGTACATGGCTACTAGATGAGAAGAGATCAGTGAGATACTGTAGCTTACACAAACTGCACATTACAGACTTTAGATCTTGTACATGTATAACTATATGAAAAAATCCAACCAATTATTTATTCCCATCCATCAACGTCGATGCCTGAAGAGATTGATATACCCATCTAACATCAGATATTTAAGTTTATTACATTTGTAACTACAGAAAGAATGTAGAGTATTATATGATTTAGATTTGACTCGAGCAATGCATCTCTTATGAGTGGTTAGTTCCCAAAATAGTAAGCGGTACTGCGGAGTCGCGCTAAAATATCAGTCGGTTTTTTAGGTGATCGCTAAAGAAGACATGTTTTTTTGTGTTATCGATCATTATTTTAAGCTATGCTCAGTCGTTCCTATGTTTAATTATTGTTCTATAGTTTTCTAGATGCATCTCTGGAGTTTAAGACAATACTTCAATAATATCAGAATTCTTGCGTTCGGTATATAACCGGTGCTGCATGGGATGATCACATGTCGTCTACAGACGTTGATTGGGTTAGCTAGGAATAGACAGCTGATTGAGATACATATGGATCTTTCTTATTTAGAATTTCCCATGAACCTGTTAGGGATGATCTGAAAGAGCCCATTGTTCCGCGGGACTCGCATTGAGATAGGAATAATATCATTGTTTGTACAAAGGTGTTATCTGTGGAGCAAACCTACCTCCTGTATTAAGGAATGTACACTGTCTCTGCACCTTCAAAGGCAGCTGATGGTGCATTCAAGGCAAACGCGATTTAACATTTAATAACACTAGTGGATAATTATCATCGTCGAATTTTTAGCGCATATCCTAATATATATGTGAGAGAGTGGTTGAGTTTATATAAAAACGTTGATTTTATTTTTTCGATTTCATTCATTTATTCTTATATTCATTGGGTGATTGTAAAATCTTTATTTGTGATTTTATGTATTAACGATATGTGATTTATACGATTTAGATTTAACTTTTGACATGTGATAAAGCTGTAGTGTTGATTTTTAGTTCTAAAAATAAACATTTATCTATCCCCCCTCTTTCCCTTTCTTTTTCTCTTATTAAGGCCACGGACTGCCAAAAGCGCGAAGTTGCAGGTGCCTCGCAGATGCTTCATTGGAAAGGCTTGAATCCAAGGTGCAAGTCGGGGAGGAAAAATGCGAGGCAGGGGGTCGGCCAAGAGGTCAGTCTCGACTGGGGTGGCCTTGGAGGACCTTGGCGCGTCGTCGTCATCGTCGTCACAAGCGGGCGTCCGGGTAAACGCTTCATGGGGCTAGAGAGACAGATGCCTGAGGTGCGGCCTGGGATCCGAGGGGCGTCATGGGGACAGCGACTCCATGGGCACCCATGAGGCCTTCACCGGCTTTACCGAGACGCAAGATCGACTGGAGAGAAGCGACTTCAGAGGCGAGACGATCCAGCCTCGATTTCACTTCGCGTTCACTCTCAGGGATGCCGCCCGTGAGGCCTGGGGCTGTCCACTCGGCGCCGAGGGATATGCCCGAGTCCCGCTCGTCGCTCGAGCCCTCGTTGTCCCAAGGCGGCGAGGCCCTCGGACCCGGTTCCTGCTTGATGCCCTGGAGGGCGAGGAGAGCCGAGGCAGCGTCCTTGTCACCGATCCGTGACTTGTGCCTCAGTTTGTGGGGCAAGCTGTTACCACCGGCAGCTGCTGCCGCAGCAGCCGCCGCGGCCGCGGCTGCGGCTGCGCTCGCCAGAAGCGTGGGCGAGGAGGTCATCTGAACACTGCTCTCGTCTCCGCTGCCGGAGGACAGCTCGAAAGGCGACTGAGCACCACGTCGACCCCGCGACAAATTGAGAGCTGAGGAGCTGTCGAAGGCGTGCATCGCCGGGTGGGGGAACGGATACTGGAAGCTCTCCGCCTCGGGGTACGCGCTCGTCTCGGGAACATAAAGATGGCCAGGGGAACGGGGCGAACGTGCCCCGCTTACCGGCTGGTGAATCACCGAGGTGTGCACGGGACTTGGAGTCCGCGCATACAATAACGCCGCCGACGACTGGAGCTTGGCGCGTTTCACGAGAGTCGGTTCCGACGGCAGAGCCGCGAGCACATGCTCCGTGCTGATCACGGACTCCCCACAGATACCAAACTTGTCGCGGATAGCCTCCAGCTGGGCCTTTAGAATGTGATTTTCCTTGCTCAACTCCATCACGCGCTGTTCCAATACCATGTCGTTGAAACGCCTCTTTTCACGCGATCTTTTTGCTGCCTCGTTGTTTCGCCGACGCCTGTCCCAGTAACTGTCATCTTTTTTGTTGTCGGGGATGAATTCTCGTTGCTTGCGCTGCGAGAACAACTCCTTGCGCAGGTCAAAGTTGCTCGCGCCGCCTCCACTTCCGCCTCCACCACTGCCACCGCTGCTGTTGCTACAGTTACTGCTGTTGCTGTTGTTGTTACTAATGTTGCTGTTGTTGTTGTTACTCCCGCCGCTACCACTGCTCATGATTATACTACTGCCGCCATTATTGCCGTAACTATCAGGATGAGGGCTTTGGTGATCTTCGAGGCCGGGTCGCTGCAGCTGATGCTGTTGATGTTGGTGCTGCATGTGAGAAGTCTGTGAATGATGAATTAACTGCTGTTGTTGCTGCTGCTGCTGCTGCTGCTGCTGCTGCTGCTGCTGTTGCGGCTGTTGTTGTTGTTGTTGCTGAGACAGGTGCTGCTGCATGGGCAGCGGCACGCCGTGGTGCCCAGGGTGAGTCATTGGAGGGAGTGGACCGTGAACATCGTGCCCACTGCTGTGGGCTCCACCGTGTCCGGTGTGCGCCATCGTATGGGAGGCCGGCATCGTGCTGTTTAAACACGCGGTCTCACCATTGATGGGCGATCCACTTTGCCGGGCAATGAACTCTGCCACCATTATTTGTTTTCTCAGAACATCTGCAAATAAAGTAACCCAGATTAGTTATGATTGTTTTTTTTTCATTCTCATCAGTTTAAACGTCTAGCATTAATATATTATTTATATTATTAGGACTCGTTGTTTTCGCACTAAAATTAAGTTTTGGTTTAAGTATTGTAGGTTCATAGAAAACTATGAGTAGTACATAATGGTTACATAACCATTGTTAATTTTTCAGGTAAGACTAGCAAATTTTTAAAAAAGAAACCATTGTTTTATGTCTAAACAGTAACTTCAATTTCCGTTAACAGAAGATGCCGAATTTCAAGTTGTGAGTCTCGACATTAGCGGTTATTTATAAAATCCGAGATAAAATCCAACCCGGAACCATTCAATACCACACTTATATGCAGGCGCTTCCAAAATTTCATCATTGTTGCTACTATATACTCTCTTTCTTGTTTTATATTTGCCACGTGATTGCAATGAAAGGTAAGCGATGAGGCTAGTTAATCAAATGGTGAAATAAAGCACGAGAGGGTCAAGCGCAGATTTAACCACGTCATGGATTTGTCACTTTATCTTTAGAGCCCAGCACGTGGATACCTGATTACAGTTCAACCAATACTGACTAAAGCCTCATGCACAAACACTTGAGCAACGGTGCCAAGAAGAAAATTGCTGCGTTTTCTGTACACCCATCACGAACGTTACCCTCTTTGTTACGCCCCACCAACGCTCTTCGACTCCCACCACCCAGGCGTCTCCCTCCACCTTTGTATTTATAAATACTTCAGTATTATATCTGTTGCTCCATTCACAATAGATTTTTCGTTTTATTTTAATTTTTATATTATTAATTATACTCGCTTATGTGCTAGTCAGGATTATCTAAAAAAATAATTAATTAAAATCCATTGTCTTTATCGATCATTTAAAATTTGTATTAAAAGGTAGTTAATATTTGATTTATAATCAAATGGAAATACTATAGTTATTCCACAGCAATAAAAAGATGCTATTACTCGTAACCTGATCTGAATCACCAAGATAATTATGAATGAAGCACTGTATAAAACAACAAATGTGTTTATATAACTATCGATAGCCTTCTTGAAACGTACTAAATATAAAGCATATTTAATTTTCTTTAGCCTTTGAAAAAAGCTTACAATCATTAAACATTTGCGGGCTAATAATTTTGAAAAATCTCTTTTGACATTTTCAATTTTCTTAAGCAGATGCATACAAGCATGCACAAAGACCTTAAAAATAAGAGTGCATGGAGACTAGTGCGTAAGCGTATTCTTCTTATTACCGAATCCAACGAAGCTTTAATTGTACAATAGTATAATGTCAATAAAACGTAATCTATTTACATGCGGAGAAAAAAGCGTTACATAACATAATGTTATTCAGTGGCACACGTGACATTGTAGCGTTAGATATAACGAGAAGCGATGTCGAATGAAAAAACATTATTACCCGAGAACAATTAGAATTATACAAATACTGCGTATTGGCCCATTGTATATTTTATTCAAGTACTGAAGAGCCTTTCAAATTTTTTTACCGTTATACGTTTGTATGCCTGTTTATCGCACATATGATATGACACTTGGCAGTGTCAGAGTCCGATAGTGTGCACGGATATAAATCAGATAACGGCGAAAGAATCCAGGGCTCTGCATGGTATTCCGTAGCTTTACGTTGCAATACGTATAGCGTTATCGACATAGAGATCCGAGGGACTTTCTTGTGTATTTGTCACATGCAAGACCTATTTAACGTGAATTAAATTAGCACACAGTCGGATCGAACTTTGTGACGTCCGCTATGTCATCGGTCATAATCATTTTGTAAAAAAAATTAAATTCATTGTAAGAAATAAATCGCTTACAGTATAAATGAACTTGAAAATATGATTTAGTTGTAGCCTGCAAATGCTGATTGAAGAATCAGACATTGTTAATGTACATAGGAAAAAGAAATCTCGAACTAAAATTAACTATTGCACGAATAAAAAAGAACCTGAAAAAGTATCCGCTTGTGCGGCTTTTACGCGGCTATTGTTAAGAAGTCTCTTCTTGACAAATAAATGAAATTCGTGTACAACAACAGTCGATCAGCAACAGTCTACACGATTATTTTTAAAGAGTTCTCAAACACGGTTCTTTATTTAATACAACTCGCTGATTTGGAGAAGTCGCTTGCCCGAGGCTTGTCCTTTTAATGTCCATCTTGCTCTAGTTTATAAAAGAATCTCAAAAAAAATTCCGAAAAAATATTCAAACTGGAACTGATCCACCCGCTTCGGTCATTAGTGGCCGATTTGAACGAATACACCGAGGAGATTCAAACGATTCGTCGCAGTGGATTCGCGTACTACTGCGGCACGCGGCCTAATACGATACTCTCACCACTCAATCGGGTTACGTATGCAACTGGCGCACGCGCGCCCCAATCTCAGCCACGTGCCGAGTTTGCCTGTACGAACGCGTGCAAGCTCGCGTGCGATCCGAGGTGCGATCCTCGTGAGTTCGCTGATCAAGATATACATGTATTGGCAGGGACTACTCAAGTGCTGAGAATTCATGCCCAGTCAATCTTTGCGGTCTTCACCTCGATCTTAACAAGTTTTCGTCTATTTTTCACGTGTGTCTGCGCCCTCTTACAATTAGCCTATTTATTACATGATGCGCATGTTTTGTTAGAGTATCGATCTTGAAAAGAGTTTTGATGTGTTTAGAATCGACATTTTATGGATATTTTATTTAGATTGTCAATATATTTACTGCAATTATCGACGTTTCCGTCTTTAGCTAAGATTGACTTTACGCGCTGTTTTTGTACAATATGACATATCCATTGTAACATGTTTTCGATGCAGTCTTTAATTATATATCTAAAGACTGAAATTAATAAAAGAAATAATTATAATATAACGAGTAACAAGGGTAAAGAACTATTCGTTATAGTATTACAGGAAATTAACGTGTATTAGTGTCGGTACTTCTGTATTCTCATAATCGGGGACCTTTTAAATTCCTGAATCATGTGTAAAAACGTGCTTTACGATAATCTTATGCATATTAAAATAATCTTCATAAACACGTATACTACATATTTACTCTTGATGAACTAAGAATAACACGATAATGTCGAATAAGTCACGAAAACAAAGTATAAATATTTACGTTTTCTTGCACATTTTAAAAGTAATTGAGACAATTTTTCTAGCTAAAGAAAGGTACATGAAACTTTAGTAAATGTACCTGCACCTCTCTAACCTAAACGTAATATTTTTTGGTTTTCCTGAGTGTTTGCCAAAGAAAATGTAGACAAAAATTACGTATTCTATTAGTAAGTGCCTTTAATTTCTTTTTTACGCGTACCCTTATACTTGATTCATTCAACTCGTTTCAACAATATGGATTGTATGAATGTTAATGACTGCTACTCTCAAATTCAAATAGTCCTAAGGGTTAATTTATTAGAGGGTATGCAAAAAGACGTATCTACTAAAATGTGAGAAAATCCTTTTTTTCGTAATTATGCTATATTTTCAATTATATCTCGAATGATGTAATGGACTTGTTTTCTGCATGCGCGCTTCACGAGAATTGTTTTGAAGTGATACGGTTCGAGACGACGATCATCGACCCCACTACGAGCCGCACTATTACTCAATATGCATTTTTATAACTGAGAATAATGAATTATAAAATAAAGGGTTTCTTAAGATACCATTGAACTCTAGAAAATATTGCCTATGTTCTGAATTGATTCATACATTACAAAATTATACTCCGAATTGAACCTGGTTTCTTTTGCACAAATATAAATCGAATCGGTTACAATACACAATATTTGATAAGAAATAAAAAGAATAGTGTTGCTATACATAGCCACTTTTGTCCATGTATAGAATTGTGAATCTATGATTGTGATGCGAATTAAAGGTACCAGAGTGGCGTTTTTTTTCCTTATTTTTTTTTCATTCCTTTGTCATTCTACACTATTTTCTCATTCCGTTTAGAAGATTCGACTACATCGCGTAGAAAATAATATTTGACACAACTAAACGATTGCACTGCAACGGATGCTAGTCAATTATAGTAGATTTCAATTTCGCAGAAGTTTTTAAAGTTTACGAAAAATAAGCTTGAAACTGAATTGAAATTAAATTAATTATTTTTACGTCTTTAAAAATTGGTAAAATTTAGTTAACTATTATTATACCGTAAATAATAATACAGGTATAATTATTTTGAAAGCGAAACAGCATCGATGACTGTAAAAAGAAAAAAAATATTATACTCGAGGCACTGGACATGCGGCAGTTTCTAGAATATCGTGTTCTCATCTAGCGGAACATATTTCTTTTTACGTATATAATAACTCTGAGAATAATTCTCATTTTTCGCATTTAGAATAGTATACTAATAAAGAGTTACGATTGTGAGATAAGTTGACCTACGTAGTATATATGTGGATAGAAATCTGCACTTGAACAATATAATGAAGAAGGAGAGAGACAACAAGAGAGGTAGCAAAGCGAAATTGTTTTGCCAATTAATAGGACTGTGGGAAGGAAATACCAAGCAGGAGCACTCATCGTCGTGACGTATGTCGTGGAAGGTGTCATCGTTTTCATAACGGTCACGTTCTCGGTGTCTACTCCGATCACGGGGCTCGAGGCACGTGCGTCTAACGGCCGACAGCCGACTCGACTTTTCTCTCTTTCTCTCTTTCTCTCTCTCTCTCTCTCTCTCTCTCTCTCTAGGTTGCGCAATAGCTTACACGTGTATGTGTACGTGTATGCATATGTACATACATCTGGCGCATAGAGGTGCATAGCGCATGCGCACGCGCATTTTTTCCTGCGCGACCCTCTGCACTGACCAACATGCTCAAGGAAAAGAAAGGAAGGGTGTTGGAGCTTATTCGCGGAAAGCTTGGTAAAAACCTCGTTTCAGGCGCGCGGTGTAATACTGAAAGACTGTAAGCACCGGTTGTGCATGTGCACGCGTATAAAGAAAGTAGAATAGACATTTAAATAAAAGGAATTAATAATATCTCTAAATATTTATACGAGTTTTGTGTTTTGAAATATGTCGACTCAAATTAAAAGTTAAACCAACTATATTCTTGTTCATAAAAGTCGATAGTTTGAAAATAAACCTGCCATGATAATGAATAAAAAATAGTTTGGTATGATTAGAAATATTGAATTAGGCCATCGAAAATCAATTGATACTAGTATAGAGTAATTAAGTAAATGAGTAGAATAATGATAAGAGTTTGTGAAAGAAAGCGGAAATCTTTTTTGTTATCGGCTGGGATATTTTTCTTTGAAAGTTAATTGACAGAAATTCGTATCAAGTACATGGCACGTATATTTGAATAGAAACTCGAACGGATGCGGCTAGTTCTCACGGAGGTAATATTTACAGGTAAGCTCTGCAGGAAGCACGACATGTTTACACGCGACACGACAGCTGAAGTATCGATACAAGTATCGATGGGATTTAAGCAATCGTGGATCATGGGCATGGCGAATGAGAAAAATGCTCGATACGATAATCGAGATGAATCCATTTGAATGTTTTGATGGGATAGTTGTTGCGATACTTGTGGTGGAGATTTGAGATGCAAGAGACACGCGGAGGAGGTTTGTGGAGGAAGCTGTTGCCGAAGTAGGTTTCGAAGTAGATAAGCCTGGCAGGTCGTGGAGAGTGACAAGGAGAGTCATTGGTAAGGGGGTGAGGGCGAGGGCCGGGGTTTGGGCTCGGGCTTGGGTCGGTCTGGCGCGGGCCGCAGACGGAGGTAAGCGGCACACGGTCCACGATTACGTGGCTGCGTTGAGTTACGGCGAGCCGTTACATTACGTTAGTGTTCCCATTAGGCCCGAGGTACAGTAAGTGGGTGGGAATGGAAAGGATGGCGAATCGAGTGCAGGCGGGTAGCCGGAGGCAGGCGCGGGTTCGGCCTCGGCGCCTCTCAGTCGGCCGATCGAGGTCGTGGCGGTTTAATTAACCGTTGCCCGTAAGAATTTGGCTGATGGCGCGGCGCTACCGCTTCGAGGATAATGGGGCGGGTAACGGGTCGGTGGCGCTGCCAGTGGGCCGCTCGGCACGAGTGCGCCAGACGGGCGTCCTATCCCCGCGCAGGCGGCCGCGGAGCGCGAGAGCGGAGCGGAGGTCCGGGAGGCGGAGCGGGGGCGCGGTGCAGTAGCCGAGAGCCCGGGCGGCGCGGGCTCGAGGGCGAAGTCGGCGAGGCTCGGGGGAGGCAGTTGGGGCCCAGTGGTCCCTGTGCCGCCGAGCGCGGGCGCGACGGCCTGCCGAAAAGCTAGCGGGACCTCGGGCACGGGTCCGGCAGCGGCTCTCGTCAAGGCGAGCCGCGATCAAGGTCAACGGATGCCAGGCCGGTAAAGAGGCGGCGGCGGCGGCGGCGGCGGCGGCCGCGGCGCTCGTACGTTCTCCGGTGGCGAGCGGCACTCGGCGCTCGCCTAGCGCTCGCGCGTCAATTGGAGAGCTGGATCTGGGAGAGACCGTTAGTCGCGATAGCCGGCGCCCCACTCGGGCCGCTTCTAATGAAATAACGAACGGTAAACTAGGCGGCGCGGCGGCTCGCTGGCGAGTGGCTCGGGCCGGCTCGATCGGCCCTCTAGCTGTAAAGCTGCCGGAAGGAGGAAGCGCCGGGCGCTCGGGCGTCCTTGAGCCCCCGGGGGGAGGAGGAGCCGGGGGCGGCTTGGCCCAACCGGGCTCCGCGAAGAAAGTGAATGTAGGTCAGCGCGCGGCAGGCCGGGTCCCCTCGGAATGCGCCGCGGGGATCGGCCGTCGGTGGGCTCGGGGCGAAGGAGGTCGAGGCGCCCCGGGCGGCTGGGGCAAGGCCTCGAGAGCCAAGGGCCAGGCGGCGCTCGGCTCCGCGGGGCCAACGACCTCCGGGCGCTGTCAAGGTTCGCCAATGGGCAGGGCCGCCGCGGAGCGGCAAGTGGGCCAGCGCGTCTCGCGCTCGGAGCCGGCGCCTCCTCGGGCCCCTTCTCCCGCGGCGCCCGGGCGAGAGAGGGAGAGAGCCGGGCGGGGGCTCCGGGGAATTGGGCCGTGGCCCAGTTTCGCGCGAGCGCTCCGCGGAGCCGCGGCAACCCCCGCGGCTGCCCGCCGTTACGTCAGGAGGGACGCGGCGCCGAGTCGGATAACGGAATAAAAACCGATCGATTACCGCGAGCGTTTTTCCTCCCGCGGCGGCCGAGAGCGCCGAGGTCGCCGAGCCTCGGAGCCGGCCTCGGGCGGCCCGACCTCCGGCCCAACCTCCCGGGGACGCGAGGAATCGGACCGGAGCCGAGCCGAGCCGAGCCGGCCGCCCGGGGACGCTGGCCCGGGAAGCGAGCCTCCGAACGCGAGGACGGCGCGCTCGGCCGATTCGGGCCAATGTCGAGTGCACCTCCGACCTCTATACGGGCGTCTGGGGCTCCGCGCGCCACGAGCGGCCCACCTGCGAGCCGGCTCCGCGGCCTTCCTTCCTCCCTTGCGCGTCTGCTCCGTGCTCGTCGAGGCTGGGTTTCCTCGGTGCCCCGGTGAAAAGGGATCATCCGCCGCGGCCGGCCTACTACCAACGTCTACGCCCCCTCCATCAGCCGCGCAACCTTCGTCGCGCTCCTTGTTTAAGACGCAGCTTACGCGGCTCGCGAGTCGCACGCCGTTTATTATGTGTCGGGAGAAACCGCCAAGAAAATACTCGACTCTCGAGTCAACTGTTCACAAAGCCTGCGCGCATCGCTCCGAGCTCGAGTGCGCGCGCGCTAATGTTGTCATTCGTAGGGAAAGATAACGATTACATCATATATTTTCTAGAATCCGTACACGTGAATCACCGCTTTATCGATTCCGTTCGTTCTTACGTAAATTTACATTACTTTTACGCACAATATTTTTTCCTCGATAGTACACGGTACTCGCGCGCACTCGCCCGTCTCCTCGCAAGCACTCACATTTTATAGAAAGATGCGGCAAATGAGCGTGGGGCACCTTGAGCAGTGAGTTTTATTAACGAAACAGCGGTACTTTTTGCGCAATCTACTTATTCTCCGTGGCCGTTTCAGACTTAATTACCCACAAAACCCTGCACGAAGAGAGAGGGGGCGGTGGGTCGTGGTGGGGGGTAGAGGAACGAACAGGCCGCGAGGACGATTGGTATTCATTTTTTCCGCGAGTCGACCTCGTCGCGTTACGTAGGCGATACCGTAATCGCGATATGTAAGGGGAAGGTCGCCAAGGCGGGTAGGGGGCTCTGTTCCGGAGGCTCGCGAGGACGCGGTGACGCGGTGAGGCGCACGCGAGGCGCGAGGCCGGGCTCAAGAAGCAAGAAGAGGCGGAAGAGCGCAGGGAGCAGCGGCGGCCTAATGGGACTAAATGGGAGAAAATGGGAGAAAATGGGAGATTGCGGCGGGTTGGGGGCGGGACATTAGCCGAGTGGTGTAAGACGCGGTCGGCGGGCTCGCGGCTCGCGGCTCGCGGCGCTCGAGCGTTTACGCCGGCGACCTCGCGAGTGACGCAACCGCGGCGTGTCGCAAGCAGGCGCGCCGAGGCCTTCGCTACTATCGCCCCTTCGATTTTCCCCTCCCGGTGCATATATAGTACCTATCCGGCCGCTCGGCCGGCTCCCTTATCCCCCCGCGGTCTCGAGGAGCCGGCGCGGGAGGGAGGGAAGGAGTCGGTTGCGCTAACAGGGGACGGCCGGGCGGCGGCGGCGGCGGCGGCGGCCACTTGATGCTCTTGTTTATCTGCGTTGCGTCACTCGCGGCGCGCGCCGCACGCCGCTCGGCGCCTCGTGCAGCCGGGGCAGTCGGGGTCGAGGCGGCGGCTGACCCACCCGGGCGCCCCGGGCCACCGCGATCGATGCCCCGCGGCTGCGGCTCGATCGCCGCCGATCACTCGGCAGCCGGCTGCCCTTTAACCGGTGGGGAAGGGATGGGGGCGCTCCCTGGGCGCGGGCGTCGGGAGCCACTGCCGGCGCAAGCTCCGGGAGGAAAGCTCACCAATTGCCAAGGGGTCCTTGCTCGGGGCTCCCGGGACCGGGCTCCGCTCCACTTTTCCCCCTCACTCGGCTCCGGCTCCTGGTGGGCTGCGGCACTGGCCGCGCGGGCGAACAAAGCCGATGCGCCGCGCCGGGCGACCGGCGAGCGGCTCCTCCTGTCCCTGACCGTCAACCGCGTCGAGCGAGACGGCGAAGCTCACAGGCGCTCCCCCGCGAGGGCCATCGCGCTCTCCGAGGAGGCGGCGGTCGGGGCCCAAGGTCGCCCAGTCGAGCACCAGCCGTGCACTCGTCGTCCTCGGTGTCCCCGCGGCTCGGCTGACCGATTGCTCTCGCGGCGATCGGCCGACAGACGCACTAAACACTATCGACTACTGTCCGTCCAATGCCCTACCAGTGGGCCCTCTCTCTCTCTCTCTCTCTCGACTCCGCGCAGTCCAAGGCTGGGAGGCTCTCCGAGGGAGACCGCACACTTGTTTCCTTGGCGCCGAAGAGCAGCGCTGGGGCTACGTGCCAGGACGTCCGCTCGGTAGGACGGCGCGCTGCCAACTGGCTGGCGGCTCGCGGAGTCGCGGCTCGGCGGCTCGCGCGACTCTCTCTCTCTCTCCCTCTCTCTGGCTCGCTCCGCTCTCCGGGTGCCGCTCTCCGCTCTCCGCTCGCTGCGCTGGCCGTTCTCCGCGCCGCGCGACTGTTACTACTATGCGCGCACCGGCCGCCGCCGGCCCCAATGTCGCTCGACTCTCTCTCTCTCTCTCTCTCGGTGCGGCGCGAGCTGAACGCGAGCGGAGCGTGTCCGAACGCGGGCGCGCGCCTCCACAATCACCCACGGAGGCACCCCACCCCGGCGCTCGCGGCGCGCGCCCTCTCTCTCTCCGCCGGGCGCCTGCTCCTATCCATCCGTTAGCCCGGCCGCGGCGGGGCAGGGGCCTACGGCTCGGCTCCTGCGGGAGGGGAGCAACTTTACGCGAGGTTTACGAGCTCTTCTCCTACGTGCTCCCTCTCTTGCATCGCCGGCGTGACGCGAGCCGCCGAGAGAGACGGGAGTGCATACCGCCGCCCGCCACTCCGGCCAACTCCGACTTCCCCTACTGCCCGACACTCGCACCGCGGAACCCAGCAGAATCTCCACCTCTCGCGCGAGGCCCGCGTCGCCCTCGCGCGCTACTCTTCTAACCTTTTGCCAACTGTTTAACGGGCAGCGCGGAGCCGCTCTCTGCCCTTTCCTTTCCTTCCTCGCGTTACTCGCCGCCGTTCAACCGCACCCCGCGACCTCCAGCCCGACCTCCGCCCGCTTTTGTCAACGTCCCTTCGGCAATCGGTCCACCGACCAACTGGGCCTCTTCCAACTGATCCTCTTGCAATCGAGATCGCGATCCTTTCCCCTCTAACGCCGACAGCCCGCGCTCGCCTTTCCGATTACATTGCTTTGTATCCTATCTATCGTTCGCTCGCGCCTCGTCTCACGCGTGCATGCCTCTACACTACTCAGCCCTTCTCGAGGCGATGCAAACCGCTGTTAATTATTGAAAATAGAGCTATCTCACGACGATAGACGCGCGATCCTCGACTGCTGACCAAGCTGCTGACACTTGTAACTTGGGAGGTCGTTGATTTCATGCAACAACGTGCGTAGGACGCCCCCGGTTTTTCATTAGATAAGGACGCATGCTACGCTTTCCTCGAGACTCGTCGACACTTTGCCTGACCCCTGAGTTGAGGCTTTTCTTACGCTTTGCCTTCTCTCATTAATAATAGATAACTTTTTCTCGAGCTTTTTCTATTCAACATTTCCTATACTTGCACACTTAACTCTTTGCATATTTGTTTATGACTCTAATTATATACATTATTCTAATAATAATTTGCTGTTACTACTGCTGCTGCTGCTGCTGCTGCTGCTGCTACTGTTGTTGTTCTTGTTGTTGTTCTTGTTGTTGTTCTTGTTGTTGTTGTTATTGTTGCTGCTGATGCTATATATTACTATTTCTTGTTGTCGCTGCCGTACGCCTTCTTCTTATCGTGTTGTATTCATTACAGAATTAGTTCATTCTTTCACACACACACGCACATGCGCGCGCGCGCGTAAAATGGGAAATTTTATTCAATAATTCTTAGTGTTCGGAAACAAAATCTATTTTCAAAGTTCATAAAAATTATAATAAAAATGTTCGTCAATTTAAAAAATATATAAAATTCGGACTCTAAGTGATAGTAAATGGTTTTCAAAACATGCGATGAGCTGTACAATTGTTTTTCATAAAATCAAGATTTTCTTTATTAATACAAATCTTTAATCATTATCTTTTAAACGAATTCTTTATTCTTTATCTCAGACAATATCCATTTCAAAGTTACATGTATACAATTGTGTGTATAGAGCATGGGGGAGTATTTAATCGTAGATACGCTGATTTATAATTATTACTTTTCTCCTAACTTTTACTTTTTTCATATTTTTGTATCTTCTATATTTATACGCTTACGACGTAAAAGTCACGACACGGGGCCAAGAAACTTATCAAATTGACTGAGGTCGCTCAACTCTAAAATGAATCGAGTACATTTGACGTAATACTTATTGATTTTACAATGAACACTTCATAAAGCGATTACACCTTCTAAATCTAAAATAAAATTAAATACGCATTATATACACTTGCTCGAAGAGGGCAGTGTGTGTGAGAAAAAAAGCCCGGAAGCCGCAGCCCGCAATTGCATTTTGTTGAGACGCATCGAGATTCTTCTCCACTCTATATATGCTTAATGCATTAAGAAAATTAAACAATTTCTCTGCTTGAATTTGTACGTTATTTTTTAAAATAAGAAATAAAGTTATTACTGATGTTTATGACAGTTTTTTAGAGACTTCAACTTTTTCTCAAATTCTACTTTTTCTTTTGTACAAGGTGTTCAGAAACAATTTGAATTTAGAGATGCGAAGAGAAAGTTAAGAAAAAGTTCTCGATCGCGAAGGAAATATTTTCTTTTACACGGGAAAGCCCATTTTCGATTACGAAGGATGCGGAACGACTTTTTCTGCTTAAAACGTTATCATTACGTACTTTCTTACGCGGATGTAAACATTCATTTTTAAAATGATTGTGCAATCACGCGCAACTGTCCGGTTTAAAATAATTGCAAATAGCCATCAGTTAAAATGCTGATAGTAAAATTTCGATGCGTGTAGGTATATGTAAGAATCATAAAAGATAATATTAGTGAACTTACGAGAAGCTTACACGACATTATATTGGAGTATCCAGGAAAGACGTTTATGTAACCAATAAAACATTTGTTTGTTATGGTTGCACAGAGAGGATGCGTATATAGATAACTATATAAAATTACACCGAAAAAAGGAAATAATAAATTTAAAATGATTAAATTTTTATTTTTTTATATCACTATCTTCATCAACAGTTTACAAGTAAATTATAAAAAATAACTTTTTGATCTCAAATTGTATTTTTTGAATATTTTAATAAATATTTCATTTAAACCTAGTCATTTAAACGGAGTCTTATAATAGTTTTAATATATTATATTAATTCAAGACAGTCATTTTAAATTTGGCTTTGAATACCATAAAACTGTATAAAGAAATCAACGTAAATATTAATGTAAATAATCAATGTTGCTCGCAATATTGTTATGTAAAATTATACAAGAAAACATAGTTTAAATCATTGAAATTACACTTTGTTATCCTATTAAATAATGATATAATGATATAACGTTTGTGACTTAAGTATGCGTGCATACGTGGGTTTTAGTTCAATGATTATTTTATATTATAATTTTTTGAACAATATTAACTGATTGTTTCTATCTATGATTATACTTTTAAGTAAGATTGATCTACTATTAGAAAACTATGTGTGTGTTAATACGGCTATATTTAAAAACAATATAATATAAAACTAATGTTATGTTATACTTTTTGAATTATTGTACAACTTTAAAATATCTTTTATATAGTTTTAATATAACTTCTTAATCTAGCAACACTATAATATACAAAGAGTCGAATCTATTATAAACTGGAAGATCGAACTATATTTTCAAATCTTGATACTAAAAAATACGAATTTCAACCTTTTAACTACTTTATTATTGAACTTTGTTTCATTTTATTGTCAAAAATTGTACAAAGATTACATTAACTTAGTAAAGTAAATTAAATGTATATTATTATGTTGTATATCCTATGATTTGTAATATAAAATATCTGTACCCTATAAACACTGTTTATACTACATCAGAGACTTTTATATATCATATTTACTACATAGTAAGATCTAATGTTTTACTTTGTTTTATTTGTATGATTGTAGCGATGTTAAATTTAATAAAATTATATTCATATTATATACATTGCATGACATATAACAAGGAACTTAGAAAATGATAACTAAGCTGAAACAAGTACATATAATATAAATACGAAATCGCTTAATATAAGAGCTGAAAGGAAGAATCAAAGTTTAATAAAATTGTATATTATTTGTTTTGTTATTTTTTTTAATATCCGCGGTAGAATTGTTGATTTTGCGATTTAGACACTATAATTGTTTGCTTTGTAAAGAGATTGGTGATTGAGCTGCTACATCTTTAAAAATTACAGAGCTTAAGTAACACTATCCCAGAGTTTATGGTTCTGCGTCGCATTCTGCAGTAAAAAATACGCAAAATTTATGTTTAAAGATTAATATTATTTCAATTTAAGATTACTCTATAAATATTGAGATAATTCTCGTCACATATAGTAAATATATTTGCTATATAGATTTTGTATTTTGGTTTCTATCATTAATTATTATTATTACGAATACAAATTCTGATGTAATGTTACAATAATTAATCGCTTACGAAAAGGTCCTTAGTTTAAAAAAGTTATTCTTATGTCACAATTTAACTTTATATTTTAATGTGTACGTAAATGTTTGTATAAATTATTTATCTATTATGAAATTGTTTTTAAAATAAGGAATGAATTAATACAAACCTTGATGCTTTATTTACAAGAAGTCGAAGTAATTTTTTAATTTCCAATGATATGAATTGATTCATTCTATCATAGTAAATTTTCAAAAAATCAATACTATCACAGTAGTCGCAAAAAATTTTTAAATCATCAGTCAATTCCATATTATACATAGCAATTTCAAAACATTACCCAAAACATAGAAGCATAGTGGCAATTACAATAAAACTATAGTAAGGGCCTATACGTACATTATTACTTGCCAGGTTTTATGATTTTTATTTATTCATATCATGTCTAGTTTTACGAAGAGTTTTATTGGCTTTCCTATGGAATATCAAATTGGTTAGGTCAAAATTATGCATGAACTACGTTATGGCCAATAACGATTACCGTCATGTCAATTCATTTAAAAATATGAAATAACAAATGCAATTATTTCTAAAGCGATTACGCTTGAGATTATGCCATTCGATAATTATGCACTGAATTCTTAAATGAAGATAAGCTAACTGAATCTATAGATGATCTAATGATCGGGCAGCTATGAGAGTGGATATTTTCCTAAAAATCAGTGGTTCGAACCGAGGGACTGGTGTAAGGGTGTTGAAGTGGAGATTCAATAGGCTCTGATGCAGATTACAACCGATGGCGACCGAGACGGCGATATACGTGGGGCAGAGAAGACGTGGAGAGCGCAGGAGCAGGAGGCAAGGCTGGAGGGCCAGAGCGAGTAAAGTCTCGGTCGTAGCTTGGCTACCTGATTTTGGACTGAATGGACCGAGCATTTGCAGGGGCGGAGGCTGCTCTTTTGTACCCCGAGATGCGCGAATCGAATTTGCGCATTGGAAAGCGCCTCGGCTCGGGCCGCGCGCCGCAGACCAGAGGCTTGCAGGCCGTATAGTAGCGCGGTGGCGCTCGTCGAAAGCACCGCCGACCTTGACATTCGCGCGCTGCTCTATTTTTATCGAGCCCCCGGTTCAACGTCTCTCCCCACCTTGGCCTTTTTTCTCGCCCCTTTGCAGCTCCCTCGCTCGGAGCTCGTTGCCTCGGTTCGACGAAACGACTATTTTCACTCCCGGGGCTTTATCGAGCTTTCCTACACATCAGCGTCATTACGGCCTCTCTATATTTGGGCCCGTGCGTGTGATCTCTCTTGCGTACACCTCGGCGTATTCACAGTCTACAGCGTGATTGCTGAAAAATTAGCCTCGGTGTGTGCATGTGCGAGGGCCGTTGAATCACCGAGATTGCCTATACGCGCGCACGCTGCCACGCGCCCGTGAGCCAGTGTTCGAGTGCACACGCCCACAAGTCACGCGTACCTGCATATACGCGCGCGTGTAGGTGGTGCGCCAAGCCTCAATCCCCGCAAGCCGACGCTTGAAAAACCGAGCGAAAAGCCCCGATCGAGCTCCGCGGACGCCCTATTAACCATGCGTAAACATAATACCACGTTTTAGGCGAGTTTTAGACCGTCTTTGCGAGTACATTAGGTCGATCTCCTCGTGGGTTTTCTGCAAAAATACATTCGATTAATTAAGAATTGGAATTAGTCACTTTGCTTTTTCGATGCGTTAACGTACCCCGCGCTGACTCATCGACATTGCTGTAGCCGTGCACAATATATGTGTATACCACTGCATCTTGCGAGGTTTTTTCTCGTTCTCGTATCAAACGCAATAGCTGTTTAAAAGATCGAGGAACATTTTTGCCTGTCTCGCTGTGCCACGCTACCCGAGACTCTGGCAGCTCTGGCAGCTCTACCCTCTACCCTGAGCCGAGGTATTAGCATCCTGCTCCCGAGGTGCTCCTTATCCTCGACGACCGATCGCTCGGCTGCCGCTTTTCGTATGTAACTGTTACTTTGTCTACAGCAAGATATGCAGCTTACGAGCAGCGAGACAAACAGTGCAGTTTGAGCATTGCATAAAAGTTTATAAAATCGAAATAATGAGCTCCTACCCTGGGGTCGATTGCGAAGCCGCGCGTCGCGTCGTTCCGGTTCTCGGTTCGTCTGGCGCATGTGTTCGCATACCTAACCCGCCCGTGCAGTTTCTCGGCTATTGGTGTCGATTCGCGCGATTCGGCAAATGCGCCCAAGCTCGACTCGCCTCGAAAACAAAGAGGCGAACGCAGGATAAAGAGAGAGGGATGAGAGAGACAGAGAGAGAGAGAGAGAGACGAACGCGAGAGGGTGGGAGAGGGGTGATGGCGCGGCGGCGCGGCGGCGCGGCGGTAGCGCACAGGGTCCACTTTCTCCCCCTCTCTGGTGCTCCTTCCTTCACTTGGTCGGCGTCTGCTCTCCGCCTCCTAAACGCCAGACAACGAGGGCATCAGCCCCCATGAATCACCCAGCGTGCGGGTCACCTTCACTTTTTATGTAATTTTGTTAACTTCGCCTCGCGGTTTCCCCCTCTTTCTTCCCTCTTCCCTCCTCTTTCTCCCCTCCTGTCGACGACTCTCTCCCTTGCCAAGGCCCGCACTCATTCTCTTATTCCTCCTTTCGTTCTTTGCGTTTATATGCGCGGTTAACAAATATTTTAAACTTTGGACACTCGCACGTACATAATTCAGTAAATATGTATTACCTTTTCCTTTCAACTAAATCATATTTTTTTATTGACTTATACTTGCGTTAGAACTGACTTATTAAACAAACATTTCGAAACAGCTCAAACAGATGCAGAAATCCATGTAAAAAAACATTAGTATCAATAGTTACATTTATGTTCTCGTTTCATATAATATGATGACAATTTTAAGTACATACTAAAAAGCATGATCGACAATGGAATAGTTACAGAATAGTATTAGTTGAGATTCTTAATCAATGGATTTCAATAGTCCATCATTTAGTACATTTGAATAATCTATACATGCAATTTTTAACAGTTGATAAATATTTAACTATTAAAAAAAATTGCTAAATGTATCAATAAATTTATTTTGTTTTAGTGTCTTATATATATATATATATATATATATATATATATATATATACACATGGTTTTGCAATTAAAATGAATCTTGAAAATATTAAGCCCGTATCTTTGAATCTCATGTAAACTCTTAAAATGATCGTACCGGCGAGTCTTCATCAATAAAAGACTCACGAGACGTGGAATATACTTCAAGCATATAAAATTAACATTCGTTAGATTGAAATCTGTGAATAATTTTTATAGACTACACGGTAAGCAGGGTTTACACCAAGTCTCTATACTTGTATTGTAAAAATCTGTAACAAGAGTAGACTGCAATTGGAAATAATTACTTAATGTATTTTCATGATTTACTACTTAAATGATAGTATTTCTGTCATTTTGAGTTGGTGTGTTGTTTGATGCTAATTTCTAAATCTTCGTATTTCTTTTTCTAATAAATATCGAAAAATAATTTTTAAATACCTAAATATTGATATTTCTCTATCATAAAAAAACCTATGGAGATATGTAGAAATTAGTATCAAACAATTCATCAGTCCGAACTTACATAAAAATACTATTAATCATAAAAATCCATTCATTGATTTAAATTGCATTTTATTTCAAAATCAAGATGTTTAAATATTGATATTTGTAAAAGTTATAGACCTATAAATCCCTGGTTGGTCTCGTTCAACTAGATTTTTAATGTGCTTTTTAGAAAACAATCTTCAATTTTTTAATAACAATAAATTTTTTATTACAGGTATTTATAGTACATGCGCAGAATTAACGTAAACCCCTTAATCGAATGCGTTCTGGTCCTAATCAGATCAACCTGGTATCAATAATCGAAATCGTTAAAGATCGCAGGATAATATGTTGAATCGTAAACACAACTTTGCAGATATAAATTGTTCTTTAAAATGCTCTTCGTTTTTAATTCATCTTTTTTATTTTATTTTGACAAAATAATAAATTGTTGAAAAAAAACGAGAGCTTCTCTGTTTCGTGTAAATACTAATACGAATTCTGTTGATTCAACGTTTAAAGTATCTTTAGTTATGATGTGTACTGATTTTCGGCAAGTCAAATGCAGATCTACCTCCATCTCAAAGAAAACCTATATAAACGAATTTTTACAGTATTAATATGTTATTTATTTCCTTACCTCATATAAATATGTATTTTATACAAAGATATGTTGATTGAATAAATATAAAATAATTTACAGAATAAGATTTTATTATACTAATTATTCAACTACAAAAGTTATTTATGTAATTTAGATATTGTATTGTTGAAGGTGTAAAAATGTTTAAGTTATGTTTTTTTAATCCTCACTTAAAAATTATTATTTATATAATAAAAATTAAAAAGTAAACGTATATACATAAAATCGGTCATTTTAAAATTGGCTGAGTTTTAATAAACAATTGTTTTATATCACAAAATTAATTCTATAAATATATTATAAGATAATCAGATAATAAATTTTGAAAGGTAAAAATTTACTGTAGACAAATATTTCGATGTCATATATAATATCATGATTAGCAAAACACCTAAAAAATATAAATTACTAAACTCTGCAGATAACTTTTAAATTTTTTATGCAACACAAAGTAAGTTCTGCATTATACGAAGAAGTAATCAGTATATTATCCACGAGATCTATTTTCGAAGAAGTACTATGATATCGAATAAAAACAATTTGCTCCAGTAAGAATTCAATATATAGTATAGGTATAGCTATATAATAAAAATACTGATCACTCTGGTATTTTTAGTCGTATACGAATTGCAGTATGATATAATTTAAAGTGTTGAGGGTACAACTATATCATTTATAAAGATACGTACATTGAAGACCTCAACAAGAAAATTGTGCGTTGTAACGATAGTTTAATCGGGTACTCTAATATGCTATTGTTCAAATTTGGTGTAGGTCACAGTCTACCTCTTGTGACGCCCGCACCGATAACAAGTGTATAATTACGTCTTAGAACTCTTCATATCGAGAATTATCTGAAGAACATGTAAAAGCTTTCTACAATGGATTAAACAATTCTTTTTTATTTTACTGATATTAAGATAGTTATGACGAATAAAAGAAAAAGCTTTTAATAGCAATAGCTTACATCTTTAAAGCAAGCTGATCACAAAAATTTAATTATATATAAACTCTTAATGGAATTAATTTGACGAAGGCATGCTTAGCAGTAATACAAAGCCACACACCATTAAAACTACAATCTTTGCTCAAATATTATTTAATTAATACTCCAGTTGATTTCAGGCCCAAGAACTTGAGGGAATCAAATAGTACACCGTTGCATAGCTGCAAAAAAGAAAATGCGCTGACCGCGAATCGAACGATCAGTGCACGGCCGCGAAACGAGCGATACTTGGCGGTTACGCTCTCTCCGCTTAGAAGTCAAGACTCAAGAGAAAGTGTAACTGTTAAAGTAATAGTGACGACGCGGGTGTAATCGGGATTGCGCACATGCCAATTGAGTTTCTAGCTGCATACTGCGTGCTCAATGCACTGTGCGGACATAATGCGCTTGGCCTCCTCAGGCTGGTAATAACAGAAAATTCAGTAATGATTCGTGTAATTGGAGTTTATCTTGCTCATAATTTTTTCCTATTTTTCAAAAAATTTGAATACAACTAAAACTCTTATATTTTGAATTTTTATTTTAACACCAATAAAATTGTTTCAGCAATATAATATTATAAATAAATCAATATATTTAATTTATTTGATCTTAAATCAATATATGTATTAATTATTCTATAGATATAAAGTATAATATTAATGAAGATATTTTAAAAGACGTTAGTTTTTGAAGGACTGTTAGCCTCCTTGTTCGCGTGGTTATACTATCACATATAATGACCAGAGCACACCATTAAAATTTATTAAATTGATTTCTATAGATTTAATACATGTATAATAAGATTTTGACAATAGTGGCGAAAATGTTCTGAACGGAAGCAGTTTCAAAAGCTGTAGCAATGTGAGTTGTATGAGACTGAGAAAATAAGTATTTGAGAAATAATACTCATCTAAATCTAATGAGTGTTATTATTTTCTATTAATTTTTAGAACATTTATAGTACGTACTTATAAGTTTCCAGAACATTTTACTGCAAATTTATATTGATTTTCATAATCTGCAGATTTTGCTCAAAAATAAAAAAATCTGTTTTTTTGCTAAAATTAAAATTTTATATCGAACTGAATCACTTATAAGATACATTGGCAACATGAAGGTTGTTACATGAATTAGTAAATTATATTTGACATTAGAAGCAAAAATATAATGACAAACAAAAGCAGAGAAAAATATGCAGCAAATAAACAGAAAAAAGAAAAATTGTATGTAATATGTCGCGGATAATAGGCTGTACAGGTTACATTCCGAGGCAGAAAGCGTGGCTTTCCTTCAACAGTCTTACCTATTCCGCGATTATATAGACTCGCAGCAGTAGGCGTAACGCGAGTTTTGAGGTCTCGTAAAATCGCTGCGGTCAAGTTCAACGGCCTCGGTGATTCCGAAATTGTCGCCGTCGAGCCGCAATGATGACGCGCGTCCTACGGGCAATAAACTCACTGGCTGCTCCGACATCATTCATTCTATTGGTAAGACCTAAAAATTTATAATTACGCATTAGGGAGACGAAGAAAATAATGATGCGTTGACTTGTTTCTGAGAGATCTGTAAAAATTTAAGTTTTGGCATTCGAAAGCTGAGAAAGACATTCTAATACATATTATCAAAAGTCAAGTTGATTAAAATCTCGATTAAAATAATGTTCTATATAGAGAATTCTGTACGTCGAGAACAGGGCCTTATTTGTGCACGCGTACTGCGCAATTCACGTGCACAAGAGAGGGAGTTAGGCCCACTTGGCTGCTGTGGCTGGCTGTACTTTCATCAGCCAAGTGAAAGCAATATGAAAGTGCTTGATTGCAAAGTAGAAAGGTGAAAAGTACGATAAAAAGACGAGCGGCGCCGTTACGTGCAGGAGAGTGAGCGAGAGGGCGCATTACCGGTCGGCCCATTTCGCCGCCGAGCCGGAATAGCTCGAGAAAACGAGCAGTGCAGCGCAGCGAAACTTGTGAGACCGTGCACGTACATAACGAGATTACAGTGTTAGCTAGTATTAACTTCAGTCCTATAGCCCTTGAAGGTCAATGCTAGAAAAAACTTAAAAAAATTGACCATATATACAACATCGTTTTCTTAATTATAATAATTATTTTTAATTTTACGTTAATTATTCTAATATTTATTATTAGTTTACTTAAACTTCATACAATTTTATTGTAATGGATAAATAACTTATAACATTTTTGTTCTTCATCAAAATTTATTCACGTTTAATTTGAACAAAATTTAAGCTTACATTGTGCAGTCACGCAAATTATTTTAACTATAATAAGAAAAAAATTTTGTTCGCTTATAAAAAAATCTACGAAGTTTTAAATCAACGTTAACATGTCTCCTAGTACACATTACTTTTAGGCAAATTTATGAGTAAAATTTCTAGTCTAAGTCAGTTTTTGAGATCCCACTCTTAATTAAATAAAAGCTTTAGATGTACGAAATATATTCAGGCTCGTACGCGTGTTAGTTATTTATTTACAATAGATGGTTTCAATTTTCAATAATTTTGATGGCGTTTACTCATTAATATTATTGACTTAAGGTTTCATTTAATTAACACATAGATTATAAAAACTCGTCAAATATCTACGCGGATCTAAACTATGGAATATACTAAGAATCAGTGAAATTGCAAATTCATAGGTAATGATAAAAATAGGTAGAGTGTAACCATTAATACCGATAGTACACAATCAGAAAAGGTAATCGCTAAAAATACTTTAAAAGAAGATACAACAAAAAATCCTTAAATTATTCGAATCTATCTGGGACCCTTTTCCCCGTTTTGCACATTTTATCTGCTCTAATCAATACAACTCGATTATTGTATGTTTAAATGCTCCATATCCTTAGTTACGATATTATAGTAGAAATGTTTTTAACATACCGTTATCAAAATTTTTTTAATTGATGATTGTTGTTCAATCTTTATTTCTTTCTTATAAAATAACAAAAGACTTATTTTGTCCTGAGTTGCAAAAATGTTAAGCAGAGCATTAATATTTTATTTGCTTTTTTTAAAATTATTTTTATAACTTTTTTTATTTTTATTAACGAAATAACCACTATGTCAAACAGTAGAAAGAGTTCAAGATGTTAAACACGTACCGCATACATGTAAGCAAAAATAAATAGATCTATTAATACATCTAGTAATCTATCTGATCATCTAGTAATAATTATGTTTACAATTATTTCAATGAAAAATTAGAATGATTTCATAAAAATTGTTTACAAAAGATTTTCCTAAACAAAATTTTATGTTCAATTTACATTTATTGTTACAGGTATCTATCATACACGAAAACAATTAGTTTAAACTTTCTTTAAAAATAAATAAAAAATTTTTCACCAGTCAATTCCGAAAATTTTGATATATAACTCTATAAATATAAAATACTTGAAATGGATAATTTCTTGAATTTTTAAACAGACTTCTAACTTTAAACCAAAATCTATACAATAGTTTTTTCTAAAACGTTAAATATTATAATTTTTTATTTGTGCATTTTTTAACCAAAATAAAAGTAATTGTTCATTAAACATGGATAGGGCTTTCATTTTTATCTTTTTGAGATTACCAACCTCACGATTTTCTATTTGAAATAGCTATACGTGCAATACCACGTACGTATAATAAGAGCAAAAGAAGGAGAACGAAACACCGCTTATGTTACTCAAACAAGCAAAATTGTTTCGATCTGCAAACTTTATTTCGATTATAACAACGCATGTATGTATAAACATTTTGGATATTGTTCGATGGGTTATGTTAATACATACACAAAACTATACATTTTAGCATCTCGAGACCTTACTTTAGGAAATATTTCACATAGGTTTGTGTAAAAATGTACAAGGAAAATACGATTTAGATCAAAAAAATATTACATATCTAATAATTCATCGCTTACGACCTATGTGTATTTTTCGAAATTCAATTAAACTATAAGGATAATAAGGGTAAATTATATATTATGTATTATAATAACTACAAAATCAGCCGCTTATACTGAGGTCCAATTGACTTTCAAATTGAAAATAAAAATAATAAATTCATAAAATTATTCAAACTATATCCAAAGTACTTTACTATAATAGAGAATGAATGTATCATATTTTTACCCACCTGACGATACATCTATGTATATGCATAAGCTTGGGAGAGTAGCTCAGGCGTTCCCAAATGAACGTATAACATTAAACGTTACGGTACTTTTAAACGTAATACTTTCTCCGCATGCGTTCAACCGAGTGAAAGAAGTTGTTCATGAGCTCGAAAGCATCCTCTTTTACCTCGACTTTTACAATGTATATACTATATAATGTATATAGATATGTATTATAACTGTTTGAGTAAGTTGAAAAGTAAGATGGCCGTCTAACCAGCCAACCATGGCTAGGAGGTACCAAATAGGTACATGAGAACGGTAGCTTTGCTTCCAATGTTCAAGCATCGCGCGATTCTTACGTCCGTCTATTACGCATAATTTGCATAGGGCGGGAAGCCCATGTAAGTGTACGGCACGCAGGCCGAAATTCCGGTCATCGGCACGGAACAAGAAGAAGAAAGTTGAGGCGGAAGGAGCCGCTGAACCGCGCACTGACGTCCAACTCGGAGGTGGTGCGTGCGTAACCAACTCTCAGCACACATGGACACAAAGAACTGCGCAGAGCACGAATGAACGCGTATAGCAGTACGCGAGCTCCTGCTTACCAAAAGCATACCCTACCTTATACATGCAAACACGATTACACACGAGCTCTTGCGGCGCTCCGAAGGTGTAACAGGTGTCGATGAACTGGCGAAACTTTCTTTCTAACTATATACGTAATGAAGGCCCGAGCCGCGGCCGAGGTCGATGATTCTTGGGGGCCGTCGCGCCGCACCGCGCCGCACATCCGCCTTCGAATGTCAATGACGCCCGGCCAATTACTGTAATTACGACTCACGAGTGAGAGTCGCGAAACAGTCCAGGCGCTGCGCCGACTCCAGCACTTTTTATTTGCTCCCGCAAGCATTCGCTGCTTACGTTACTCGCGGTCTAGCTGGCATGTAATCTATACGCCTCTCACCCAATCAGCTCACCCTCGCACGCACTCTTCTATTGCATATACTATACGACTAGCCAAGTCAGTTTTTTCCCCGATAATCCGCCTAGAAAGTTGTCTTTCTTTGCAGCCAACTTGTCATTCTCAAATCATTAAAAAATTCATTGTCAATAACTGTAAGCAAATTACCGATTTCAAATTGCAAGTTTTTCATTTAAACCTACATTCGTCTGACGGTATTGATTTATACTTATATTAATTGCTTAATCATAACAACTCTTGAGTTGCTCATAACCATTACTTCAATTTTCGGCATATTTTGTTGTTTCTTTATTTGTTTAAAGTTGATTCATCCATCGAAGGTGTTATAACGTCAATATATTATTGAGTACATTGACATTTAGTGCTTTATATACAATTTAAACACTGTACACTTATACTTACAATTTAATGTAATTTAGTTTATTATTTGGGCTTAATATTATTTAATTAGTCAGTACAATATGATTAAATTTTAATATTTAGGTTTTATATGACCCTGATAACGTTTAAAAATCTTTGTAATTATTTAATACCTCGCTTTGATTTTCATTTGATATTTTACACTAATATTTTTTGATATTGGAATAGAAACGCTCGTTATTCAAAAAGAGCTACTTTACTGACTTCGATTGATTTGAAGTTTTCCTTTTATAATTAATGATATATATTCGACAAAATTTTCATGGATTCGCCATTTTATAAAAGATTTAAAAATTATTAAAAATGATTTCTTTAATTTGTCAATAATCGGAAAGGATTGATCATTTTGATCATAGCAATCTTTACGTAAATAGTATGTTATTGCCAATCGTAGACTCGTTCCAGCCTATGGATCTATAATTATGAACTCTTACGCATTAGTGTTTTAATTAATTAAATTTCAAATTTAGATGCAATACTAAGACTTTTTATGTAAGTAGATACCAATACCTTGCAAAAGTAAATACTATGGTACTAAAACATTTTATATGTTTTCTTGAAATATGGCATAATATTCGTTTTAAGATTAAAAGTATTTTCGCGATAAGTTTCAGCAGTTACATCAGCTTTCCGGCCTGCAAGGTTAAAGAAAAACTCGTTGAGCTTTGAATTTTTTAATCAATGATTTAATAAGAGTTGCCAGGATTTTATGATATTATGGGGGTTTCAAATTTAAAAAAATGTTCTTCATTAAATATGCTAACTTTCTGTTATAGCAATATTCGGACATAAGAATGTACATATGTACTTAATATTTCTATCAAATGTATTTATGCATATAGTTTCTGTACATAAATAGTAGTATGATTTTACATTAAAGATCAACATGCTGGTAACTTTTAATGATATTTTAAGAAAATTGTTCGCTCTCATATCAAATATTTTTGTTTTGATGTTTCAAAATAAAAAATTTTCATATTTAATATAGTCGATTATAAGATAATTTTTGTTTTTTATCAATAGACGTTTGATAGTCTAATAAATTTTACAAAAATTATGTGTAACTCGCAATACAATTTTCAAACGTGATAATCGTTTTCACTTATAATTTTATTCTACGACGTGTAAAAAACTATATGTAAACAAGCAAAAAATTGGTTTAACAGCAAATTATATTGTTTCGGTTAATGTGTTTGAATCCTATTTTTGTCATATTTATACAAGATATATTAAACCGTAAACGAAAGCTTGCAAAAAAGTACTCAATATAGTTCAGAAATTATTATAACAACAACAAAAATCCTTGGTTCCACAATGAAATTATCTAGACAAAGTATTACCGTAACTAAACAAATTACTGCGACCTAAATAGATCTCTGACTAGAATTAATATTATGAAAAACCCAAAATTAATCCGCTGAAATAAAGAAATATACATTCTTCAAGATATCGCGCGCTTTCTATTTTTATGGTAATAGAATTATTGTGATTTTTCAAAAAGTATATATAAAAATACACAAAAGTTTTTCAAGAAAACTTAGGTTTACATAGTGTATATATTGTATAGAAGCGGTGATAACGCCACGTTCTTAAGTCCGATCTAGTTTACCTGCAATCCGTGAGCTTGAAAACCTGATAACCTCTATTGTAATCTAGATTTTTTAGCTTAACACCCGACATAATTATATCTATATCATGCTACATTTGCCGATGATAGTTCGTGTATCAAGAATAACGGATGCGCATGATGCATTAGGAAATTGCAGTCGAAAATGATGAGATGTCTTCCGAACTTCTTTAACTCTATTTATATAGGACTCTGCTTTTCATCACTTTCATATATCACCAGACATTTTATCACAGAGAAGGTTAGTACAATAGGTAAATTAGTTCTTTGTATTTGTTTATGATATTATAAGTGCATTTTGAATAGATACATGTTCTTGTTCTTATTATTCGATATGTTTAGAAATTTGTGAAGTTATTTTAAATAGAATATTATATACAATAAACTATACAATAAACTAATTACATTTTTTCAGCCATTACATCTAAGATTCATCGCATCTTAACATAAACGAAAAAGTAAATAAAATATAATAATAGAAAATATATAGTTATACTAGAATGTAATTATTCGGAACTACCTGGCAGACAATACAACTGCACAAGAGGTGAATTGGGGTCACCATCCGATTTCATCCTTTCTAATGACAGTAGATCAATGCATAGTAGTGTATATAGGTCGAAGAGGCAAACGCTGTTGCAGTATTGTGTAAGTAGCACGCACCAAGGGAAAGCTTGCATGGAAGAAAGAAAAAGCGGAAGATATGTACCGTTGCTTTCTTTGGTTACTTCCGTCGCTCTTGTCATTTTCATAATTTTAAAAAATGCGAAAAATTAGTCATCTAAGCAGATATACTACACTATTTCTGATTAATTTTGACGTTATATATAATATAGTGCATGATTTATTTAACAGTACTACTACTTATAGCAACAACGTATCTATTGAAACAAACCTTTAAAGTATTTTCAGCTACATTTATCAAAAACAACATGCTATTCTAAAAGCTATTATTCACGTAAAAGATGACATCAGTTTAGGAGTAGTTAGCTTATAGGACTTTATGTTATTAGAAAAAATTGTCATTGTCAATTCTACGTACATGCAAAGAATAAAAAGGTTGGTTACTTATGCCCGTGAAAATGTGAAGTTACTAACTGTCATAATGCACCGTGACTTTCACAATGAAACGAACTGTATACATGTATGTAAGTGCATAAGATTGCATCGAGGGCAAAGCACCGTTACTTTTCACTCGCTCTCTTTCTGATGCTTGTGTATATAACGTAAGAACCATGCGTTACTGCAGGTCTACATTATTATAATGCATACTATTTTTTTCTATTCGAGCTGACTAAATTTTTATGTTACTTTCAGTAATAGTTAATAACATACATTTTTAATTAATCTAATTCGTTAAATAAAAATAAAAAATAAAAAAATAAATACATAAAATAAACTAAATAAATTAAAATAAAATAAAAAGAAATGATTCACTGAAAGTTTTGATTTTTTTGTACAAAATTATGTTAACTAATTATTACATAATTACATTACTCAATTTTCTAAAATAAGGGTGAATTTAATATGATATATTAAAACTGGGATCAGAAAATTATGAACAGCTTTATTCTTTGTGCGTAATTACTTTCTTATCAGGATTATTGTTACCACATTTGTATAAGTATGAACGAAAATCTATAATTTGGTGTCTAAAGTATATTTTTATAAATAATACTATAATTTAAGAGAATCAGATTTTTAATAAAACTTTATTTTCTCATTTTAAAACTATCAAATATATTTTGTAAATCAAGATATAGTTTCTACATGAACAAGACATCGAGAGCTAGTAATTCAGAAAAGTGAGTTCTATCTACACTTTCAGATACATAAATGCATATGGGTGGAGCACACTATAACAAACGAAAGAGAAAGTGAGAAAGCTCGAGTAGTTACAAATAAGTATGTGCAAGTATATCGAATATAGAGAGGTATGTTGTTAGAGATATATGAGAGTTTTTGACAATGTAATATATCGCACAGTGTACACCATGGTTTAGTTAATAACACCAGAGAGATCTCACAAATGTTGTTCTTTACTGTTTGGAAGATAAATGTTTAAAGTAACAATCACGTTATTTTGTCGACCCTGTCTATAGTTCTATACATAATTTATAAAAAAAGCAGCGATATAGCGTAATTTGAAAGTACATCTTATGTATACCATCTTCAGCTCTGCCCGAGGCTCCGCCTTAATCCATACAAGGTCATTTTCAACTTTTGGTTTACTATCTTATGCATCCTTGTGTTCACACCTATCTTTAATTGAATATGTTATTCAAATATGCTCTAACTTATTATACAGGAATAAACATTTACCATATGCGTAATTCTAAGTTGATTATTTATTTCATAATGAATTCGCATTGATGGAATTTCTGAGTCTAGAGCATTAACAATTACAATTTATCTGCTGGACATATTTACTATTCCAACTATTACTATGTTCTCTTTTACGATATATACTATGTTTTCAAAATTGAGATAGATAACTTTAGACCTACATGTTTTGATGCTTAATGGAATAAATGTAAACACAAAAAAATTGATTCTATATTTATATATATTCATGTGTAATATTTAAAAAGTGAAATGCAAGTACTAGTTTTGTTTTGATGAATATCTTCAATGTAATTACAGTCTTAAAATATTGTGTTTCTAAAATAATAGTAATAATAATAAACAAAAATTTTTTGTTGTTTATTATTGCTCTATATATTCATATATATTGCCGTAAGAGCCTTCTGATTAGCGTATATGTACACATTATACGTGCATTATAATTATTTCAAAATCTATCTATTATACAATTGTATTCCAACTTTATGTGCATATAAGTTTCATCAATAATGGAACATCTCACGCGCTCCCTTTTTAATATACATTGAGCGCATGTAACTAGGTAAGCGGCGCATTGTGCGTTCCGCTTTCTTACCCTTTCGGGACATTTCTAAGGACGTTCTCGGAGCAACATTTGGTATAGTTTCTACAACATGGTATAATATATATGCGCCATGATACTGAAGGCTGTTTATTAATATTTATTATATATCTTGAAAATGAATAAACAATTCTTAAAATTGTATTTTAATGATAAGAAAAGCTGAAAGCAGCAGAGAAAGAACAATCCTTAGTCGTGGTGGTCAGCTTTTTATTCTAACCTCCCTTGAATTCATGTCAGACTAAAGTACAATGTTATATGTACTTATATATTAGTCGAAACTATAAAAAAATCTTGTTATAAATATTGAGTACCCTTCTAGCATATGCTTGTCTGAAAATTGAATTATTTTTCGTGCAAGGTATGGTATAATAAACTGACTAAATTCTATTGAATAATTTTTTTTAGAAAAAATCTACGTTAATTGTCTGCAGAATTGTGTATATATGCATATATAGATACATGTACGCTTTGTTTCAAAGAAGCGAGCTGAGATGTCATCAAACAATCAAATAAAGCTGACGATTAATTGAGGTGATGGCGTAATTTAGGAAGAAGTCAAAGTTCGATGATTCAGTAAAAATAATACCTTGATGCAAACAATTGGCAACAGACGCTCACAAAAGTTTGTAATCGGAGAAAGTCATTGACCCTCTCCCCCTTTCTCCTGTTCGCATTACGCGCATACTGCACTAGTGAGGTGTGAAAATTTTGCCTACGTCCACTATCGCTGCAGGTTATTTGTACATATACTTCACAAATTTGCGAGTGTTGCAATCAATTATCAATGCGTTCAACGACCTCAATGTAATCTCCGGAATTATACGCCGGCGTGGAAAAATATTGACACATGCCCGAACGTTACTGCGTACGTAATCGGAGGTACTTACAATTTCTTTTGTTTTTAAGTAAGCTTGGAAGAACGGAATATTGATTCTTAAAAAATATTTCATTTCATACGTATACGAGTTGGTCGATAATGTATTTATACGTTAGGTATCATCAGAATAATGCAACCGTTTTTTTGTCATAATACTATCTATCATTTTTGCTATTGTGATGATCAATTTACGAATATGGAAGTTTATGGACACGATTCTTGATAGCACTTACATCATATAGATAGTACGATTAAGACTAAATTTTGTGTGTGTGTGTGTGTGCATGCGTGCGCGCGCGCGTGTGTGTATTCTGAGAGAATTTTGGATTAGACAGTATTTAATGTACAGTCTAATAATCCTGACATTTTATATGTCTCTTTGTAATTTAATCAACAACATATAAAACAACGATCTCCAGTTGCAGCATTTATTTCTTAAATATTCGACCGGATATTCCGTTTCCTCTATGTTAAGATATTCTTGTAATGAAGATAAATTAATTGATTGAGTCTTCTGCTTCCGTTTTATCTCATTACTCTGAATGGCTACGTGCATGCAGACTTCAATCAAGTTAATGAGAATATATCTGTATGCAATCAATCGTGCAAGCTGATTAAGAAGAAATTAAGTTTAATTATGTATCTAAGAATGTTACGAATTAAAAGTTAATAAATTTTTCATAAATACTAAAGTAGCAATAAAAATAGGAGAAATTAATCCATTATGAAGTTATATTATGAGTAAATCAAATTAATTAGCTTGTAGTATATCCAAGCATGTTCATTATCTCGTAAAAGAATTTTGGTGCAGTTCTTAATACTATACAAATTAGAAATTTATGTTACTTTTTTCCCAATACAAACAAATTTCTTTAATTTTTATCAAATTAGATCGGGATATCTATCTTCATTTCCGCTTTAAGATTTTCTAATAATATAACTATATAAAAAATATTTTTTTGTCAAAAATTAAAATGGTTTTGATTTTAAAAGTGTCACCACTCTGCATATTACTAGTACCTGATATTTAACAAAGTGAGTGTCTGGAGCTTTGAAGAAAAATAATATAAGGAAATTAAAAGAGGAAAGAAATGGAAGAAGCGGGTTTGAGCTTGGATGCACTTTCCCCGCGTTCTTCTAAAATCTTTCGGGATAGCATAGGTAGTTAAACGTTTTAAACGCGGTTCTGCCAACTATGCTATCGTGTTAGAAACTGGAAAGTTGCAATCGCGCAGGCAAAAGTTCCCTCGTTCCTCGTTTCTCTATATCCCCCTCCCCGTAACTTCTCGTATGCTTCCCACTTTTTCTTCGCTCCTTTCGCTAAGCGGCTGGCTACGCTGTTACCATCTTATGCACTTCAGCAGCTCGCTCGTGAAAGGTAAAAAATCTCCCGATCTGAGCGCGTTATGGTAGATCCACATTGTGGCCTGACTCCATGAGCCCAGAAGGGGAAAGGAGGAGAGGGATTTCTAGGTCTCGGACCCGCGCTGATTTTTCAATAGAATTGCAGTCGCAACTAGCGCGCAACTTTCGAATACGTGCACTTAGCCGCGGTTCGCAGCTCTCAAACTTTCTCATTGCAATTTCTCATTGAAAGATAGACTCACTGCGCTTACGAGGGAATTTCATAACTACTTAACGCTCGGTAATATGGAAATGTAACGATGAGCGAGAAAAATACTGTCTTGCACTCGTCCCTTTCATGATCTCTTTGCAGACTTATACGTATCATTCGTAAAACTATGATTAGAGCTATTCAAAAAAGTTTATTTTGTTTATTTTCCTGTACAGTATTACAGTTTGAGGTTTTAAAAAAATGTTCTAGTTCTTTGTCACCTATAATTTGTATTAAAATGTTTGTTTTTATCTTAAAAGTTAATTTAATGCATTATCAAATGTCCGTGAAATCAATTGTCATATCAAGTTAGTAACGATTATGTATGAGATTAAATCATGTACTAATGTATCAAAGTAACAGTTATATACATGTTAAATTAATAATATTATTAATAAATTCCTAACAATAAATAGTTTTGTCATATCCAGCCTGGTAGAAAATTAATTAACCAAAATGGACAAACAAGCAACCGTTGATATTATTGTTTTCAATCTACAATTTATATATAGTTTATAATTATGTTAATTATAATTATAATATGATCATATAATTGTTTTTAATCAACGATTTTAGTCAATCATTTTGCAACGGTTGATTAAAACTGCAAAGTGAGAAAAAATATATTGACAAATCAAAACAATTCTATATAATATGAAAAATTTAAACGGATATAATAAAAATTTATTATTAAATCATGATGTAATTTATTTATAATTTCTTGTAATTATAATATATTTAATTTCTTAACTATTATTATTTAATAATTCTTTTTTAACTATAAATGTAAATTAAAAACTAAATTAATTTATTAACAGATTTCTTTTTTAAATAACTATTCAAATTCTCAAAAGTTTGACAATATGATTTATATTTTCTTAAAAAATACTTACAATAAACTTGAAAAAATCTGTAACTACTAATAAACTAATTAGTTAACTGAAGATTGCTGTAAAGTTGGTTAATATTTTGTATACCTAAATTGTTCTTCTATTCTCTTACACGTGTATTCCTCTAGGTTTGACATAGATTTTTTCTTGGATCGATTGGGTTGATTTTATTCTGGAAGACCGTAAATTATTTAAGTATTTAACGCACAAACAAAGATTTTGATTTAATTAAAAACTAAGCTACACCCGGATTTCACTCTGAATTCCTTCAGTTTAAATCCTTCTGGAGTAAAATTCATTTATCGATTGAAGAGAAAGTCTACGTCATGCCTAAAAAAAATTTTCAAAAAGTTATAAATCAGACTTAAAATGGAGTACAGATCCATACTAGATCTCATTCAACTACATTTTTTATTATACATTTCAGAAAAAAATGTCAGATTTATAATATATTTTTTGTTACAGTCATTTATACAGCAGATAAGAAATTAGGGTACTATCTTATGAAAAAATTCACAAGCTTTGAAGATTAATTAATGTCTAGATATTTAATGTCCTTTCAAAAGCAAGTTACTGTATTTTGTTAAATGCATCGTGTTTCTACGTTTCACTAACCAGAAACATAAAATAATCATTTTTAAATTTAGAATCATTATAAATTTCAATATTGATACTTATTCAATTAGATACAGTAGACACTGGATATTGATTCATACTTTAAGTGTTGCAAAATCAACAGATATTTTTTATTAATAATTATTGACTCATGTTCATCTACATTCTTCATAAAGAATCTACATATAAATATTAACATAATGTAAAATTTGAGAAATACCAGCTTTTATAAAACTAATTTTTTAACTTAGATAATGATTCTAAATTTCACGTTTCAAATAGACCTTTCTACACTACACAGCAATCTTGGAGCTCTGGTTGATGTTCTGCTACCCAAATTTTTCTACGCCGAGTCAATAGCATTTATCCATTTATTCATTATCATTAGCGCATTTACCATTATTCATTATTATGTCAAGGTCAGTGATAGTAATATACATACATAGGTCGCAATAACATAATAACTTATAAAACTTAATGACGTTAGTGTTTCCTACATTAAATTCATATTTTAATATTGAGAAAATGCGAGTTCAAATGCAATATAAATCTGTAATTATAATTTCAGTATATACGCTATAAAATAAATTAGACATATTTAAAAAATTTCTATCTTATATTAATAACTGCACAGATGGTATTAACATAAGTTTAGAATATACAGGACCTTAAGTACTAACAAAGCAGACTGTGTTTTCAATCGTGTAGCTTTTTAAATAATGTATTGTAGCATCATGAAGATGCACAGACAACTGGCTCTCGGTATAAATCTCGAGGACAGGTCAGTGACAATTGAAGGTCGAGCCCCTTGAACCTGCGAATCAGTAGGCATGTGTATACGTTCATGTGAGTGAAGGCCGAGCCAAGTTGAAAGTATTCTTGCTCCCTGTCTGTGTCTCTCTCCTTCGCGAAAGTGGCTGACCTCGTTTTCGCATCTTTTTTTGCTTTCAATGGAATATAATCCCTTCAAATATTAATTCGATGGAGATTAATTCGAAATTATTAGCACCCAATAGTGATATGTAATAGTTGAACCATAGCACTTTTATTTCAAGCACAATTTACTACTTGGCCTCGTTAATAAATATAATCAAAAAATATCTAAAGTATTTTAAATTTATTATCAATCACTGATAATTTTAGTAATCGACTTATATTTAATACTCAGTATTAAATATAAATTAATTATAGTAAATTAGTAATTATAGCAAATTATATTCACTATACAATTACTGCATTACCTACAATTTCAATGTTTTTTGTACTACGGCTTACAACTACATTTGGAGTCAGATAAAACATGAAAATGTTTGTGTTTATTTTATCAAAATATAATTTTTACAAAATTAATTTTTTGAACCATAGATATAATTAATTATTCTTTATGAAAAAATGAAGAATAAAAGTTCTATCGTTTGAAATGGAAAAGGGATGATGCAAAAAATAAAAATGTCTTTTACATTGTAAACAAAAATTATATTATGAAAAACACGAATTCAATGTTTTATTCATAATTTAATTTAATTAAAAAAAATTAAAGAGCTTTATTTTAAGGAGATACAACTTTTAAATTGTGGATTAAAACTATAGTACAAGTACTCCAATACTCATTAAACGTTAAATACGAGGTTAAATAACAATAATGTGCAATTCGTTGTAGAGCATGACAATGTATTGTAAGAAAGTATATTTCAATATACGTGAATGAGAAGATAATAAGCACTGGTGAAATTGCAGCGTATTTCCGACTCGATTCCAACCAGAAAAGTGTAACATATAAGAGTAACATTACCAAGGAAAATTAATTTTTAACCTCCTACAGGTTTATTATATAAAAATTTCAATTAATTACTATGTATGCTCCAATATATGGCAATAATCTTCCATGATATTTATTATATATTTATACACTTATTTTAATTTTATTGTTTTATTTTTTAAGGACTATATTTAATAAATAAATTTTAACTATTTATTTTCCGATATGATGATTAACTTTAGGAAAATCGAGGTACAAATTATTTGGACTATCATGGAAATAATAAAGTAGAGTTAACTCGAAAGCGAGCCTAAAAGTTAACCATTCGAGGAGGTCACTGATGACGAATCGGTATTCAGAATTTGAAAATCGAAAACACTATTAAACTTGTAAGTTTATGTAATTAAATGCATATAGCACTCTTAAAGAAAAATTTCAGTAATATTCATGCAAGTAATTTGTAAATTAAGGGTTTGATGATTACAATATATATATATATATATGTATGTGTGTATATAACGAATGATGAATATAATCAGGATATGATAGAATAGCAAGAGTGGTTCTCAAAGCTATTATTTTGTAAAAAATATTTATTTACTTATCATTGCTTCTACGCATTATCTCATAAGTGTAATGTAATAGATTCTCCAATAGCTTGCAAATTTATAGACACATTCACAGTCGTAGACAAAGAATTGATAACAGGAGAAAATGAATATATAAAAGTTTGGTTACGCGAGGTAAATTCTCAGGTACGCATTGCTGAAACCCACGAGCGTAAGTCGAGTGCGTGTGTCTCTTACTGTCGTGATCCCCACCGCGCGAATTTGTCCTGTATAGGGGGCATCGGGACATTACCCGGGTGACCTTGGTGCTGCGGCGCGAATCGTGTCGACGGACTCCCTCTCCAAGTTGTCCCTATCCCCATATCCGCACTCTTCAAGTTGTTTGTGCAACGTTCGAGCATTGCACCTTGCTCTAAAAGAGCCTATCGCGTAAGCCCCTCGGTAAGCTCACAATCTTCCCCTTCGTCCCACCTTCGTGTACATTCTTTCTCTGCATTTTTATCTCCAGAGTGGTCGAATGTGCGTTATGTGCATTATCCGAGGCGTTATCTGTCTTTCCCCTAGCCTTATTGCTGTTAATGTTTCTTTTACATAAACGAACTGCAAGCATGTATTCTGATACGTTTCAACAGGGAGTGCAAGAGAGAAAGAAAGGGAGAGAAGGAGAGGAAGACGCAGCGAGGGAGAGACAGACAAAATGAGGGGCAATCGCCGCGCTCGACGAGAAAAACACGGGTTGACAGACCTGCAGAAGGTCGAAGAGCTGCGGAAAAAAGAGTTGAATAATAATATCACCACGGGATAAAAGAGGGGATAAAGAGACGAACAACACGGACGAGCTCGTAAAAGTTTATTGCCTTTGGCCGTGATGACAGCTTCTCGAGCAGTTTTTTCCGGTCTCATCGGTCATATCTCGCCTCGCATTTTGCATCATCTCCCTTTTTCTATGAACCATTTTTTGAAATAGAAGACATTACTTTTTTTACACTACTATTTTATTGTATTTTGTAAACATGTTATAAATAAATTTCTGGGTGGATTTCTGATAAATCAGTTTATTATAAGTAATTAATAGTATTATTCGTTTCACGCACAGATAACCAAACTCCAAGACACAAAGAAAATTAATTACTGTTGAAAGTCACATGTCAATCTAAATGGTTCCTGAATGTAACCAAAAGCGAAACAATGACTACATGTGGCGATAGTATTTGAGATATTCATGCCAGTTTCAATTTTTATCGTTTACTAAACAATCTAACCAGTTCATTTAAAAGCAATATGCAACAAAGTATGACATACTAAATGTTATTAGTTTTCTTTATGCAGTCTTATTGTGTAAGTCTCTTTTATTATAAGTTTTGTGGGTAACTTTATTTTTCTCGTTGAATGTACATGACTTGTTTTATATGAGATAGATAGACCAAATATAAGTAGTCTCCCCATGTATTTAGTGGTAATAAAAAAAGTACACGTATTATAGCCATTACAAATATTATAACAACGACAAATATATAGAACATCTGTATAGGCCATCAATGTCAATACCGCATTCCAATAATGGTGATGAGCTTATATCTAGTTAAACTTTAATAGTTCAATTTGAAATCATGAGTGAAGTTTACGTCTCTCCCATTGATCACATCCGGTGGACTTGTGCGAAAAGTCCCGGTTTTAGTCGTATAAGCGTGCAATTTATCGCTTCGCCCACACGGCGGATACACTCGAATACATGTACACAAACGCACTTCGAAGTCACTACACTCTTTCTCTCCCCTGGCATTCGTCACGCGGTACGGCGCGATAATTACGATTACGAGCGACAATGACATCGAACTTTATGCAGAGCATGTACATTGTGTGAACGTGCGTTCGTTACTCGGGCGCTCCTGCCTATACAATAAGAGGCACGAGTGGTCAGGAGAAAGAAAGGGAGTTAAAGACTTGGAGAGGATAAAAAAACGTCGTATATATGCACGGGTCTATATGCGCCTATTATCGAGGAGACGATTTCAAGGTCGTCCGTGCAACGACTTCCAGCCGCAGCTGCGCAATTTAATCGACCATTCACGCGGTTGTGTCTCTGTTACACCGCTGGGCCTCCGCCCGCGCCTCAGCCTACGCACAAATTTCCTTTCTCTCTCTCTTTCTCTCTCTCTCTCTCTCTCTCTCTCTCTCTCTCTGTTGCGGTACGTGACGGGTGCTAAGTGGGATGATCATATCATCCCCTTCAGGATCCGATTGGGCTGGATGGGAGTAGACGATTGGAGGGAATATTTTATGTTGGAGGGAGTATTTGCAGATCTACAAGATCTTACGGCTGCGTAAGCCTAAGTACCGCGCCGATCTATTCTTTCCTGATACATCCGATCGGCCGGTCAGAGGTGAACCTAAAGAGGTTTCTGTTCAACGGATGCGCACCGAGACGGGATTTAGATCTTTCTCTGTTCAAGGTGCTCATCTGTGAAACAGGCTGCCATCCTGCATAAGGAATGCGTCCTATCTTTCTCACTTCAGGGGGCTAGTGATGGAGCATTTGTGGGGTCGGGACATCATAATAGATTTTTCTAGTCAGTCATCCTGATAATCTTGTTTTAATTTGCGCTCCAAATTATTTGTATGCGTGTGTCATGAGCATGTGTGTATTCATCCTTCACTTCATATTCTAAATATATTGATTTCACTCATTTTAAGTGGGTGTGCGTGATTTCATTTCATTGTATTCATTGCGTGAACGTGTGTACGTGTGTGACTCGACTGATAGATAATAAGGAAAATTCAAGTAATATATATGCCAAATCTGTGATTTGACTAAAGCTGTGATACTGTGCAATTATATTTATAAGTAGACTTAAGAGTTGCGTTTATAAATGTGTGTTTTGTGCAATATTTTGTAAGTCATTTACAAATAAAAATTTATCTGTCTATCTAACTCTCTCTCTCTCTCTCTCTCTCTCTCTCTCTCGCCCCCCTTTTATATCCCTTTTCCCTCTCGAATTAAAGCTTTGGCGACACAAGTGAGAGTGTGCAGTAAAGGTCACAGAGAGCGCGACAGATTTCTTGGAAGAAAGAACTCTTCTCTGTCTTTTCCAACGTACATTTTTTACTCTCTTCACTTGTCAATGAATGCATATGGACATTTTTTAAACTGCACATTTCTACATAATATTGTATAGATATAGTTATAGTTTTAATTTAATTAATTTGTTTTTTATAACTGTTATTATATATAATTGTTTATTAATATTATGCATCATATTAATATATAAATGTAACTCGAAACGAAATAATGAATTAAATCTAAAATTTAATTACAACACTGCACAATGCTGTTTAATATACTGTTTACTGAGTTTAATACTTAATACTATAAAGTTCAAACTTTGTCTGATACCAATTAATCCAGTTATTAAATCCAGATTCAAACTTCAAATTCAAAATTTTTATTTCATTAGATAGTTCTTCTTGAAAACGTGCAGTTATTAACTTAATTAGCAAATTATAACTTTATCATAGTTCATTGAATAAAAAGCTTTGTAAAATTAAATTCAACACGTTTTTGCAATGTTATTTAAATATTTTTAATTGGGTGTGCTTTTAAAAATACAGACTTTTTGATAAAAAATATACAGAGTTATAATTGGTGAAGCACGTGAACTAAAAAAGAATCGCATTATGAAATAAAACCACGCAGTATATCTATATAAAAATAATAAAATAATTTTTGTGTAATAATTTTACATTAAAACCGAATGAAATTTCAAAAGAGCTTTATTATAATTAAAGTATACTTTAATTATAGTACAGAAAACAATGATAAAATACGTTAAGAAATAAAAAAAACCATATTAATAATTTAGGTATCAATTAAAATTATTTTCAATATACATTATAACACTATATATTATATATTATACTATTATTCTAAACATTGGCGATGAATCCTGTTATAATGCCCTAGTATTTTAGTTAAAAAAGACAATAAATTTTTACGATCAAACTGTAAATATTAATGGTATATGAATTTTCAAATTACTAAATATTGAAGGTGTGTTACGGTTTTATAATGATGCTATTTTTGTTTATTAATATACTCATTTCATATACTCAGTCATTTTTAACAAAATTGTTTTTCAAATTTACAGATCACAGACCTGTCTTAGGGATGACTTTTTAAATTTTACGGGCTACATACATGTCCTCATAATAGTTAGACGAATTTTTGTATACTTACATGTATCTGTAATAATTTTTTATCAAAAATAAAATTAAGTATTCAGACACACGTATCACGTCGATAACTGTAACATTTCTCGTGTTTAGTTTCTGCAAAAAAATGTTTATAAGTAAAACAAACTCGACGAAAACGATCGGTTTTGTGATTAAAACGTAAATCAAATAACCTAAATGTGTATAATTTTCGCGATAAGCTGGTAAAAATCTTACAAGAAACTGGTTTGATTTTCTTCTTTTAATTTATTTTAGAATCTTGCGATTTCATACTTGGTAAAGAGCTACACCTGTATTCTGATCGTACCGGACACTTTTCTACTCCTATGCTCAGACAATTGATACATATAAGCATCGCTAAATTTTCTCATATATTTTATTATGCACACTTATTTGTAATAATTATCAATACTCAAGATTATTATCATAAAATATTTACTGTATAAACCTAACGTTTTATTCGATATCTAAAATATAAATTTTAAAAACTACAAAAGTGAAAATACAAATTCATTTTTAAATTAAAATATTTAAAAAAGCGAGATCTCTAAATTAAATGATAATGCTGATCATCTTTATATATGTATTGGGTGATATGTTATAATAAATCATAGTTTTTATGTTTCAAAAAAATTATGCTATTGTCCTGTAGGAAAAAAGTGTTGCATTGCATAAACAATATTTGGACCAGACTGTTAGCGCAGGGCGAAAACATGCCTACGAGTCGTGAAATGCATAGAACCGGACAAAGTGCTGCTCGAAGTCAATGCACTAACGAGGCTTTTCGGCGAAAACTTAGGAAGAGGAGAACGAGAGAATGAAGAGGAGGGATCAGGGACCTGCCTCCATCTTCCATTTGCACGTTATATGCACGCCGTTTCCCGTGTGAGCCAGTAAGCGGACCAACAACATTCTTTCACCGTGAAATCATGAACCAGCTTTAATCATTTGGTTCTTCAGCGGTTTAGATACCGACGAAATTACATCTATTCTTTAAATCTAAAAAATATATTCACTCTCTGCACATTGATGCGGAAAATGGTGAGGTAAGTTCGAGCGAGCGCTTATTTTATACGTGTACAATGTTTTAGGTACAACTGCACAGTGATTTTTCTATATCTGTATCGTTATATAAGAACATCATCATATGTAAAAATATTTTCTATTTGTTAAAACAAAATAAATATGATGCATTTAAAATATCAAAAAGAAATATAATTTACTAAGATTGATATAATTATATCTTATAAAAAAACTACAATTGCTCTTGAAATTGTAAAGAAGATCATGGAATTGGAAGGGATTTGAAGACGTAATATGACAAACAAAATTAAACTTACTACACGCCTAATTAGCGCGTATTCGAGGAAGGTACAATGTATAACTTGTGTTTCAGTAAAGAATTTCGATACGAATCGCGCCCTGTTGTGGTGGGACCCAGTGTTCATGAAAGTCTTTGGATTTAGCGGTTCCGATGGTGCTCAATCAAGTGTGCAATGCGGCGATGTTTGACCTAGGATTGATCGAAGTTAATGTAGTGATTACTCTGTGCGGAACAGAGTTACACGCGAGGTTGCGCGACGTCCTACACTGGCGATGTCCTAGTAAGGCTCTAACTGCTTTGATCGTTCGGTTCAATAACTGTATGTCCATCAAATGTATGTCTTATGCTAATCCCGCACTTTCAACCAATTACTGATTAACTTATCGATATAATGCATGATCATATCAACCTACGAACTAAAATTTCCAATCTTACTTATTTATGAATGATAAAGTCTAAATGATTAACATTTTACTATAAAAGTATTACGTTTAAGGTCTTTTAAAGTAAATCATTTTAGAGGTTAGTGAAATCGAAGCATGATTTTGCCAATTGAAACTTTTAACATAAACTTTTGTTTTTTTAAGAAACTTTTTCTTTTATGTTCTCGCGATAAATAAATTTACTTCAATGCTGAATATTAAAATGATGCACCTCTTCATGCATAATAGTGACTGTCCTATTCAGCAAAGTCGAGACAACTCAATCCTTTTAGATTTCACAAATCATTAAAAACGTTGTTGCCACTTACCAGTTCAAAGTATTAAGAAAAAAGGAAGCTAAAGTAAGATATGGAGAAAGAGTAGATGAGACATTTGATTTGCCGCAGTACGAAAGTGAAGGCGAAAACAACCGTTAGTCTCTTATGCAATTCTAGCGTACGACCGCTCCCTCTCGGTACTCACTCGTTCGCATACCACTTTAATTTGCCCCCACTACGTTCTCCATGAAGGAAGAATAAGAATGAAGGAGAAAGAGGAAGAGCGAAATAGAGAGACTGTCAGACTGAGCGAAAGAGAAAGAGAAAGAGAGGCAGAGAGGATAATAAGGATGGGGAATTCCTAGAATGCTCTTTGTGTGCGCCTTCTCTCCCGAGACTGAACGACCTTCACAGCAACATGAGTACAGGTCTAAGACGAGTATATATAGGAGAACGAGTCGATTACATGCACTACCAAGGCACATTATCTGGTTTACATGTTTCCTAAGTATGCATATGTATATTGATGCACTATTCATATTTTAGTCTATTGCAATCATATGGGGAATTTGATTGGAGGTCTATTTTGGTCTTTATTTAAAAATCTTTAAACTTTGTTACTTTGTTACTTGATTTTTTCTAAAGAAATAAAAAAATGAAAATGAAAATCTCGTTATTTATTCGACATTTAATAATAGGCGCGATCCTAGTCATTCTCGTGTTAAAAATTAGATAAGTTTTTATCGTTAGGTAAAGATTTAGAAGGTACACTCAGAATTAGCTTGGAAAGCCAAACTTAAAGATTTTGATGTTAATAACATTATAATAACTCGTGTACACGTACGTGCAAAATCATTGTTGTCAAAGAATGTAGAAGTCATATTATTCATTTGTATTATTATTTACAGATTACACAGATTGAATGCATACGATCTATCAACGAGTTTAGCAACATCTCGTCTGAAAAATCATAATGTATTAAGGCATACTTGCCGAATAAGATGAAAGCGTTACTGGATCAGCTTTGGAACAAACGAGAAGTGAGCTTTAAATCTATTGCCTTTGTTGATCCGGCTTTCGATCTCTTTCAGATCTTCTTTGACGGGTTATGGTAGATAATTGGGCAAAACGTTATCGCTCATTCAATAGATTTAGTGGTCATTCGCGACGCGATTCTCTATGAAGCGAGCTATCGATAAAGTTATCGTTCGAGCCGTCAAGTTGGCTGGTAGAAGAGTCGGAGAAAAAGATTGGCTGTACGGTCGAACTTCCTAATTAGAGGATGAAGCGAAAATGGCGATTGGCTAGCGAGGGCCCGAGCGGGGGGTGCTCTTGCTCGGAACTCGGCTCATCAGGCAGTCGATTCCCAAGCAGCGCTAAATGGTCCAGTAGGCACACCGAGCAGCGATAAGTGCGTCAGTGTCGTTTGGGAAAGGTGCTCGCGAGTCGGTGCTCGGCTGCTCCAATGACCCTTGATACGTCCTCGTCCTCGGTGGGTCCTCGGTGGGTCCTCGGTGGGTCCTCGGTCGGTCCTCGGTCGGTCCTCGGTCGGGTCCTCGGCTTTATCACCGGTAGGGCGGCAGTCGACGCCGGGAAGAAAGAGGCACGGAAAGCAGAGGCAGGAGGAAAAAGGGAACGATTCGAGCTCGGTCTCCTCGGTCGCCTCGGGCCGGCCCTCGGCTCGGGCGGCTGCAGTCGGCTGAGGCATTGCGTCGCGGCGGTCGGCTCATACCCTTCCTATTATAGATAACCTCGGGGCGCAGCATCGGTGTGTTGCGCTACACGCGGGCGCGAGCGAGCGCGGCAGAAATAACCAAGTCGAGGGGGCCGGGGGTGGCGCGGCGGGCTCGGCAGCCGGCTGCATCTCGGCGGCGGGCGGCGGGCGGCGGGCGGCGGGCATTTTATTACACACGAGCGCCGGCGCGCTCGTGTATGGGGGGCAGGGCGCGCACACGCCGTGGCCGTGTATCCGCGGGAGATGAGCCGCACTTGAGCCGGCGGCGACTCGCGCCGCCAAGTGTGGACTGCGGAGGCTATAAGAGGCCCGCGGGAGGGGAGGGCCGGGGAGGACCGGGGAGCACGCGCCGGGCTGGGCGGGCCGGGCGGAGGGAGCGAGCGCCGGACGCCCTTGAGCGACGGGCAATGCACCGAGAACGAGGTTCAAGGCAGAGCGGTGGTTGCCGTCGCGCCGTCGCGGCAGCTATCCCTTCCCCGGCGGGCGGCCGCCACCCGCCGCCCGCCGCCCGCCGCCAGCCGCCGGCCGGCCGCCGCCGCCAGCCGCCAGCCGCCGCGACCGCTTTATTTTCGGCGCCGCGAGCTTACCGGGCCCTTGCCTGCGCCTCCGGCCTTTTTCTACCTCTAGACGCCCGAGCGCTGCGCCCGAGCGCCGCGCCCGAGCCCCGGGCCCGCGAGCGCGCGTTAGCGCCGCTAGGGCCTGTTACGTTGCGTGGACCCGCGGCCTAGAGCCTGCGCTTGTCCGCTCGCGCGATCTGCGCCGTGAGCGTGACTCTTCTGCCGCGGGCGCGTTGCGATACCTATTAATAGATGCGTCGCGCACTCGGGCCAATATTAACTCGCCTTGTCTCTCCCGCCAGCTCCTCGCCAGGCCGCCGCTCATTGCCGACAAGTCGGCCGAGGCGAGTCCAAAATTTAAAAAGGACCGACGAGGGGCCCGGCACCCGAGCGACTCCCTCCGCTCCCTCCCCCGCCGCCACTTGCCTCTATACGTTGACCCGATCATCCCGGTATAATCGGCTCCATCTTTCCTTCTTTCTCCTATTCTTGCTCGCTTACGTCTACGTCTTCGCAACACGAGGGGTAACCATTGCCTTTGTTCTCAATCTTCAGATCGTTAGCCTTTTACCCTTGCCTATCTTTTACTCGACTTCTCTTATCTTGTTGTCCAAAGTCTTTAATCTGCAGCCAATTGCATAATTATGTGCAACATGTGCCTTTTTTACTACCACCGATATTTTCGAATCGCTTACAAGCCTCTGCTCACGCACACTTGCTTTATTCGTGTTAATATCTCCTTGATAACAAATACCATTCCTACGTATTATTTGTATTATCGATATATTCAGATAAAATTAATCCCATTTTTCAAAGGAATACTCGTTTCTCGATGCAATTGTATTTATTTGCACACATTATGCTTAATCCCTTACACAATTAGTAATATAACGCAAATCAACACTCTTGTAATATACACATTTCACGATGAGAGAGGAAATATACAAGTCTTCATTGTTAAGCGCTCACCTACTATCTTGTACCGAATCATCTTTTATCCAATTATAACAATGCGTTAACCACTCGCTTGATGAGATTGTTTAAATGAATAATTGCCAGATAACTTTTTTCGACAAAATTATGAGAATTTTCGAGTGCAGTACACTTATATGCATCAGAATATAAGCAAATGATTATATATATATCGAATACAATGTAGTCCATCAAAAATATGTTTGATACATTCTCGTTTCTCACGCCCGTTTGTACAAATATTAAATCTAAGCTACAATTTCATATCTTTAAAACGATTTGAAATATTGTTGTTTGAGTAAGCATTTTTTATACGTCATTCAATTTTAATATAAGTAAATGCAGTTTCCAGATAAACTCTCATATTTTCAAACACGATTCCGCCTTACACACCAACGATCTTCGTACTCTTTTGTGTATACCGTACTATCGTATCACAAAACATTCACACAAGACTTCTTTACAACGTAATTTATCGGTCATCCATCCTCGAAAAAATGCGACATAATGAGTTTTAAAAGAGTTTTTAAAGATAAAACAATTATGCTTGTGTAGCTTTTGTTTCCTTATTAATATTTCTAATAATACACATTATCGTTAGAGGATAAACTTTTGAATCGTTACATAAAATTATTTATGCGATAAATATTATTTAAAAAATTACATTTCTGTTCCATAATTCATATTAACTGTTATTAGTAGAGATTATTTAGGTTATTTTTATGTAATAAAAATTACAAATAAATTAAAAACATTAGAAAGCTAACGTATTGATTGTCAGTTTCGCTTGGAATACTTATAACAGTACTTGTTATTAAAATATTCATGTAAATTTAAATTAAACAAATAAACACATAAGTATAGGAAAGATGGGTGAATATCGAGTATGGTACTACGGTGCACAATAATACCATTTTCAGTATATTTTGAAATTGCATTATGAGTAGGAGAATTTATTGTTACCGGGTAAGATATTGTCAAAAAGCAGATAAACGATTGAATTGTGAGACATAACGTTTATAATTAAATATTATATATGCCCAATTAGAATTATTATATTCAAGCAAATGACAAGTATGTCGCTATGTGTTAAACTTATGGGTGGCACATAGATAATTATTTTACTGCTTCTTCAAGTTTTATGCCTCTGAGAAAGAAGTGCAATGGTTAAAAAATGTGCAATCACATCGCAAAATTCGTTGGCGGTCGCCGAACTTTCTAAAAAGGCAATGATCTCACGAAAGTGAGAGAAGAACGAGTAAGAGAAAGAATTTTGAGTTGAACTTTTAATGAAATATATTAATGTAATTATTATATACTTCGATATTAATGTCACTATTCAAATTTTACTCAATCATTTATCAGCTGTTGTTTTTAATCGTAATAATATTATTTTGATTATTAAAATTGCTTATACTTTGAAATTTTTATGTTCAAATATAATTTTGAACTATTTACATTAGGTTTTGCCTTTAGTAAAAAAATTAAAATAAATTTAGATAATAAGTAAATTTCTATATACAAAATACGAGAAACAAAATTTATTGTTATTATTATGACTTTAGACTAAAATATTAGAGGCCTTTGCCTGGCGCCTCAAAAGCAACACCGCGCGCATGGCATACAGACTAATGTGGTCGAAAAACTAAATAATGAGATTATTGTCTTAATTATTTTCAGTGCACATCTAGTACAATAAAATTGAAATTAATATAACAAGTTTGATAAAAATAAATAATTCGAAGATCGACAGTTTCCTTAAAAAATTATACGCCTGCCAATGACCCGACTATTTTTAAGCATTTGAAGAATATACTATAACTTGCTTTTTCTTCTTTTTATTCATTTCTACTTTTTGATATTCATGAATATTATTTCAAATTTGAGTCAAATTCATAATTCAAGAGTAATCAACCCTCTTTGTCAGATGAAATAATAAATCATGTCGTATTTTGGGATATATTTGGTTCTTTGTTTGGTTCAGCAATCGTCTATTCAGTTTTAAATGAGTAACAATCGAAAAGCTAGTTGTCACTAATTTAATTGTAGGCAATAGATGTACGACTTAAATTGCCTCATAATTTCTAGAGCCATTTTATGAGTTAATTAATTTTTGTCAAAAGCCAAAAATCAATATCCATAGGATAATGTAATAAGCCGATTGCTCGCTGAAGAATGTATTGAAGGTAAAAATGTATTGGCAGCTATGTGTAATGAAATGTAATTGGTTGAAAATTGGCTCGGTTTTGTGGCGTCGCGTCGCGTTTAATCGTGCATTCTTCTTTCCGAGGTTCTTTGTATAACTAAGCGAGTGCAGCTTGGCCGTGGTGGTATGGTAGGCGAGGAGAAAAAGGAGGAATTCGTCATCGAAATTTCTGGAGGCATCAGGCATGCGCTGCTCGTCCGGTCGACGCACAACCGAGGCTATGCGCGTTGCACGATGACTCAGGATGTGAAGACCCAAGGCAGGGAGCACTGCACCTAAAATGCATCGCTCCCCTCCTTTCTGACTGTCCAAGAGAAAGAACCAGTGGCGAATGGCCTCCCGCGCCAGGACGCGAAATGGCGCATTTTTAGCGCCAACTGCATGGGAGGGATCAAGTACGCGGGAGTGCGCGCGTGAGAGGTCGTAGTATAACGTCCAGCATATACGCGCACACTGACAGTGATGTCGTATGCTATCGACTCGGCACTTTGTTTCGGTTTCGCGGATGCCGGAGGAATGTGCTTTCCGGTGCGACAGCATCGTTGCGTCGAGTCGCGCCGAGGTGATGCAGATGCGTCTACACTTTAGGACGACTATACGTTTAAAACGTATCTGCAATCTGTACCATTTTTAGCTACACTCCATTGAGACATTTGTCTGTCAATCAGACTAATGAATGCCAACAAATCTACAGCATCATTTATAAATTAAACTTTAAGGCTATAATATTCATAGAACAATTTCGTTCACTTTAAAAAATAGAAAAGCCATACATACACACACACACACACACACACACTTAATTTAATAAATCATGCGGGCTTTTTCTTAGAGTAAGTCATGTAATAAAATTAACTTAAATGAAATTAAGAAAAAGCATGTTTTCAATTTAAATAAAATTTAATTTGTAATTCATATGATCTTTAATGCAGTCTAATGTTCAATGAATGCATTTTTAACGTATTTTAAATTTGATTTAAAACTGATCTATAAATGAAGAATACTGAGTCAATAATTTATACGTCATTTTATTATTTTTTTTATTCGCTTAACAATTACAATTTTTACGATACTTTCCATTTTAAATTAAGAAACTATGTATATATATATATTTATATTATACATAATAAAACTAATTATTCATTTGATCATATAGTAATACTTAATTTGCACTACCTCATTGAACAATCGTTGCGGCTTTGTGCTCAACTCGCGGAATACATTTATGGCATTAAACAAAGCCCCAAGCACACATACGAACTGATTATTTTTATTGTACACGTAATTATTTTTGATTTTTGTTCAATTAATACTGAACAAAATTACAATTTATGTATCACAATTTAATACAATGCGCGGTAAATGTAAACCTTAATACATTTAAAAATGAAGTATAGTTTCTGTTATATTCTTATATAATTTGGTATATTTCATAGCTACTATATAAAATATAGTGAGCTACTCTCTAAATCAGTTAATAAAATCAATTTGATATTATACAAAGTCGTTAATTTGATGCCTTAAAACAACTACAGATACACAAAGGATTGTATATACGCATGTCAGGAACCCACATGTACAAACGAGAGTACTGAAAGGGACTGCTCGATTCACTCTGCAGAAATAAAGAAGAAAAATAAATGAATAACCTTGAAAAATATATTTTTACTCGCTCTCATACGTTCGGTGCTTGGCTTCTGCATAACATCGCGTTCCGAGTTGGATCCATCCGACGAATTTCCAACTGTTTTCGAAGCACGATCATTGGTGCTTTATTACAAAGGAGGGTGAACGTACGAAAATTCGAGCGATACAGCAAAGAAGCTGTCATGACATTGATGTTAAATACCGCCGCACCTCAAGTTCTTGTATATACTATTCTTTCGTGCCAAGAGTGTAAATATATAATCTCAGAATTACAAGTCGTTTTCACCGCATATTCGCTTTCACGATTTTCTCCTTCTTCTTTATTTTTCTTTACTTTATATAGTTCATCATACTCTCACGCATTAATTTCCATTGCTTGCATAAGGATTTAAATCATTCTTATAGATTTTAATTTTGATATGATAATAGATGAATGAAGAATCGTATCTATGAGCTTTTTTCCTGAAAGCTCGATTGATGTCACGTTCAAGGTCACATTGCAGTCCTCTATTGTTGAAAAATTCTGAAGTAATTTTATAAGAATCCCAAAAACATTAATCACAAGCATTCAATTAAACAGTTGTTTTTGTGTGAAAGATTATTTTATGGTCATCATGAAAGGATACCGAATGTAAGAATCATAAACATAGTTGCATGTTTCTAGATAAAGTGTATGATTATAGTAAAATAGCGCGTGAGAGTTGTTTGATAAATTTCTTACATTCAATAAATTAGTCGTTTAGAAAATGAAACGAACTGCAAGAGTAGTATTCAAATTACTGATGCGCTGCATAGGAACGTACAGGTCATTCAATAAAAATATTGATAAATTATTGAAAATAGATTTTTTAGTGTATTTTGTACTATATATCCTAAATAAACATAAAATAAGTTCATAAATAATATATTCTGTTTCAAAAATCTAAATTTTATTATTATTTATAATTTTTTACAAAAAAGTCGAAATTTGTTAATGTACAAATAAAAATAAATTTTATATCATTTTGTACAAGATGTGTGTGTGTGTGTGTGTGTGTGTGTGTGTGTGTGTGTGTGTGTGTGTGTGTGTGTGTGTGTGTGTGTGTGTGTTCATAGTTACGATAAAGATCCAATACTTACCTTAGAGTCCATATTTTTAGAGTTATTGCAAATATTTTTTAGAAACAAATCGAATGCAACCAAAAAAAGTAGGAAAAATACGTCTGAATCGCATCAGTTCATCATATGCAGCGCATTGGCTTTATTGGAAATGTTTGTACTGTTTCTCCTCGCTACGCGTCCATGGGATGATACGAAGGTCTCTAGAACGTTGACCATTCGGTTTTTAAAGTGTGTACACGGGTTTGCAACCAAGGTCGTCGCTTCGGCTTTCCCCTTTCGAGACTCCCCGAGGTTACGTCGGATATTCATATGGGTATCCTCTAGATACAATCCGCAGGCGCGCAATTACTATCAAATACAAGAATGTGGTTCACTAGTTTAGTTCATCCTTAAGCCAATCTATAGCAAAATATAACAATAGGTTTATAAAAATGATCTTCTCAATTAATTTGTTTCTATTTCAATATAACATTATTTATAATATTTACATGTATTTACTATATATTTCACTAGTATTCCGAGTTAATGATTAATACAGAATGAGTTTACAGCGCTCTATTTATGTGTACGAAATAAAAGTATGCAGTAATGATTCCTTATCGGGATTAGTAAACCAACAATGATAAAATTTATAGGACTCGTTATCCAAAATACATGAATACTAAAAAGTTAGGGATTTAATCCGATTATAATTTGAAATCAACAATATAAGATATTATTATTTTTAGTAGCCTTAACTAGTTTTTCTGTTAAAATGCAATGTAATATAGAAAAACAAGAACAAAAATCATAAAAAATATTTAAAGCAATAATGCATAGATATGCTAAAGAAACAAACTAATACGCAAACTCGTATTCAACTATGTTTACGAATAATTATAATAAAATAATTATTTTACCTGATTTAATTAATTTAGATTTTCTACATTATTAATATGTTCTATATTTGTGCAGTTACGATAACAAATTAAGGGAAACAAAAATCTATATGAACACTACTCGAGAATAAAATTAGGTCAAAATAGTTCATATTATATTTTTATTTATTATTAAAATTTATTACTATCTAAATAATAAATTATTACACTCCAATTGCACATTAAATATATACGTTTTAAGCCCTTTTGGAACAAAATTCATTGATGGGTTCAATGGAAAGTCAATGCCAAATCTGCCAAATTTTGCAAAATGCCAAAGTTTTGGACAATTTATATATTGATGTTAAATCAGTTTATTTAACAAAATATATTTTACTAAAGTATATTTTACTAAAATATATTTACATAGATTTTTATCAAATATATTTTGTTACAGTTATTTTAACTGCATAATGGATCTTAAAAAATCAATCTCTTTTATTGGTGGGTGCACCATCAAGCGGTAAAAATAGCAATCAAACGGTTTGGCCATCCGGTGTGTATTCATGAAGACGGTGAATGTGTGAGATTAAAGGGACGAGCAGTTTTCGACTCGCGTAATTCCAAACGTAAATCTATGCTTTTTCCTAGTGCGTGCAAATACATCTTAAACGCCTTTTAGAAACGCATAAAATATTCCACGTTCTCCGGCACGGTATATTATGTATAAAAATTCTTTCTAAATTTTAGTAATAATGAGCAAAATAATTATAATTGAAGGAAAAAATTTGTCCATAATTTGCATTCGTTGAAACAACGAAGTTGATCTTTACATTAAGTTTTATTTTTACTCTTTTACGTTGTAATAACTTCCTAGGTTGTTACTTATTTTATTACGATAATCTTATACGTATAATTTTTGTTCTATTGCATCAAGAGAATTATTATCTGAATATATTTTTTACCAAAGTGCAAGTTTGTTAAATTTTAATGTGGCAAATGAGATTTTTATTTCTAATTACGAAGGTACAAACTGTATTGTAAGGCGGGACCAAACTCAACATTTGTATATAAATAAAATTTTCTTAGTTAAATTAAATTAATTTAGAAAATAATATCTGTTATAAAATGAATTAAATAATCTGTTCAACAAACAATCCTATAACCTCGCTTTCTTGAACTTCATTTATTTATGATATTTAATATAAATTTATATTCTAACTGATTGAACAAGTATTGACTACAATTAGTGCGTTAGAACTTTATGCTTTAATTAGAAATGACATTAATAATTTTATCACAAAAGGAAATAAAGTGAGGAATATCTTCATTCACTGAAGATATTTTTAAACATATTTATAAAACGTGAAAAACTGAGAATTATATATGCAGCTGGAATCTTCTGCAGTTTAATACATAAATAAACATATTTCCGATATTTTAGCATTTTCTTAAGGCTGCATTAACAAAGGGTTGACAATACTGTATTCAATAAATTAAAAATATTCTAGGTATTGCACTTTCATAAGACGATATGCAAGTGCAGTATAAATTAGATGTAATCTATATGTAGGCTCGACGGCTATCGTCGTTTGTCGGAATCAACAAAAGAAGTAAATGAATTGGCGTCATGCACTGCACAGAGTAGTCGTCGTAATTCATACGCGTCTCGGGCAATGCGTCAGTTGTGACCTCGCGCACCCCAGACACGGAGCAACCAATTAAGGCGCGATGCGTGTATGCACCGGGTGTATGTATTTAATAATATCAATGGTCTTTCTGTTTTCAGACTGAACAGAATGTTCCGTGTGAGTACACGTTAAAGCGGTTTCATGCACCTTTCTTAGTACTTAGTTCATGTTAGTAGAAATTTGACTATTTTTTAATGGATAGAAAAGTAATAATGGCTAGGCAAATAGTTTTTTTCATGTTACAATATTTAAAAATATACAGATTTTTAAATGTGCTCCAAAAAATTAATACCTAGAAAGTAACTATTAAAAATACAATAGCCATCGATAGCCGTTTACTACCTAATTTTTAAGTTCAATTTATATTTAAAAAATAAACGACTATACTTACCGTCAATATATTATTTAATACGCATCACTGTTCCAAATGTTATTTAGAACATATAAAGCGTAAGAATCTTTAAAATACTTAAAAATATACTTCTACTATAATATGTATTGTGTAATAAAATTACTTTATATTAATATTAAATTTTTGTATGTTTTCATTATTATATAATTTATGAATTGTAGTAAAGCTCACCAGATTATTGCATTTTCTACAAAATATGATTGATAACATATTGGATAATGACAACATAATGCATAAATTATTATATAAATATAATATATGTAATAATTGCCCATTAATTGAAATGTATTAATCATTCTTTCTTTTTTAAAAAATTAATAACCAACTCTATTTTTTCTAGTTAGTTAATAAGTATTTTGTACAAATCTTATTAATTTATATTCAATGTAAACAATTTCTAAAAAACGTATGTCTAGAATTACTGCCAATAATTAATGTACAGATTGTAGTTAGTACACTATTAAAAATAGGTAGTTATAATTTAAAAATTTACTTTTCTATCGGGGTAAAAGTTATTCTCATATAATCTGGAATTAATGATAGAAGTTCGATTGTAGAAATTTATTCAAGTACTTCAGAATTCTTCAAAATTAAAAATATACGGTTTCGCATTAATTGACTGAGAGGTAGTTCCTGTTTTGGTGATAAAATTACTCGAATCGGGATTTATATTTTATATCACATACATGCAGATGATTACATTTTAGAGTGATTTGATCACTCAAATTGCAGGGTGATTTATCGTTCTTCCAGATTTAGAGAGAACTGTAAATATTTTAAAGAAAGAAAATTGAACTATAACCTTCTTTGTATAATGATCAAATAATGAAAATATTATGCATATAATATTGCATAAAAACAATTGTTTTAATCGAAACTATAACAGATTAGATTTATACTTCTTCCTGCTAGTTCAAAGTATTAATAGGTTTAATTTTTGCTTTAAAAATACTATGTATGACGAAATTTACGAGGAAACTTATTCTTTCAAGGCAATGTTTTGTGTTTGAAACCTGACAACAGATCAAATAGATATAGAGCATTGCATTGTTTACATAATTTATAGATTCAAAATCTTTTTCTTATCATTGAAATCTATCATTGTATCTTTTAAAAACTTTTCAATATTTTCATGTGGTTAATATTATAATAATATCAAATACATTATAAATGCTTATAAGTAACGGTGTGTGATCATTAAAATTGTTTATGTCAGTTTTATTGTATAAGATACATGTCATGTTAATTTACATTTAAAAAAATGACTTCACAGTCAAAAGCTAAAGAAGTACATCACCATCTTTTGTACAAGTGGAAACTGATCGGGTATGGTCGGGCGCCTGCCAATATATGTCCTCTTCGGTCTAAGTACTTATAAACTTCTTGACATTTACGTAGATATTAGAACAATTTTTAAAAAATATAAACCTTGTTTCATTGTATCTTGTAATTATATACACATTAGGCTGATTTACTTATTATTACTTATTACACTCATTGCTTAAATTATGAACAAATTGCAAAGTATAATCTACAACATAATATATTGGTGTAGTATAATAAAAATAATAATCTATGAAGCTGATATAGGATTATTAAGATATTTTAAGAGATTTTAGCTTTTACGAAAAAATATTTTTAATTGATGCGTTTTATTTGTATTTAGTAAAATAATTATAACTATAAATTAAACATAAAATATATTGATTCTAATTGAATCTCCTGTGCAAAAATGGAATTTACTTTTTGAATTAAAATGTATCATCGAGTTTTCACAAATAAAAAAACATTTAATGCGATAATATAAAAGTTTCAATCTACAATACTATATATATAAGAAGGAAATTTAAAAACTTACTAATTTTAAAAAACCAATGTTGAACTAAGTGTTACTGTTCGTAAACTTGCGTATGTTATGGGATATTTTAATCAGTGACGTATAAATTTATCATTAAAGAGGTCGATCAATAGCAGAAGATGAAAAGGGATTAGTTCGAGGACTAGGTGAAGTGGATAAAAAAATAGAGTGGAATAAGAAGTTATCATTAGAGAAAAAGAAACACGACGTATCAGAATAAACATATATATATTACATGTGTGAGTTTTTGATTAATTAATTCTTACTGCTTCTGCGTCAAGATGTTCAGCAGATAAGGGGAGAAATGGTTTTAGAGATCTGTAAAAAAAAGGTGGGGAGACTTGTCGGCTCAGGGAGGGGTAAAGCGGATAATAAGAGAGCGCAAACAGAGGAAGAGGGGAGAGAGAGTGAGAGTGAGGAGGATAAGATGGAGAGGGAATCGGCAGCGGCAACGATGCAATTAGGCGAGTTATGCAGGGTGACGTCACGTAAGAGAAAGAGGGAGTAAGAGCGCAAGAGGGAGGAAGAGAGCAAGAGAGAGAGAGAGAGAGAGAGAGAGAGAACGATACGAGAGAGAGAGGGAGAGTGCAGAAAACTTCGTGTCTCGGGGTAACTGTGCTGAGTCAAGGACAGCTCGCTTCCAAGGCCCCTGAGTTCTCTCACGTACGTGTATAATGCGGATAACTTGTATAATGCAATCGTGCTCGTATGTGTAGTGTAGCCTTTATATCACCGTACGTCAAAGTAGATATAGATATAGGGAGTATGGCTTATGAAAGAGGGAATTCGTCGAGGCAGCGTAAGCGTCTACTTTTTGTACTGCTCTTAGCTGCAAGAAAGCATTAACGATGTATGTAATAATCTCTATAGCTATATTTTAGTGTATTAGCGTGAAATAAATTGATACAGTTATAAATAATTATTTTTAAAAGTTTTCATACACGTCTTCGATTTTCAATATTTTGTTTCTATTAAATTTTATAATAAATATACTCGTAAGATTAGGATCTCAGAAAAGATATGGTCTGAATTTTGATTTGAATCAAGGTTTGGCTCAAAACTTTAGGATGTATTATTTATCAAAATAAATTTATCCTTAAAACAATGTAAATTACAAATATTATTAAACTGCAACAAATTAAATTTAATGCAGTTAAAATGTTTTTAAAATATAAAAATTAAGAATTATTAATTTCATTTTGTTTGCACCTCTTACGTTTTATGTTTAATCTACTAAATGCGGACAAGTATTGTAAATATAAATAAAAAAATATTACAACAAAATTAATATCATTATAATCATAATCATGTACTATCAATATTTTTCATTTAATTCTTCTTTCATATAAATTAAGTTTTATATACATGTTTTGATTTTATCTTTGATGAATACAAAGGTTTTAACTACTTTTTTATTACATTCTGCAATAAAAAATTTTAAAAATTATTAGTATTATATTTTTTGCTTGTATAGTTATCTGTAGTACAATTTAAAATGGTAATCTCCCTTAACATTAATCAACGGATAGATTTAAGTTCTTTAAAAATATATATCTAACTAAAAGCTTTCATTTTGTAGCTGAGAAATTATAACGAAGCTATACAAAGGATCTGATTATTAAGAAAGTTTATTTGGAATTAAGAAGCAAATTTTTGTAAAAAAGTAATACAAATACTTATTAATGTTAAAAAAGTTTCATCGTAAACTTTCAACTCGCTTTAGTGTTTAAATTATAAGAACTTAATAAAATACAGTCTTATATGCAGTCATATTTCTTCAGTCGTTTAAGTGAAAACTTATAATAATTATCTAATAGTTTTTACAAAAATTCTTATAAACATTTAATAATGTATATTTAAGGAACCGAATTTTAGCTACATGAAGTTAATTAGATGTAGATGTAAGACTTACAATATATAAATTTTTTCTTTGAATAATTATTGTTTGATTAGATTAATCCAATTACGTGTTCTCACTATACCATTTCCATGGGTTTTTGATAAAAGTATGATAGATTATATTAAAGTTTAAAAAACAAAAATCCTTGAATAAACCATAAAAACCAATGGTGAAACCTTGTTGATTTTTGCATGGCTTTATGGAAATGGTACGGAACCAGTATAACATTGAGACAACAGGATAGCTGCGGAAGCCAAAGACGCAGGCTCAAGGTGCAAAAGAAACATGGTATAAAAACATTGTGAGTGTTTGGTAACCTTCAACGTAGAGGCTGCGCAAAGTTTAAATACGTACGAGAGGCATTTAAGGAGTTATTACAAACCTACAATTAAATATACAAAATTGTATAAGACATGTAGATATGTATATAATATATATGATAAAGTGAAAGCTATGGAATTTCATACCATGCTGAATTTTTAAGACAATTAATTCAGTTATTTTTTATAAAAATATAAATATGGCGCAGAAAAAGCTAAAATCCAATTAAGATATTTAAAATTTTGCTTTCGATAGATATCCAAATAAGTTTATTGAAAGATTTTTAAGAAAAAAGCAGTAACATTTTTTTAGATTTTACCTACAAGTAGTTGAATTATCATTTTATTTATAAAAAATGTATTTTTAGCAATTGCAGTACAAAAATATGTTCGTAATCGATCAAAAAATGTAAATAAGACATCACCGAAAGTATTATCTCCAGCTTATTTTCAAATGATTCACTCAATACGTAGTAAGATTATTGAATTCAACAATTATATGTCAGAATTTGTCCAGTTTATAATACTGTTATACAAAGTATTACAATAAGAAAAAAAAATTTTAATTTTCAAATTTTTGTTCACTTAGAAAATATTAATCTGCAAAATCTTTATCAGAAACAAATTACAAAGTTTGTGCAGAATATTGAATATTCAGCATCCCTGCATGCCTTTGCATGACACAATACATTGAAAATCATTAAAAAATCACTCTGTCTTATGGACATAATTAAAAAAGTATATTACCATAAAATGAATGTCTACAATTTTGAGGCATTTAATTTTGGAAAAGTTATATTACAGTGATATTGTAGTGTTTATACAAATAATTTAATAAAATAAGTTTTTTTTTGATATTTCATATACCAATAAAAGGATTGTTGAGAATAAATATATCAGAATTTTATTTTATTGTGAACTTTGCAATAAATTAAATTATTTCAATAATTATATTTTCTTTTTAATCTCCGTATTACAAAAACTGTAATTAAATTTTTAAATCTTATTTCTAAAAAATGGTCAAAAAACATAAATTGCTACATTATTGATATCTATATGAAAAAGTCTTATATTCTCTCTACTATGTTTTATATATCTACTATACGCAGTTTTGCATAGTTACTTTGTAATTTCAGCGTGAGGTAACATTACTATCGCAATTAGCGAATATCTATAAACGCATGTGTGACATTGCTGTTTGCTTTTCTTGCTTTGAGATTTCTATCAACCAACAATACAGATTTGATTCAGTTAAATGTTAAGTTTTGATCAGAAAAAAAATAAAAAGTAAGTATACTAAGATTAGATATCTTTTTTTGTTATTGTATTTTACTAAGACTTATTTTTATGTATATTACTTTTCTAAAGATTGTTTGCAGATTAATTCATTACTCAAGTTGGTAACCAATTGTATATCTTTGTGATTGATTGCTTTTTCAAATTAGATTTACAAATCATACGAAATGAAATTCTAGAGTACAGCGTAATACGTTTAATATAGAATAAAAATGTTTTCATACACGATATGTTTATTAGTAAAACTATTAAAATCGACTGGCCCATATAAGTAAAGTAAAAAAGTTTATAATTTTAACGTATGTCTCTTATTTCTTTTAGCTCTCATCGGAAATGCAGATCATTTTCGGTTGAGAACAGAACATAAAGAAATGTAAGCCAAACAGTAACCTTGAAAGCGCCTCAGACGCGCTTTATTCAAAGCATACGCGCAATCGCAGTATCACAGTATCACGAGATCGCGGTATCACAGTTAATAATCACGGTATCACAGTACGTGAATGCATCCAAAAAACATGGTCAAGGTTATAGTACATACAAGAAAAAAGGAAGCACGCGAGGCAATTGTAGTAAGATTTTTCTGGCAATAATTGCGAGCACCATTTAGTTTTCTCAATGGAATCAAGCAAAAGCTATAGGAAAAATCTGAGAAAGAGCCACGACTTTGATCTCTAATGTATAATCATCAACGAACATGTTTTGTACGACTAACTCTTTTATCCACGGCGATCTTCTGCGATAACCGTCATCACAGTCGAATTAAATGTCACGTTGTGATCGCACCGGATGCACCGAATTCCCGCTGTCGTTATCCGTGTGGGTTACAATGCCGTGTTCTTGCCATAATCATAACTGTTTACACCCGAGTATGTCAATGTTTCGTAAAGCTCTTTACGTTCTTGGTGATAACGACAGTCTCTTTTCAACCAATTCGTGATCGCTACCACATTTATTAATTCATATATGCTTGTTTTTTCTTTCCTTACTTTTCCTTTTATCAGATTGTAGCAAGGATCATGGTAATGTTTGCGAACTTTGGATTAGATTATGATGAATGTAGCAGATATCTTTCTTGATTGGATCAGTAGTTTTCATTTGGACTAATAATTTTTAAATGGCTTGCTAACTGCGTTGTAAAATAATTATTTTTACCTCGTGCTTATAATCATCTTTTATTATAATAAGGAAATTTCATATGTTATTTTTAGATTTTGTAATTTTGTGCAGATTACTATTGATGATAATTTTTATTCTTCAAAATTTATCTTTTTAAAATTAAACATGACATTAATATCGCAGTAATATAATAATGATATAAAATTAATTGGGATTACAAAGTGGCAAATATATTTAAATATAAAAATGTAAGTTATAAAATAATTATTTTTGAGATAAAGATGGATTAATTGACTTAGTGTTTAACAATAGCCATACATCTGAAAACATGAATGTTAGTTAAACAAATGCACATGTGCACCTAACATTCATCTTATGAACTACATCATATTGTACAATGACTATTCTTTACATTAGCCACCGGAGGTGATATTATATAGACTTGTTAAATAATTAAAATCAAGTACTGAGACGCTGGGTTTTAACACATGGATTAATTCAATCGTATAGATGAGATTGTTTGCAGTCGTTATGTTCTTGCACGGGGTCATACTTGCCTTTGTTGTTGCCGATCGTAGTTTAGAGTAGAACATACAGTGAATATACCAGTGAATACGTCGTTTGATTTCACGATACTTGGCTATATTCCCATGCGGAAGCGCTTGAGCTTGACGACGCGGATACGTCACTCACTGCGCAGCTTCACTCAACCTCGTGCAGTGACTCGTGCAGCCTTTGTGCAGGTGACGCGACAATCGTGCGTGAGTAAGTGAAAAGGAGCTTGCATTTATTTTTTACATATCCTCACACAGGGTCGCTCCGTTTTTTCTTTATCGCAGTACCTTATAACTTAACTCTACTTACTCGGGTTGCGCACCTGATAACAATTGTTATTACCTTGCTCGACTTTGTTTAATATGTAACACAGACTCAATACCGATAAATAAAATATGATCTAAAATGATCCATACATAATATTAGCTATAGTTCCTAATTACTTTAAGGTTATTTGCAGATGTATAGAGTCGCACATGTTGCTTTCAATGTACAAAAAACATACTGCGAAAGCAGTACAATAGAAATCTTTTTAAATAGTATAATAAGTTTTTAGCAAATTAAAGGATAAATAAGTAAAAAAAATAGTCAGAGAGTATTAAGAGTATAAATATATATCTTAATTATAATTTTTTAATTTAATAGAATTATTTAGTTAAATAAATCTGACTATCATTTTGCTATTGCAGATAATTAAAATTTTAAGATATTACTATTAAATAATAGCTATTACGCATTTGCTCCTCGTGTGTGAAACGCGTATAAAAATCGATAATCTTGGCAAACTGTTTTGGAATGAGTTCAAGTTACTAAGCTTACTTACAGTTTAGTTGCTACAATATGCAACATGTTATCTACTGTGTATTTAAGTAAATTACGTTTTTAACATTTATTATTACAAATTAGATGTTTATTTTTATCTTATTATACTTTATATTTAGATCTATTCTGGTTGTGGGGAAGTTCAATTTCAGGTATACTACATACTAATCAAAAGTACTGTGAAATTTATTAATCGCTATTTAATACAATGAATTTTAAAATTATAATTATAATTAAATTTCTTTAAATGTTAACGCATTATTTTATATAAAAACATTATATAAAAATATCAGTAAGATTTCTGATGCTGTAATTGTTTATTAAGTACGAAGTTTGTTATTTTCAATTTTTTACTTAATTTAATGACATAAAAGTTACTGAGTAACGGAATCCAATAAATGTAAACTCTTTGTTTCTCTATAACCGTTATTTTTGTTTTTATTTTAGTACCGACATCTGCTATTGTTCTTTTTTTCTGTTTATTTTACCGATATTTTAATTACATTGCTAACTTTTCATACCGAAGTTTTACATAATACATTACAAAGTCGCTTTGCTGTTAGGCACATATTACTAAAACTGTAAATAAACTGCTATTAATATTTGTACGTATTTTCTTTAAATTGATTTTAATTTTATTAAGGATGAGTTAAACTTTTACAGGCTATATTAGGCATTAAGTGCCATTTAGAAAAAAAAAATTATTTAAAAAAATTAATAAAAGGTTTTGAATTCATTAAATATAAATTCCATCAGAATTGCTCATTAAAATCCAATAATTTATACCTCCTGTCTTCATCCATTAGTCGAATTAAGTAAATTTTGCAATAGGTCTTAAACCTCAAATGTTAGCATATATTACCAAAAAAGTTTATCTTTTTATAAATAGTTTATCGTTTGTTCAAAATATTTGAATTTCGGGGAGTATAAATTCTCACTAAATCAATTTCAAATTAAATAATAGCCACCTAGATTTTTATGTAAAATATCTTGATCTAACTGTTTAAACTAAGTATTTTTATATTTTTAAAAATATATATTTATTTATATTATTAATGATTGTAGTCATTATTTAATCAAATATTTATTTCTTTATTGTTTTATTTTTTATTAAACATTTCTCATAAATTTGATTGTCTGATTCAATCTTGACTTTTTCACTTTTTTTTTAATTTTACCTAAAATCAAGTTTGATTGAGATTTTTCAATCAAGATTTGCTTTAATTTTTATACTTTATTGAAAAATTTTAGTACACTTTCATTTTTGTCGTCTAACTATTTAAATTTATCACTTATTTGAATTTATTTACTGCAATCACATACAGTTAAAAGATTTGTAAAATTTTTCCATCAAATCAAATTAGTATGGTCAAATTTTCTTGTTAACATCTGAAATCCATAACGCATCTTATTATAAGAAAAAAATAACTTTATACCTGCATATATCGTTCGTCTTCATTATTCAGACATTCTACATTTTAAAAAAGGAAGTTTTAAATAAAGAAAGTTACATTTGTATGAATGTAATAAATACTATACATTAGCATGCAAATAAATTATGATTCCTAAAAGTTGAATTACATTTTCATTCTTTTTGTTCGTGCTGTAGAATGTGTTTTTAACGCTGCAAGTATATCCATCGCAATTGTTTTGCTGATTCTTCAATTTTATCGGTGATACAGAATGATTAACATCCTTCAATGATTAATTTTTAAAGTTAAAAAAACATTGGCATGCCGCTGGCGCGTATCATCACTGTCCGTGATTCATTTTTGCGCCGATGAAGAAAATAAAACAACTTGTGACAACATACCTCGTAATTGCTATGGTATGATGCGTTGGGTCTTTGTTACGATTTAGGGATTCATCTATTGTTAGATAACATCACTTTTTGTTTTTGTTTTTTTAATTTGATTTTAGACATGTCCTAATATTTTCATTTTGATTTCTACTTTTTTTTTCTTTAATGATAAAAATGATCTACTTGATTGAATTACTTTCTACCTAATTTTTGTTTAAAAAGTATTTAGTTTTTCTTATAAAAATTACTGTTTTTTTTACAATTCATATGGATATTTATATTTTCGCAGCTATTAATTTATATAGTTGTATCCCATATTAAATGGATATTAGCAACATACAATTATATTATATATTTACTGTAAACCTATACAGAAATGCTACATACATTCATATAGACAATTAATTTTTGTAGGCATTTATATTGGCTTATTTATATCCATTATTATTAACGTTACATTGTAAAATCTTAATTATAATTAGTAGTGATAGAATTGTTTTAATGATTCATTATCATAATTAATTAGAGTCAGTAATATATTATAGATTAGGATTCTTGTTAAAAATTTTATATTTTTGTGCATTGGGATAAATTATAAATTTACATTTTTTAATTTATAAAATAAATTTGGATAAATAATTCTCCTTAATTTGGAGAACATTATTAAATCTTTTCTTTAGAGTTTTTAACTCCTTAAATATTTTGAGAAAGTTTTTGAATTACAAGAAATTAATTAAGTGTTTAGGCTGATATTTTGTATTTTTTTAAATTCATAGGAAATGTTTGTGAGTAAGTAGTGCTTAAGTATGAATGGCAGTGCTTATCGTAAATTAACAAGGGAGTCGTGGATCAACAAATAATTTATTAAGTAAATTGGCTTGAGTATGAGTTTCCTGGAATTTGATTTCCATATTTGTACTGTTTATTATGTCGTTTAAAATATTTGTTAAGGTTGGTTGCGCGTAATCTTCAAATATGTTCATCAAATTGTTGTCAATTGAAACACAGTGTAACACAGTGTAGTTGTTTTTATCCAATCGTTTTTTAATATTTATAATATTCTTAAGCATTTCGTACCTTCTATGTATTATACAAGAGAAGCGAATTTTCTTTAAGCCTAGACCTCCTGAAGCGCAACCCCTTCACCATTTAACCCAGTTTTCTCCGTGCGTGCGAATAGTGGTCCATTATATTGCAGCAGCGCTCTACAGGTTGAACTCGTCTTACGTTAATAATATGATCTATTAAAAATTTTAAGAATAGTTTAAAAGTAAAGAAAATCATCCGATAAATAAACAACCTTGAACTGTTTATAACAACCTTAAATCGGTTCATATTATTAAATTTAATAAATAATTGCATCTTTTACTTTTTTTAACCATTAAGTATTTCATAACTACAAATCTTAAATATTCGAGAAATATTTGATTTAAAATCATCACATAAATTTTTGTAATACATTTGGTATGTTATTTAGGTTATTTATAAAAATGTTCTTCTCCAAGATATTTCGTCATGTTACTACGTTGCACTTTCTTCTCACATTATATGCTGTGTGTAGATATAGGGGAAAGGAAAATGGCACATGGTCTGCATGAACTTCACCTTTCTCTTTCATAGATAGCTTTTCAGCATCCATGCACCTAAGTTGAATCAGTAGATGGAAGGCTGATACAACTCAGGCTTCATTCCTTTTATGTTTATAATATTTGCGAAATCTTTTTTTAGTTCATGGTGGAGGAACTAACCAACCGCACAGTGTAATATTAGTTGCTACGAGGATTCGAAAGTGCACTTTTTTCGAGGAAAATATACTTTCCATGGTAGCCTCAAGACTTTAGAGATTGCCTTTCTTTTCCTTTCTTTTTGCTTTTTCATTTTCCATTACGAAGTTTCCAATTGAGTTTTCGCATAATAAAATCTAAGTTAACTTCGCTATTGTTAGAATGAATAAAAGTAACTGAAAAATATAAAAATTTTAACTTTTAAATACCAGAATAAACATAATATTGAGTAGAAAATCAATATAAAATATATTGTATAAAGTATAAACATTAAAATAAATAAAAATCAGTTATTTAATTTCACAGTATTCTAGTAATAAAATTAATAGTATCAGTGATATTATTGTATAATTTGTTAGTCGTTAATATCTGATAAATAATTATAGCGTATCCCTGGTGTAATGCTTAATTAATCGTAACATAGAAATAGCAAGAATTAAAATAGATACATATCTGACATAATGTTTCAAGCATATGTCTCTTATAGATAACTTGAAACCTTCATATTTTAGTGAATCATAATTAATTTAGATAACCAAATAAACGGGAACAATTAAGCAAATATCATATATCTAAATGCAGCTAAGTAGATATATATATAATGAAAACAAATACGTATTAAGGGAAGTTTAGCCTTATTGTTCTTGATACTAATTTATATTTTGAAATACCTGTAACAAAAAGAATGTTGTTATTATAAACTTACAAAAGTATACTTTAAATTTGAAAGTTATTCAACTCTAAGATATTAATTTTTCAATTTTTTTGGTTTAACATAAACTTTAGTTTATACATGTTATAAGGGAAAATCAAGCTTACAGATTTAAAGCTTGAGTTACGGACTTGTAATACTTGTTAAAGATCAAATTAAATGGAGAGTGCTACCATATACTCACCGTATTTTTCAGATATTACTTCTATATAAGCAATATCACCTAGATTTCGATTAATAGCTAATAGTTTGTTTGAGTAGAAACCCACATCTTATGAAGGCTGTATAAAATGAATCGATTTGTGAATTTTATATAAAAACAAAGACTTGTTTTGACGCAATATTCATTCACTCCATGCAAAATGATAAAAAAAAAGTAAAAAGTGATGGACAATATCCTTTGATTAGTATATTAATTAGATATTAAGAAATAATCAAAAGTTTTTATACTAAGCATTGAAAGCACCCTCGAGTTTCAAATCGATCTATTATAGACGCAATTTCTAAGATATATGCTTATGCAAAATCCAACTTGAAAAAAGGAATGAGGACGTACGCTGCACGGACCATTACAGCAGACGGCTTTCTCGTGTTCATAATATAACTTGGAACTGCCGTGATGTCAAGCAAAGCAATCGTCTCGCTGCAGTATTGCACCGCGGCACGCTACTTTCCTCATATATTCACGTCATTCGTTTAACTGATCTTTCATTTACACGATCAATGGTACAGGAGTGTACATACCGAGCTAAGGCTATGGTAAACGACGCGCCCTCACCAAGAAACTATTTTACTGGAAAGGTGAGGGGCTTGCACGCGATCCCATGCACTTTCTTTTCTACTGCAACTAACTATGTAACTACACCTTTCTCTTTCCATTAAAGATTAAATTCCTCTCCCCGCCCTCTGCTTCTTTCTCTTTGCAGTTCTCTCTTTTTAATATTAATTTACTTCTCATTTTATATAACATTTATACGAATAAATAATTATCCCTTTATCTAATTTTGCCTTTTATTTCGCTTTCTTTTTCTTCATAAGATTCGAGTTAGTTTAAACTTTTAACTTTTAATTTGCAAAATTAACCATGCGAATCCTCCGAAACTTCTCGAATAATTATTATGAGGACATTACATTGTTAATTGGAACACGCACCCGCTCGGAATCGCGGTCGCTCAAATGGAAAGCTGCAGAAAGTTTCATGAAAGTGTCTCACAGAAATGAGAACTGTAGAGAGAAATAATAATCATACTATAGTAACACTTCCCGTGCCACTACTCCTGTTTAGATATTCATTGGTGACTTAATTCGTATTATAATGACTTAAATTCCATTCATCTCCTGTTCTTGATCTAGATTTTGTAAAAATAAATTAATAGATAAAGCTGATATGTACATAATGAAAGGTTTTAAATTCTATTTCTGATTTTTTAATTATAACTAAAGTATTAAAACGTAGCCATAATATTTTTGTTACTACAAGTAACTATTGTAAACTATTGTAATATCAGTTAAATAAAAATTGTAAAAAATTGCGTACAAAATAAAATTCGATGGTTAACATTTTATAGAAATACTTGTTGAAAATTATTTCCCATACATAAAAAATGGATTAAAAGGATTCCGTTATCAATGTAAATTATTGGATTGTGTGATAAAAAGATTTCTTATGAAATAATAAAAAGAGATGAAATCCACAGTAACATTACTATTGTTGTTCCTGAACTTTCGAAATCGCTTTCGCTCACGTAACTTCGAGGCGGACCGAAGAAGTTGTAATATAGAAGGGGCAATCGCACACTTATAGGTATACATTTGTAACTCCAAGAATTTTGAGAGCATCCAAACTTTCGAAGCCATTGAACTACACTGAGTAATCAGAGAAAAAGAGAAAAGGTGGCGGAGGACAGAAGACAGACTTTCAAGCTTGACCGAGCCCCAAGTTCATGGGCAACTCAAGGCCTTTGCCTTTGCAGCAGGTGTTATATTTATGTACAAAATAGATTTATATATAATATAAAACAATAACATACATTTCAATAATAAATAATTATTATAAATTAAAAAAATTATTAGTGAAAAATTATTTGATTATAAAATATTAATTATGAAACAATAACTTTGATTTTAGTATAAAATTGTAAATAAAATTTTATGTTTAGAAATAACATACATTTCAAATAACAAGGATATACCTCTTGCAAAAAACTCATTTGTAAGAATACGACTTAAACTAAATGATGATTTTTGAAAATCTTAAATTTCTTATATAGTTAATGATATAAGTAACCATATGGGCAAAATTAATCATATGAGTTTGTCAGTCTAAAATTTCTATACAGATCTCTGAGAGTCAAACGCGCTTGTCCTCATTTCTGAGCATAGTTAGCCTATTTTCTCATTTTGTTTCCTTTTCTTTTTCTCCTCATTGCTCTTGATAGTATCCTTCTTTTCGACTCTTACAATTATTCGATAGCAATCATTCGACTCGTAAATATTCTTATTTAACCGCTCTAAGTTAAACACTGAACATCTTATTAAATAGACTAGGTAAGAAAATAATAAAAGTTTTTTCCTTTATTAAATTCGAAAATTTTACTTTTTTATTTTTTAAAATATAAGTTAGTCCGCTTTGAATGGGTTATATGTAAGTTCATTCACCGTGAGCTAATTTCCATGACCTACAAAGAGAGTTGCTACCATCTGATTACATATACCTGTTACAACCAGAAATACAAACCAATACAGTGATTTCCAATAGATTTTTTGCTTTGAATTTAAATTCGGCTTTATAATGTAGTATATTAAAATATTGTAATAAAAAAATAAAAAATACAAATTTTTATTTTGTTTAAAAAATAAATTAATATTTTATTTAATACTCATATATGCTTTTATAAGGTTTATTCGTTAAAACTATAGCCATTACAATTTAATCACAAATATCAAAAAGTTATGAAAATGTTAATAATAACATTTAGTATTCACAGGGTAATTGAAAAATAAGAAATTTTCATTTTATTTATAATACTTTTCAGTGTAATTTATTTTAAACGAAATATTATTCTTTATAAATTGATTAAATCCTTAAACCTTAATTTATAATTAAAAACAATCTTTTTTATATTTTCTAATATTTTATTGCTTATAAATTCGTAGACAATAACTTTTAATTTCGCGTTTAATCACTTAATGTATAAATTAAAGACAACTTCATAGGATGACATGAGCCGTATACAAAACCTTCTTTTGAGTCATAAATAGTAACACTTTATAATTAATTGAACACCTTAAAATTTGTACCGAATAAAATGTTCTTGTGAAAAGTTTTGTGTTATTATTTTAAAATGAACATTAATATACTTTTGTAAAAAGTAAATTTTTCAAAACATTATTTATCAATTCCTGTAATGTTTCTATTACTTTAAAATGTGGCATTTTGCTGGCACATACTAACAAATTTCATTTTATGATATTTTCACAAAAATAATAAATACACTGTAATTTATCTTGTGATACTACTCTATAGATTTACTGCATAAAAATTATTCTTACTTTTTATATATTCGCCACGAATCTAGGTTCGGGATACGTTTCTAGACTTAAAGAAAAGATAATATATTTTGAAACTCTAAAAATGATTTTTAACTTTGACACATTTTAATTCATATACATGTTTACGTATTCTATATTTTACAATTATTGAAAGTAAATAATTCTCATGAAGGTGTTTTTGGTTAGAGGGAAAGCACTGAATTCGATGCTCCTACAAGACGGGAAGAAAAGTCTGCAGTGAAATTCCTCCGTTTCCGTCGACTTCACTTTCTCTTGTGCTGCAGTGATGGTTGTCGGTTAATTTCATGTATAATTAGAAACTTTAGGAAAATAACGAATGGAATTGAAAAAATATTTGTTATTTGTTTGTTATAATACTAATCTCAACTAACCAACTAATTAGCAATATACAGATTTTATTATTTCTACGTAATGTTGGTCTAAATATTAACTGTATATTTAAGAAAAAGTGTAGGTAACGAATTCTTATAATTATAAAAAAAATTATTTTTATCCTCAAAACAATTCAATAAAACTAAATGTCTTTTTACGATAGCTTTAGATAATACTAAAAATCGATGTTTTTAATTGAAATCGTATTCGTTTTTAACATATAATTTAAACTATTTTAATTATATTTAGATGTAGGTAATATGTTATTTTATTATTATAAATAAAATTGTATGTATAAAATCACGTTAAATAAACAAGATCAATATAGTTTTAAAAAATTCTTTTTATTGTTGTATTTGTACGTTACTTGCATCAAATAATCTGAAGAAAATGCCCCAATTTGTATCAGAACAAACTTATGAATTTTTCACTATGATAATACGTACACTCATGAAATAGAACTTTGTAATGATACTCTAGCCCTCACTATCTGAGAATGCGTGTAACTAGTGTTCTTTTGTAACTTTTTCTTTAACCAAAAATAATAAGAGATGTTTGAAAGACCGCTGTTTTACTATCCTATTAAAGAAACAAAAACCCAATTATTCACTTTTTTCTAATTTTTCGGCAAGCATTTTTTACCTCTATTATCTGTAATCCCAACAAAAGAATTTAATAATGATTATATGGTTATTGAAAGAGAATCATTTGATTGCTTTTATTTGTTAGCTATTAATAGTGGTAACATCGTTAAATTTATCAAATAAATTAAATAAATTGAGTATATACTAGTTGATCCTTATAAATTTGTTTGCATAAGTGTCATGCGGATATTAAACTATCATTTTTTCAATAATCAAAAAAATACTAAATTGTAAACGCACTTACAGTCTTCTTTCTTTTTAAACCTTTGTGCCGCTTCCTACTGCGTAACACATTGTCGTCTGTCGCCTTGAAAGAAAGTCGGATTTACAACACGAATAATAACACATGCCATTTTGCACCGAGTCACTTCTGCCTTATTTTAATATTATTCTGACATTCATTTTAAATGAATGTAGACTATGTAGATTTGATACTTTTGATTGAAATTTGCTAAATTTAAAGATAATTACATTACATTGAAGGCTTTAAATTTGCATTGGTAACGCTAATCGTTTCAAAACAATATATGTCCGTGTAAGTTTATTATTACAAACATAATCCAAAATCTTCTATTTATTACAATACGTATTAGTGAGGTGTACTATAATTTTTATATTAATAAAAAAGGTGAGAGGAAATGAGCCTCTCTTCGTATGACATAATTATACGGGCCGATTTTGTAGGTCAAGAAAGAATGACGCATTGAGAACGAGCTCGACTAGCGGTAAATTCAAACTATATACCTGTGGCACATGTATACTGCAGCAGAGAGCAATAGTAGGCCAACTTTCGTAACTTTTGTAACAACTTATGATGATCTTATTTTATTGTGAACTTTTGGATAGTTCATTGAGCTCATGCCTCTTATGAGATTCTCTGTTTTCTAATAAATGTTTTGAATAAACCGTTTTTCATTCACATCGTTAAAATATTTTTTACATTTCATTGTTATGTAATAATAAAAGATGAAAAATAAAAACTTCAATATCTTAAAAAACATGAATGGAAGGTCTAGAAACAACAAATATATTCAATGCATAACTAAGATCTACTTTTGTTATTGTTTTAGTTTAAATTATTTTCATTTTAAAAATTATATCTATGTTATACTTGTTTGATTCGTTATTATTGTATTTCGACGCATTTTCAAAAAGTATTTCAACTATTACGTTTAAAAATGTTTAACGAATGCATATTTTTTGTTAGTTACTTATAAGAAAAATTAATTTGAAGAACGGACACCATAATAATTATCGCGGTAATTAATATCTATATTTAAATTTTAATCATTTTTAACTAAGGTAAATCAGAACTAAATTTATCAAGTTATGCTAAGATTCAAGGAATACGAGAAAATTGAAATAGAGAGAAAAACATCCACTTATATTATAAGTCTATGCCAGGATAATAGGATGCGGCTCGACACGATGTATATAGCGATTCTCTTCTTGAAGAGAAAGAGGTCTCGGAAGAGGGAGGGGAGGGGACAAGTGAAGCAGGCGAACAATGTAGGTCAGTAAATGCTGCGGTATCGCGCGGAGGCATGAAGGCGCACCTCTATGGAGACGACTGCGGCTTGGCAGAGAGCACTTTCTCCGTGGAGTCGAGAAGTGGGGAGAGAGGTAAGGACCGTTCGAAAAACAGGATCTACGCTGTGTGACGGTCAGGCTATAGGAATCGCCGAGCGCTCGCGGGCACTTGTGGGTGCCTCGGCTTGAAACTATATAACGGGACAGGGGCCCAACGGTACTTCAAACCGCGCGCACGCGTCTGCATGCATAAAGTGCGGATGCATAATGTAAGTGTATCAAGGTCACCGGAGCCAAATACCGTTCTTTTTTTACTTGCGCTTCTGTTTCTTTGTACATTTTTCGTTCGATTTTTCGATGAAACGAGAACCTGCGGAGATCAGGCAAATAATTAATGTTTTCTCTTTTTATTTTAAAAAGATAATGTGTAAAAATGCTTATAGTCGAAATTTATCTGATTGATTAACGATTAAAGCGATACAAGATTCTGTTGACATAGTACATCTAAGAATTTATTCGTTGCCATGGTTTCTGTACGGATTTATTTGTTATCATAGGTTTTATTATAATTATAAAATGTATGTTAATAAATATACCATATTTTCATATTCATTATTTGCGTAAAAGCTACTATAATTAAGTAATTGTTTAATTATTTTAGAATTGAATTTTTAGCTACGTTAGAAATTATAGACCAGCTTTCTTGGCCTAGAATTCAAGCTGGATTCTAGGCGATAACCCAGCTTGCAAACTCAGCATTGATATTTATTATATGAAACAGAGAAAATAGGTAAATCCGAGGGTAGATGTATATGTTATTTTTTTGTGCGTTGTTATATCCAAATTAAGCGTGTTCAATTAATAATAAATAATTAATAGTATTTATAGATATTTATAATTAACAATAATTATTTGGAAATTTCGGAATGAAGATTTGAATTTATCGAAGTACGGAATTATATAACATATTACATGTGCATTTACGTATTTCAATCAAGGTTAACTACAAAGCGTTAGTTCATCATAATTTTATTGATTTTGACGAACAATGAGAATAGTTGTAAATATGTCGTTCGTATTTTTGTCTACTTGTGTTTCTGTTCTTTAAATTTTATTTTTTTACTTATGATTGATCTTCTCTTTTGAGATGAATAGGAATGACAGTTGTAGGGACTATCTTATGTGTTTACATATGTATGAGACCTCGAGGCTACGTAAACTATAGTATAACCTCACTGATTTCTTCTCGTGCATTGCATCCGATTTACCAGTTAGGGGTGATCCTGTCTCGGATCCTACAGAACTTGCTGTTTCATGGATGCTCATCGAGATAGAAAAGAAATCTTTCCATGTTTTGCACCTCAATGAACAAATGTTTATTTTTATGATTTGATTATTTTTTATTGTTCCCTTTTTTTATTTTTGATTGTAATATTGAATTGTGTATTTGATGACATAAATAAGTATGACTGACACGTGTTTTTTAATTATATACTGTACTCCATCTATGATTTTAATTTTGACGCTGTGCATCCAAAATATGTCGGCTGGTAGTGGAATTTCCAACCAGAATTGAAATTAGAATCCAAACAGAATGAAAACTTATACATGATATCCATAATTTATACAATATTTAAAAACTAAAGCTATACAATATTTAAGACTTAAGATTAAAGAATATTTATTAACAAAAGTTGGACGATTTTTTTTTAATGATTCAATATTCTACTGTTATATCTTGTGATGTAGGGTATTTGTATTTGTAATGGGTCAAAATTGTTATTTTGTATGCGAAACATCTTTTCATAAAGTTTTTTTAATAACTAATTATATTTCTTAAGTCATATCCAAGACAAAATTAGATTGGGAGGCAGATTCATAAAATGGGAAAGTAGAAAATACAATATTATCAAACCATGTAGCTTCATGTTATTGTTTTTAAATAAGATTTGCTATTTGCTTTCAATCTAGTAATTCATGAGTTTTACAGCAAGGTTGAAAATTCACAGAAAGTATTTACAAATACACTTACAGATTAGAAGATTATGGTATGGCTCTTTTTATTTTTGTACTGTAAAACAATTTCTATAACTTCAAGATTTTTGCTTTAATTTGCTTTTATTCAATCGTACATTTTTAAGAGAGGATAAAATGCAGCATTTTTAATCTATTCGATTTGTTGAATTTATGTAATTATAGATTATGCGGTCATAATACTCGGTCGATGCAACAATTAGAAGCATTTTCATTATTAAGTGAGTGCTATTAAAGAGAAGCCGGAAGAAACATGAAAGCATATATAGTGCTTTGGAGAAAATCTAACGGTATTCTTATGGCAACGTTGGTAAACAGTTAAGCTTGTATATCCATCTTCACCTCGATCTCTACACGATACCACTCTGTTGAACGGCAGTGAATAGCGTGAGAGATATTCAGCTACGTTACTTAAAACGTTTCATAATCGTGGCAACTTGTAACTAGATTACCGTAAGGCCAATATAAAGCTTCGTTAAAATTAGACACCGCTTCCGATGAATTAAGTTTGAAAAATCTAAAGGTCACATTGTTATTATAAACATTCATTGTACAAATATGACCACCGTTTATTACATATAGATGTAAATAATATTAGTTATAATTGTCCTGTTCGAAATGAAATTTATAAATAATGTAAAAGGTTACAAACGAAACATGTTTTACAGCTTAAAATCAAAAATTAAATGAAAAAAATGAAAAATGAAAATAAAAACTTCAATCTAAAGTAAAGCTTAAATGAAAAATTAGAGCGATTCGCAACAACTATTCATACAGCTTTTATAGCAAATAAAAATACAAAAATATTTGTTTTTATTAGACAATTATTAATTATTTCGAATTGTTTGAGTTAACTCGATAATACTTTTAATAAATATAAAAAGCGGATTTCTCGTTTTACATATTTGTTTTATAATATTGAAAATTAAATTTATTATAAATATTTTTTCAGAATGAAAATTCAAGCAAAATTTTAACATACTTAATACAAAATAAAAAATGCATAATTTCCTTAAAATGTTTTATGGGTGTGTGAAATTCACACTATTTTGTATTATACATCGATATAACCAAGAAAGATATTGGAGGGAAGTTTCATGTGAAATTTATCCAGTTATTTATCTTACTAATGTTATCGAAATAAATTTCTTTTTTCACGTTACCTCTTGTTATTTTTAATTATTAATATGCACAATATTTAAATATTGGAATTAACGTAATTTTATAATTAAGTAATTATTCAAAATAATTTTTTCATTGTATATTTCTTTGAATGTTTGGCTGTATTGTTGTGTGATTTTATCTGGTGATTTTTTACGAGAAATATCAGGCGATTAGTACGATCAGAAATTCTACTGCATTTGAGACCGTACTCCATAAATATGGCATGCAGAGTCAAGCTCGATATGTACACTAAAATTTCGAGACGAATCGGACGAAGTTTTTTTATAAAGATTAAAAATCTTTTTAATACCTGACAAAAGCACATTCTTTAAACATATATTCAATATATATTGATTTTTCCTATATTTAATATTAAATTTATACCTGTATTTGGTCATTGATCTTGTCATTGTTAATGCAAAATTACAATACACATTGTAATTAAAAATGATAGTCGACATGATGCCTAAATCAATAAATATATTATCAAATTTATAATATTGCAATGTTTAATAAATTATAAAAGCACGTCTATTTACCTTCTGATCAAAATATAGTTAATATTCTTTGCATATTTTGATTAAATGCGTATTGTTAAACTCTACAAAAGTTTTTGTATTTTATAACTGTACGAAAAAACAAATTGCACATCGTATTATCCGTTGCCGTTTCCGTCCTTCAAACGAAAGAACCGGAGGATATCGGAAGCGACGATTCTTTACCCGTTTCTTTCGCTCTTAAAACAGCAAAGCTTTAATTGCTTCCCGATTACTTGCATAACAAGGTATACTTACGGTCGCACAACTCAAGGATTCTTAACACAGTGAATCAGTATCGGATTCATCGGCTAGCCACATTACCGCGCTATGTTAACGCTAATGTTTTAGTAAAAAGTGAACACATTGATTTTTTAATATTTATTATATTAATAACTAATTATTTGATGATTTATTAACTTGCTGCACTTTTATATCGAGAATTTAGTATTTACAAGATAATATTATCAAAACATTCCATCAATAAAAATAATATGTCATAACAATCAATTTTAAATAATACCTATCATATTGCAAAAAGTATGCGTGTGTGTATATATATATATATATATATATATCCCTTCTCGAAACGTGAAACAAGAACAATTTATGAATGCACACAACAAATTCGAGAAGACAAGAGGTTGCACAACATAGCGGAAGTGTCGTAACCCTGAACGTTATGTATGTGCAGAAACAGCCATATGGTAATCTTGGCCATGAAATGTGTTGTATGTGCGCGCGCGCGTATGCGTGCACATATCCAGGCTTTTGGTCGTCTCATCGAGTCATTAGCCCGTGCTCCTTATAATTGTAATATTGAATGGTCCATGTTTATTTTACTGAAGAGTTTGCTAAAAATTATATTATTCTCAAAGTGGTAATTACGAAATGACACGAAGACTGCAAAGACAAAATATAAATAACTTAAAGAATATATGAATATTCATAATTCTTACCCTCATAGATAATTATGAGTTTTTATAATGAACCTGTTGATCAAATGAGGTTGAAGAACTAATGATTTTCTAAGCGATTTTCTATTTTTCCTTTTAGCGATGAAAGATTGCTGTAGGCAATTAACCTTTAGAAGATCGATAAACTAATATGTTGAATTAACTTTTAAAAGATTATTTCAATATTAAAGATATTTTTAAAAAATTCAAGGAAAAAACTACAGGTTATATTTATTTTTTTAATATTTTTAATTTTTTTAATAGAATTGTTTTCAAACAATAAAATATACGTGCAATGATCCTGATAGAAATTTCACCAGTAAAGATGACGAAACACTAATATTTGGCCAATTTTAACTTGCGATTCACTGGTGAGAAGCTAATCCATGTTACTTATCAATCAGGCGCATTGTAATTTTTCGTGTATAAGTGTACAATCTATCCCTGTTAGATGGCTAGGTGTTCGGCGTATGAAAAACAATGATGCGCATCACCTGGACCTCGTTTCCAGGTACCCCAAAACATAGGCATCTAACTAGATCAAATAGCATACGTAATATACATATTGCATAAATATTATTAATATATTAATAAACTTTTACTGCTTTTCTATAATAAGTAATTCTTTTCTGGATTCCTCTTAATTCGATGGTATTGTCGAACACTATTCTTAAAATTGGGAAATTGAAGGAACAGACGTATTTCTGAATGATCAGTTATAAGAAACAATTGTTTTAGCAGTTTTTGAACGATAGACCAGCGTGTAAATGTTATATAGATATGCTTATATTCTTTGCTTAAAAATAGCTGAAAGAGCATGTATTCACGCTAGGTTATGTTTTTATTATTTTCCGTGCAATTAATAATTTTTATTATTTTATGTTATTAGTAGTATAATTTCATAGTACTTCAAATATTGGATAAAGTAGTAATTATGATTATATTTATATGAAAGGCTTTACAAAATCATTTAAATGTTTTTGGTATTTAATCACACGATCATTGGTACTTTGTATATCAAAATGCATATATTATATATAGATATACATTATGTAAGTTTCTTACTTTCACCATTTTTTCGCCAGTAAATCGGCAGTTACCGTCGAGAAGTTACAAGGGTTATGCCAATCTTTTACCATGTACTAGCCATTAGTTTAAAAAATTTAATTTATATAATACAAAGTAAATTTCATTTTTTTTAAAGTAAAATCATCTGTAATGAAATGTATAAGGATATATAAGAGTAGATGAAAATGTGTACAAAATAAAACCTGTTTCAGTTTGCAGTTTCAGCTGTTTAGGTCAATTTTTTAAACTAATGGTTGTAAATGATATTGTTAATTACATACAACAACAATGTGTCAAAAGTAATGCTATTGAAGCTTCGAGAAACTTTAGAAACAATGTTAAAGTGACCAAAAGAGATAATGTTCGTTTGGAGGAATTGAAAAAGAGCCGTGTATTTTCAAGTGCTTCAACCTGGTCAGACGATTGATGCAACTCTTTAATGATAAAAATCATACGCATCTTTAATGATTCAATAAAAATTGAGAAAGTTTGGCTAGAAAGTTTTGATGCATCCACAGCAAAGTACAGACATTGATCCATTCGACTGTATTATTCGTTTTATTCTCGGCAAGTTCTCATAATGGGATAAAGTGGTCTTAAAAACAATCTTGGTTTCTGTTATACCTTGGTAGAATTTTTCACTAGGTTTTCGGAAGTTATTACCGAGTTTTTAATAAACTCGCTACAATATCCTGATAAGACTCGGCATAAACCCTATTGCAACAATTTATTGCGATTTACTCACGAAAAACTCATCCAAATCGAAAAACTATGTCAGTTATATCTATATATCTTATATGTACATGTATACAAAATGTATGTACAAATGCAATATGTAGTTATAATTTTTTTAGTAACATGTAATAGATTATTTAAATAAATGTTATTTTACACAAGATTAATTTTTAAAATATAAGTCTAATACATTAAGGCGTATAATGTTTTATTTTGTTGGTTTAGCTACAACTTTTATCTACTCGGTTATTCAAGTATTGTATACTCTACGCTTGCTACTGGGATGTTGTAACGTACGTTAGTCTACTGGTCTACACAGTTACGGTCTTTTTACCAAGTCAAAAATCTAAATTAAATTAAGCTAAATCAAACTTATTTCACTTTTCAAAAGTTTGAAAAACTAATGACAATAAATTTGAACAATGCACAGTATTGTCTATATGTAGCATGAAGCAGTGCATTGAAGCAAATTACAACTGAACCGTCAACTTAACCTAAAAAATTGTTAAATGTGCAATGAAAGGTGTGGATACTGATGCAGTGATAGATTGCTTGAAGTAATTTTTGTTTTGACGAGTTTTACTCGTCAAGTTTCTATCAGAGTAGTTTAATTAGATAAGTGAAAAAATGTCATTGATTGAAACTGAAGTTATTTTTTACCCAATCTAATACTGTCATGATTTTAGCTTTATTATTATCTCATATTTGAATCAATATTTCAATTTTTTAAAATTACTTAAAAATTTTAATACTCATATTTTTCTATCAGCTTACTAATGTTAATTGCTTAAATATAATGTAACATAATTTGTTGATGATGTTATTAAAATAAGTATGATTAAAATCTTTTGCAACTTACATGTTAAAGACAGTTCACAATTTCCTTCCTTATAACTTATTTAAAAAATACATTGTATTTTCCTTTATCACATTGCTTTATCTCACAAATTGTATTATAGATTATGCATCCCTAATATTTAAATCGATAAGTATGTTACGAATTTTAGAAAGTGACATCAAACGTACATACCACTCTACACTCAGTTGACTGCTCCAGGCTTATCTGGGTTACTGGGTCATATGAGCAATTTCACCTTTACAGCAAAGCAACACCTAATACATGACATATGGTAACTCATATATCTATGACGTTGGCGATCTATTATCTTACATCTTATTCGCAAATTAAGTTTAAAATTAAATATTTGTAAAAATGTATGTGTCGAGATGTGTACTTTCAAAAGTAATTGATTTGCATGCAGTCGCTATAATGTAAAAAAATAAGTCTCAGATGCGCTTTTTCAGAAACTACTTATATACACAAAAGCAAATAAATATTGGTTTGATTTTTTGTGCTATATTTATTGGTATAGTATTTATATTTATAGAACAAAGTTAACAAAAGTGTAACGATATTGGAAGCTTGTATCCGAAGTGTGTCAAACAACTTTCTGTGATCCTTGCAGTAAATATATTATTCATCAAATTTGTTTATTAAATTTTTATTATATTATATTAAGTGATTCAAACTATAAACTTTATTCGTATTAAATTAAATATTTTAATTTATTGAAAAAATCAAATATCAATGGTTGTAGCACTAAAGGAGTGTCTACAATTTTATATTGTAAGCACTATACCAACAATTATAGTTTTTATTATTTAAGTCTATTTAGTTCGTTTAGAATCTAAAGTAAAATGCGAAAATCACTGATTATGACAATCTCCTTAAATTTGTACTGAACTTAATAGTTCTATTTTGCTTTTTGTGTTAATGTGAGCATTGACATTATAAAACGTAAAAAATTATACATGTACACACACACTTACATTGAATTTTTTCTAATATTTTCCACGTTTTATATTCTATTTTTAATGAAATAAGATATTGTTTTATTCTCGACTACTACTATTTATATTAAGTGTATTTTATGTGAAACTAAAGAATGTATTACAAAAGTACCTTAGATAGAAGTAAATAAATAATATTGATTTTCAGTTTATGTACGAAAATCAATCAAGCACATTTCCATGTTACTTACTAGTGCAAAAAATAAACGCGTGTTGTCAAGTATAAAACAGCACATCCTTATCTATCGGTATTTTTATTTACTTATTTACTTGAGCGAGGAAATGAGGAATTGTAGCATCGACAACGAAGTGACCTCGACTCATTATACGTATATAGAAGAAAAACGCGGGCTCAGTGTTCCGCGATGCCGCTTTGTTTCCGGTGAATATCGAGGACGGCTGGAAAAATAGTTCCTTGATTATCAAAAGGACGATTGTAAAATTTAAAGGTCATCGCAGCGATGTTTGCGATTAACCAGTCATATTGAATAAACTGGTATTGAGATACCTGAAAAAACTGGTTGAAAGACAAAATATTGAAAGTACTAATATTATTAAAATTGAAGCATGTTTCAATTTAATAATTCATTCAATATAATAATGCAAAACTTATTATTTTTTTTAAATAAAGACAAGCATCATAAGTCTCCTGTATAATTTTTAAAAATAAATATATTTTAATATATACAGAAACATTTTCAAACTTGTAATCTTAATTAACTATGATTTCTGGCTAACATTAAGATCATCATAAAATTAACTTTTTATCGCGAAACTTGCTGTTTCAGATCTTAAACAAGCTTAGCTTTAACTTTGACATTTATTAACAAACGTACTGCAAAACACTTATGAAATTTTAAATTAAATAAAGTCTATTTCTTTATTATAATTAACTTGAAATTGATTATATGCCGGATTATAATATTTTATGTCATTTTTAACTTTATAAGATTTATTGTTATATTTTATTTAGAAATCCCTTTTAATATATTAAATAAACATTTAAATAAAAGTATTAGTTGTTTATAAACTACTAGTCTAGAAAGTTATATTTTAAAAAGTAAAAAGTACATTTAATTTAATTTAGGATTTCTTTAAATGATGTTAAAATGGTAAATGGTTTAAAGTTTAGTTTGGTTTTTATAGTGCGGTTTTAGTGGTATCGTATTTCTTTTAGTTATTTTATGGTTTCTTTTCTTTATATACGAATTTTTATTGTTGTAGAAAAAAAAATTGTTATGCTGAAGTTATACTTATCATATTTATAAAACTAGCTTAAAATTAAACTCATCCTGGATATTTAACGTACGATATTTTTTTATATAAGCTATTTATTAACTATGAAAGCTAACTTAACCATGTAAATTTCAAAAACAATACATAGAAGTATTGTGTAAATAAAATTAGTTTAAAAAAGGTTTTATTAATCCATTTTTAAAAATTTTTTCTTTTAAAAAGATTGTCAGTTTCTTAGTTTTTAATAGACATAGCATTCAATGAGCCGGCCTGGGGATTAGGAGTCTCGGTGTTCGGGATAGCTTCTGTACGCGCTATTTGGATGCCATCTTCGGATTCCGTGAGCAACTAGATATCTATTGAGTACAAATTATACATCTGTACACGAGAAGCGAGGGTACGCACCACCTGGGCCTCATCTAATCCTTCGAAAAATGCTTATCACAATAACATTATGATACACTTGTTAGATAAAAAATTGTCTGACTACATGTTTATATTTGCAGCTAGATTTTTACAAATTCCTTAATATTCATTAGAATTACAATTTTTATAAATATGTGCGAGGAAAGGGGGGCTGCACAATATTATGAGGTTTCTTAATGAGATGAGAGGAGGGAAGTATGACACGTGACTACGCAGTCGCACGCGCCATAGACGAGATTGCGTGCGGGCAGCTGCAACGCACGTTTTTCGCAACGTGCGCTCAATCGGAGACAGCGGAGGCGTGCTGCTCCAGCTCGTGAGCCGGTGTAGACTATTTTTAAGGGACTAAGGCTAAAACAATCGACATAATGACAATAGTGTGCCTGCAACATATACTCATGGCATTTATTAAAATAGTATATTTGAAAATGCTATACAATATTTAAGTATTTTCAACAAAATTAGTTATGCTGTCTTTGAAAAACAATAAAAATACCTGTAAGCAGAGTTTAAAATCAGTTCATTTTTTATTCAATGATAATTTTTCAAATTACGTAATAATAAAAACTGTGTTTCAGATAGTATTTTGATATTTTAACACAATTTTTAGTTGGGTATACTATATAACAACATATTAACCGATTTAGTTTTTTTCGAAACAATATGGTAATTTTTTTTACTGTATACAAGTGTGTATTTTTTTGAATAATTCATTCTTAATTTATGAAATTATAAATGAATAACTAATTAAAATATGAACTATCTTGAAGTGACTTAACTCCTTTCTTCTGAAATATCACAAACTTTTCCATAGTTTAAAAACTATCTTTCAATAACACAAAAACATTTTTTCCAGACATTTCTAAAAAATTTCTAGTAGAGATTGATCATCTATTCTGGTAGTGAAACCAGACAATATCTAGAAATCACGCCATATCCCGACAAGAATCTGGGCGTATTCTGGTCGGAATCTAGAGAGGTATTTTTAATTGGGTTTTGCACTATATTTGAATGATTATTGCAGTATCTGGTATAACCTACAAAAATAAGTATTAAGGTTAGAACATCAACTTACAATGTTGTAAATCCCGTACTATAAGAAAAGAATATTTTAGAGATTATTTTTAAAAATAAATTTTCCCCCTTAAATCTAGTTCTTTGCGTTCATATTAGTTAGTGTTCTCAATTGAATTTTCGAGCAGATTCCAACCAGATTATGCCGCCAGATAAATGGATTTACCAGTATATTTCTGATAAAAAACCAACGATAATAGAATTCTGGCCATTTTCTAATTCTAATCTGGTGAAGATTTCTATCACGAATAGAGTTTCTCAAATATTGCGCTTATATTCGTATTTGATTATATTAAAAAAAGAGGTGGCACATTTTATAAACAAAATACCTACTAGACAATTTTATCACTGTAAACTGTAACATTTATTACATATAATGTTATTAATAATATTATTGCCCTTCTTTAATCTATTTCAAAAGTTCTTAAGAGAATCGTATATAATTTACTTATGGAATTCTTGGTATATAATACATCCTCGACCTGCTGGAGACTGGTTGTAGGCAGCATAGTTCCACTGAAATTGTTTTACTAAGGTAAACTCTAGGATTAAAACGTTCGGATAGCTGTGGACAAAAGACTAATGATGTTACTGTTACTATTTTACTTTTTGCAAGGCGATTGACGTAATTTTACTATCTCAACCAGTGGAAATCATGAGACGTATTAGCTCTTATTGAGAGATACTGTAATGGATTAGTTTTTATTGACTGAAAGACAAGTAGATTTTTATTAAATTTCACAACTTTAGGTGTCCCATAAGGTTCTTTATTGTGGCTTCTTTTGTTTTGCCTCAATATTAACAACCTTGTTCTTGTCCTTGAATCCATGAGTGTAAGACATATTTTATATGCTGACGTCTACGTTAGCTTTAGTTTTTCTGAGGACAACCTATCTATGGTATGGACCTTCATCTATGGTGTATACGCTTTCTTGGAGCTTAATGTTATCAGGTATTTAAGATTCTTTTTGGAACAACGCAAGTTTCTTTCGGATATTAATTCTGCCGAACTTAATTCATATGACATCGGAAAGGGTTGTTGTACCCTTGCCTGCAGAGACTACAAGAAGTCTCGGTGTTATATTTGATACGGATCTAATCTGGAAACTGCATATGAAATTTTTTAATAAAAAATCAAGCAGATTTTTTTTCACGTAGGCTTTTCACATTTATTGGTGCGCTCTTTAATTTTTCCTCGTTTTTAATATTGTTCTACATTTTTCTTAATTAGGATTGAGGACCAGACTTTAAGGGACCTCTAGAGTCAGACAAAATACTAACCTTCCCAACATTTTGATTTTTGAATCTAAATTGAGAATACTGAATTCCTTAAATTAAAACTTTGGTAATCAATAGAATACATTGCCAATATACTGTTATGGTCTGCATAAAGTCAAATTACAGAAAAACCAGTAAAACAGGAATACACTCGAGTTTAAATTAGTTTCGAATCCGGATTTGTATGACCTACAGTTAAATTTCAGATTTTTCATCCGATTCCGTTAATCTTCATTTTTTTGATTTGATTTTAACCTTTAAATGAAAATTAATCCATCATAATGTTTTCTCTGATCATTTTTAGTGAGATATTTGTCTTGTTTTTTTTTATTTCGATATATGAATAAAATATATTTATTAGATTTATAAACATAAAACTTTTAAGCAGGGTTAAAATCTATAAAAAATATAATTTTGAAACATTAAACACTCAGGTTGATCCTAAATGCTTAAGGATTAATGAAAATTGCGATAACAACGAATTAGAATTATAAATTACTATACTATGAGAGCAATGTTTTAGTAATATTTACCATACCCCCGCCCCAATAAATGATTATTACAGACCAATCAAATTGAAGAAATTTCAAATCGTTCTAATAAAAATTACAATTATTATTTACTATACCATCGAATAACTTTTAACAGAAGGTTTGGTAATTTGTTGGATTTGACGAGTAGGTGATTATTTTACTAGAGTGTATATTAAAAATTATTGTACATATAATCTTTCACTGTATCACTGATAAAAGATCTTATATTAAAAAGTATTTTAAGTTTTGTTGTAAGATTTTCTATAGAGTTATGAATCAAATGTTAACCAACATTTTCCAAATTTATAACATATGATAGATTATAAGAGTAAATTTTATGTTTCATCTATATACTATTTTATTACTATATGAAATAATGCAGAAGAAATGCACACGGTAGACATACTACTGCTTTACTCTACATGCGGATCTATGCAACGAAGAGAAATGTGTGCAGACAGACCTAGTCGAGATAATCGCCTACAAACTTACACAACGATCTATCGCAGATTATGACATAGCCATCGCCGTTATTGCAACTGTAGGTAACGAAAATATAACTGTGAATATATAAGCAACCAAAGTATTATTTTAAAACGCTAGAATGTATTGTTTTTAATAAAAACAAACGTATTGTATGAATTTAAATTTTAAGTAAGTACAGTATTCTTGATACAGTATTATTAGAATTCTTTTATTCCATCTTAATTAAATTTTTTATACAGTTTGTATTAACTATTAGTTTAAACATATTTAAAGTTATAATTTTACAAATTTAATGATAATTATTATTTAATAAAAGTCCTCTTTTTCTTAATTCTATACGAAAAGTTATTATAATTAATGAACATTAAATAAACTAATTTAAATTAAAATTACTGTAATATTATTTAGAATTATTTGATTATTTTATTGAACGATTAATAAATTAAATAAATTAGATTTTGCATAACTCATAATTTTTTGACTTTGAATCATTAGGGTATAGCATAGAAATCCTAGAAGTTATGCAAACTGAAAGTGAGAAACTAGTATTAAAAATATGTCAAGGGAATTAACCTTCTAAAATGCAGTCTGGCAGCTCTATGCACTTACATCAATCGATAACATTCCGCAGAGTTACGTAACCTGTGCTATGAATGATAATTATTATGCACTCTCAAACAGTTTCAAATACGAATTCAAACTAAAAATAATGCAACTATACTCAAATATATATTCTAAGAAAATAAAATTATTGCAGTAAAATACTATTAGTAAAAATATATTACATGTATAGTAGATTGCGTAGCAGTAACGCGAAGTAGTTGATTTATGTACTAGTTGTTTAATTTAAAAAATTCACGTAATATATTCGATTTGCTCATAGTGTTCTTATAATATTAATAGCAAAGAGAAATAATTATAATAAAAATTAGGGCAAATATTTTTTAAATAATTTGTTATAATATCCTTTATACTGTTGTACTAATATCATTTAATCAATTAATATATTTTATTAACATTGAAAATTAAATTTCTATTGTTTCTTTACGCATGGTATTGCATAATTTTTTTTGATATCTGGGTATGAGAAACCGCATAGAAAAATTGGATTTTTAAGTATTAAGTTATATGCTTCTACAATCTGTAAAATATTTTGCACATATGCTTTTCTATATTAACTATATAGTTGTGAATTGTATTAGCAATTTCAAATTCTAATAGAAGGCTCCAAACTATATCTAGAATAATTATTTCTTGTTTGCGTTCCAACTAATGTTCGCTTCTATATAATACAAATTAAATTTGGTATTTTATTTTCATTAGCATAAATTACTATTATTTTTTTGTTTAATAGATTAATCATTCAATTGTCAAAAAAATTACCTCAATAATAAAAGTCACTGTAAAAGCAAAAGTATGCTATCTATAAAAATAATAAAGTTGATCATATGGCAAAAAAGTTATACGCGTAACATAGATAAATCACAATATCCCTATACAGGCTACTAAAAATTTCGAAGATTTTTAATTTTGTCGTATAGTACTAATGTGAAAACAATAAACATAAACAAAACGTACATATCTAAAAGATTAAATTTCAATGTAGCTGCTAAAATCATGTGGATCACATTGCAAGGTAAATGTAATAATAATAATTTTATGTATTATACTAAACTGCATTCATTCTTGTTAAAGAATTTACACGTTTTTTAGTGTAATCTTAGCATTTAAATTATATAAACTAAATATACAACGAAAATCAATATATACCATAAATTGATGAACAAAAACACTCTCCAAGTGATTGTAACAATATAAACTACTGTTATTTTTTAAAATAACGAGAATAAGATAATTATTTTATAACTGACTGCAGCTTCACGAATGCAATAAACGTTATATATACCTCAACGAGATTGAAAGCATTAATAAAAAAATATCTTATTTGTTTTCATTTATATATTAAAAAATAGAAAACAATAATCCATTCAAGTACTTAAGTTATTAACTTGTCTAATAGACACTTTCTATATTTCTAATAACAACTTATACTTTAACGTTTAATTTATTCTGAAAAAAATAAATAAAAAACTCAAAACTGTCATTTTTATAAATAATGTTTTAAAATAAATACCATTTTTCATTTCAGTGAACATAAAGCTTTCTTATGTATTCATACTCTCGAAGTCACAAGATCTCGAGCGCCAACAGTCGTGCATTTGTACGCGTAATGCAACCGCAATCATGTTTTTCATAACGTCCGTTATAAAATCGTGTTGTCTCGCGCAATAGCGTCAAATAAATTACTTAGCGGTGATGTAACAAAACATGAAGAGTTCGTATCAGGCCAAGGCCGCCGCGGTCTGCGCGGCTTGCTAAATACTCGGTAATCGCGGAAAATAGCCAAGTCTGCATGAGCCGGAGACAGTAGATATTCGCAACTTTGAGATACGAAAATTATTACTATGCGATTTTACTAAATATATATAAAATCCTGGTTGTATATATAGACAGTGCAGCGCGAATAGGATTGAACTTAAAAGATTTTTCTTTTATAGAATGATATATAGCCACTATTTGAAACGTCTTCGTTCTACTTTCAAGATTAAGCATATCAATACAATATTAGACAATGATTATAAATTTATCCTTTGAAATCCACGAAACAACCAATTGTTGTAATCTAAACGAATCTGTTTGAAATTTTATTAGGAGTTTTTATTGATTATCTTCAAAGTTTTTCTATCGCCAAACTGTCTGGGTTCTATCTAAAAATAGAAAAATGGAAAAAAAAATTGTATTTAGTTTAGATTTTACGCAATAATTATGTCTAAATTCTTACAACTTTATTTTAAATAATAAATATCCTTTAACGTCGTAAATATCTTATTGCTATTATTAAAATTAGAAGTTATATTTATTAAATCTAATATAAGTGTATAAAACTAAATAATTGTTTATTATGTAGATATCAATATTAAATTACTATTCCTCGTTCCTTAATAGGTATATTTCTTTTTAATAGTATTCATTTAAAAATACTCCAACTCTTTATTATCGCCTTTTAAATTATAAAAATGTTTTTGACCAATCTCTTTATAAACATAAATTCGATTGAGAATCTCGTCGAGAATTCAATTTTACATGCATATAATTCTGTTAAAAAGCTTAATGCTTATACTTGTTTCTCAAATAAGGAGTAGCGTCATCTGTTGGAAACGCAATGTATTAGATTTTTTATATAATATTGATCAGATTACAATGTAAGCATTCTAGATAAATTTAGAAATTTAATTTTATAATATAATAATACGAACAATACAAAACAGGATAATCATAAATAATTTATACTTTTAATGTAAAGATAAAAAGATTGATTTACACGTCTTACCAAACTAAACAATTAATATTATAATATATATTTATTTATACATTTATTTGAAATATAAACAATAATATTATTATATGCTTGATTATTAGAAAGTCGACCGTTTTTAAGCAACTAAGATAAACTGAATCAATATTATTATTGTTACATGCAGTTTTTTATGTATTTCTAATATATGCAGGTATAACTGATTACGTGAATAAATTCAAGTACATAAGAAAATTGCGTATTATACAGGGTCAGTGTGGGATCAACAGGATATCTCAATAACACGCGTTGACCGATCTGTTGCTATTTCAGTTTAACGAATCCAAGTTGTCTAGTATTGCAATCAAAACGTACGTAAACGATTAAGTAAATAAGTTCAAAAGCGTTAAAAAATTGCATGCTAAACAGTCAACAAGTCAACAGATTGTTGTATTAGCAAAATGGTACCACGCACAGAATAATACTGCTCATGTATTATTCTAATACCAATTTAGTTTTTTTATTTTAGCTGACCTTCAGAAAAACTAGCTAGGAAGCTGTGTTTGTTTCTGTTCTTCCGAAGGATAATGCAATGATATAATTTTTTTTAAATAATACAATATTCTAAGTAATTTATGTCAGCTTAAACGAAATAATATTATACTCAATTTTATAAAGTAATTTTTGAAATCTTTTAATATTTTTAATAGGACACATTTACATAACATAAACCAACACTAAATTAATTTTCAGTGATCATATCAATACACTTTAATGTATAAAAGTGTTTTATAGTTATATTTACATATATGTACTGTAACGGGGAGATCTGGGGAGAAAATTCTCCGACCCGGCCGTGTACAATGGAGCGACACAGACCGTGTCGCCCACTTTCACGTGCAATGGGGGAGTGTCTTGTGCACTCACCCCGCGGCTGCGCAACTAACTGCTGGTCGCTCAGCTGATGAGTTGCTATTTCAACTCCCGCGGAGGCGGCGTGGTCCTTTGAACCGCTCCGGTCACGAGGGAATAGGGGCGGAGAGGATCAGGATGGTTACACTTGGCGCCGACGCGGCAAATAAACGACTCAAATTAGTATTTTGGTCAACTTCGTATCTTTTATTAAATACGCGTGTTAGTATGACAATTTACCATGTATATATTTTAGAGTTCGCTCGTTATCTTACGCCGGATCACAAAGTAATTCAATTCGCGCGGAAATTACGTTTAAATTACGCGCCTAACCGCGATGCTGTATTGCACATGCGCACGCATCGAATTTCAAATTGCGCGCCGCGTCTAGTGTGCCCTCTGGCGGCGATCGCAGGGCTCCCGCGCGGACGACTTCCGAACTATGAGGAAAGGGTCCTATACCGGCGGAAGGTCCGCGCTTCACCCGTGCGCTCGCTCTTTTAGATCGTGAGTGAGAGATTATATCTCTCTCTCTCTCTCTCTCTATCTCTTCTCTCTCTTCTCACTCGCTCGCAATGTACTTGCAAAAGTGCAACCGGCTTCGCAGGCTTAATTATTTATAATTGGTTGCCCTACCTGGGCCCTCGAGTGTCGTTGGAAAGGACGCTACAAGCTTCGGGAGGGACCTCGGGAACTCTCGAAAGGAGTCGTCCAGAGCTGAACCTCGGCAGCATGGGCGCCGACCTCTCCTTGTCTCCTGGACGTCGGCGCAGGCTCTTCGGTATTATTTTCTCGCTCGAGAAAGGGGATTTCTTCCGGTTCGGAAAAAGCGTCTCGACTCCCTCCTGTCTCGCGTCAAGGCTCTCGGAAAACTCCCCTTTTCCCGCCGTCCTCAGCCTAGCCTTACCTGTTGCTTTTCCTACCGTCCTACCAAACCTCTTTATGTTAGCCTTGACAGGCCCAATACTTGGCGCCCGTTATAGTACATGTAAATTGAGATTAATAATTGCATCTGACCGGTGTTTTACATTGAAAATAAATCGAACGAATCTATGTAATTCTATTAATTATCATTCGACTTTAGAATATACATGGGGTTATTTATGATATCAAACAAAATAACAATATAGATAAAAAAACAAATTCGATTCTGTTTAGAATGACGGATAAAGTGATCGAGGCTTAACCGAGGCTTCGCAACTGTAACAAAATATAGCTTTAATTTTGTAAATGTACTTATTGTTTAGTGATAAAAGTCTACATCCTATTGTATGTCCGTTTTAATATTTTTAAATTTATGATATGGTTTAAGTATTACATATCAAAAGTGAAAACCTGAAACTGTAAAATAATATTTTAAGGCATAATACAGACGAGAGGTCTCGGGATTCAGCAAGAAAAATATCTACCTTGCCGACAATACGATTTTTGATTCTAAATTCAAAAAACATTAAAGTAAAACATTAGCAATTGATAAAAAACTGAGTTGGAATGCCGCCTATAAAATAAAACATTATATATAATAGAAGCCTATTTTTATTGATTGCAGAAGAACTGTTGATATTTACATAGTATTAGGTAAAGAGGTTATACATTACAAAAGGTATCGCCTTGTACTAATATAAATAATGAAGTATTAACTAATAACTATAAGAATCAAGAAGAACTGCGAAACTGCTAAACTGATCGAGCGTTTCAGTCTTCAGACTTACAATGAACACTCTAGTTAGTACTACATAGTGTATGACTATTACTATACAGATTATAGTCAGGTCAACCTCAACAGCGGTCAACACTTCATCCAGTTTCATCTTTCGTATGTGATACGATGATGTGAATGACATGCAATACAAATGAAGAATCAGCTTTGAGAGTCTAACCACTGGTGCATACTGATGCGTATCGTGGCAGTGAAATATGTTTATAATTATAGAGTAAGAAAACATTTGATTCTATTGAACGAATTTTCAATTACGTTTTATAGCATGATAGAAATCGGTTATTAAATAAAAAACTTAAAAGTAGACAGTTTCGTACAAATAGCGACATTCTGTCCAAGAGACGCTTCGTATACATGCGCAAAGTTTGAAGATACAACCCGTATATTCTTACTCATAGAATAGTAAAATAACAAGTTGATTGAAATTATTGAATAATATATAATTCAATCAAACCATTTAATTACGTACTTTTTAAGTTTTCATTGATCTCTAGCGTATTAATTTTAATGTTAATAATTTAGGTTATGTTTATTTTCAAAATGTAGTACCAAGTATATTGACTGTGGAATAGTTTCTAATATTTAAATTTAAAAATAATACATATATTTAATTTCTTTAAATTTTATTGTATACATTAAGACTAAATACAAAGATAAATTTTAGTAGATAATTTGCAATTGATTCAATTATTTTCAGTAATTGTCTTTTACAAAATACATATTGTAATTTCAAAATACAATCTAACTCCAAATAATCGTTAGTTGCTGTTAAATAATTAAAATTAAGCATACTTAAAAGAATATTACACACTTTACTACACAGAATTTTTAACAAATTTTATAACAAACTAACCAACGTTTTAATTGTTTTGTTTTCTGTCTGAATCAATAGTATATTATATCAATAAAAGTGTATAACATTAATGTTATTACTAATATATATTATTATATAATCATACTACTACATTCAATTTTTCAGACTAGCATTTAAATTATTATGTACTTCAAAGAGGTTCATTTGAATATTGCCGTCATCAAAAATTTCTATCAACTCGACTACACAACAAAATTTGGCTCCGCATGACAAATTTACAAGAATCTTTGTTACAAGTATTTTGTCAAAATGATGACCGACTGCAACCGGCAGATGCAGTTGGCTTCAGAAAACCGGCAGTTACGTCTCGCTGCCCAGTCAATATTTAATGCCTCAATAAATTCGCAACAGAACAGTTATGTACAAAGAACACCAGATGCCATTAATGAGTTCTTAATTGCAGGTGCTCGTTATAATGGGCGTATGTCTAATGTTCGCAGATTCTTTTGCCTCTTTGTCACCTTTGACTTTCTTTTCACAATTCTTATGTGGTTTATTTGTATAATGGTTAGTAGATTTATTATGTTTGAAAAGATTTTTAAAATTGTGCAAATTTGAACACTCAATTGAGGTGATTTATTTACTAAAATAAACTAAATAGTTTACCTAAGTAAAATTCATAAACTATTTTTTTTGTATATATAGTTTAAAAGTCTATAAATTTATAATTAATTCAATCTTAAACTAAAATGTAATAATTAATATAAAATCATAATTCAAAATTAATTTTTTAGATTTCTGGTGCAAATGTACAGTTAGCATTTAAACAGCAAATACTGCATTATAAAATGAAAACTTCACTATTTGACATTGTTGTAAGTACATTGATAAATTGAATTGAATATTACATTTCTAACGAATTCATTAAATTGCCTATTAATTTTAAGCTATTATATTATTAATAATTTTCAAAAATCTTCTTATATCAAAGAATTAACCATTTGATAAAATCAAGCCAAAGTTATCAATCAGTATCACTAAGATAAAATAAGTTATAATAAGTTGTTATAATTTCATCGATAAGTATCGTAGAGTCAGCAATTTTCAATGTTTACATTTTAGGAAATAATGGAAAATTATGAGATAATATCATGAAAGTAATTGAAAATGAATTGATATATTATTAAAAACTATTGTTAACCTCTACAAATATAGCATGAGACTCAATATACAATTAATTCAGTCAACAGTTAACTAAAACTGAATTAAAAAATTAAATCTCTTTAGGTATTATTAAGTAATTTTAATTAAATTTAATTTAATCCTATGAATTTATAGTTTTAGAAGAAAAATAAATTAATCTATAAAGAATTTTATTCTTAAATTTAGTTTATTTTTATTGATATTTTTTAAGGTTTAGAAGATATTATTATGCTGTTTTAATTTAATTTGTTTTATTTTTGATTCAATTTCCTAAACAAAGTGTTTGGTCCAAGAAATATAATAGTAAACATTTTCAGATGTCTGCAGCTTGTAGATTCACAGTTTTATTGCTTTTTTATGCTCTTTTATACATGGATCATTGGTGCATTGTAGCTGTATGTAAATGTGAAAATATGACTATATTATTAAAATACTTAAAAATTTAAACATAAAAACTTTTTTTAGTTATCTACTACATCAACGTGTGCCTTTTTATTGTCAAAAGTTTTTCTCTATGATGTACGTATTTTCATAATTTCCCGTTGTAAAGTTTTTTTTTATTAACATAATTCTTACGCAATTGTGATCTAGAAAAAATAAGTGGAACTTTATTGTGCACAACTTACTAATATTATAAGATTACATAGGTAATATTCCTTGAATAATAATATTCTTATGCAACTGAAAATTTTTAAATTTATTCACTGCTTTACAATGAATAGATGTATAAAATATTCAATATTTTATATATCAATTGTTTTTCTATTTGAGATATTTTATTTACTAAATTAATAAAATTTACCTGTGCCAGTCTGTCAAAATTATTTTAAACGTTTATCTTTGTAAATTGATATTATGGTAAACGAAGAAGGGGAATATTTTGTTTTAATTTAAGTTGAAAATTTCTTAAACTAAAATCATATCTAATCTATGTTTTAATGTTATACATAATTGGATTATCAGTGAATTAAATACAACATTTTTTTGGTCATGTACACTTTTAGTAGTTAATTAGTTAAGTTTAGGTGTACAATTTAGTGCCCTGTACATAATTAATTTTTTTATGTAATAAAAATAACAATATAAAACTTAAATAAAATTAGCTATATTTATTATTTTATAACATTTATTCAGTAATAGTAGTATAATTTAAAAATAATTTTTTTATTTTACAGTGGGCACAAGTAAATCAACCAGTCCTTCAGGTTCTTTTTATGTTATCTTCTTTTATATTAGTGTGGGCAGAGGTTTGGTTTTTGGATATAAAAGTAATACCAGAAGAAACTCAAGCAAGGGAATGGTATTTAGGTAATAAATTTTACATGGATTTATAAATTAAAATTACTATTCAGGAAGAAGAATTAATAAACTCGTATTAAAAAAATGTTCTACTTTAAATAAAAATTAATATAATTTTTTTTATCTAAATAAGGACATTTTAATCCCGAAAGTGCACCTCTTCTTAACTCCAACGAAAATCCAACCTCAATGCATACAGAAAATCCTGGAGCATTTTTTACGCCTATGGACTCACCCGACAATTCGGACGAAGAGGATGCTGTGAGTCGAAAAAAAGATTCTAATTCACCTTCTATATCAGCGAATATTGCCCAAAAATTATCACAAGAAAAGGTTTGTTTTTAAAGATGTCAATAAAACAAATACAAGACTTCAAAAGTTTGATTCATACTTATGAAAGATCACTTTGTTTATTGTGAAACAAAGATATGTAGATTTTTATTTAGTATTGACATTACCCTGCATGTCATTTCATTCTGTGTATGTAGAGAATGGAACATATTTTGTTATATATTATTGATAACTTATTATTATTTTAGATATTTGAATATAAAAAAATTGCTCCAGCTTTAACAAAAAGATGTTATGAGCTAATAACTTCTGAAAATTGGAAAATTGTAAAAATAACACCTGAAGGGGATACTATTTCTTATATGACATTACCCAAACCAGATGGAAAAATTTTTAAACTCATGGTACTTGCAAAAACTATAAATATTTTTCAAAACATTGTGATTAAATTATTTATATTTCTTTAAAGAAAATTCAAATACAGTAAAATATTATATTTTTTACACAGGGAATAATGAATATTTCGGCAGAAAAACTTATACACGATTTATATGAGAATATAGAATCTAACACAAAATGGAATAAACAAATTCAAGAATCCAAAAAAATTTATGTAAGTCTTTAAATTACATTTTTTAATGTTGGTTTGAAATGTACTGAATTAGAATCTAGGTTATAGATCAAAATACAGATCTAATTTATCAAGCAACCAATTCATTTGGTAATGGAGCTATCAGCGCGAGAGATTTCATTATTCTCAGGCATAGAGAAAAACATGGATCATATTATATTAGTAGTGGAATTTCAGTAAAAATAAATGCCATTTCATCTAGAAAGAATTTTATAAGGTAAGTGAAATGTTTATATTCATATAGTTTACATAAATATTAGTATGAATTTGTATTATTATTATATTTTCAAATAAAATATAAAAATGTTTTTAATTTACTTAAGTTTAATATTTGTAAAATGTCGAACTTGTATTAAAACTTATAAATTATTAACGAAAAAATTTGTTAAATATTTATTTTCTTGAAGGGGTGAAAATGGCGCTGGCTGTTATGCTACACAGAGTTTAAGTAATGATGAAAATGATAAATGTCAATTTGTCTGGATATTGAATACAAACTTAAAAGGGTGGATTCCTCAAAAAATAGTCGATGCATCTACAATAACTGCTTTGGTAGAATTCATGAGTATTTTGAGACGTTATGTTAGTACAATAAAAGACTGATTCAATGGAGAAAACATATTTGTAAGTAAATGTAATACATCAACTTTCATATGAGGAAGTAATTCCAAATTTAATTCAAGATTTTTTAACGTAGATACTAATGGGCTCGTAAGAACAAGATCGCATTTACTGTATATTTAATTTTTAATTATTGATTCATATAGTACAATTATAGTATGTCGTTTCATATATAATATCTATTGCGACATAACTGAAGTAGCCTAGAAGATAGTTACTTTATTTGCTAATTTGATACAAAATTTTCTTTTTTTAGTGAGATAAATACAAAATACGCAAACAGTTTTATTGTATTGAAACCTATTTTTCTCATTGAAACAATTTTATAGATATTTGAAATCGTTAAATTTCTATGATAAATAAGTTCAAATATTGAACATATGGAATTTTTTAGATATAGACAAGAAGAATAAACTTACTGTCTATTATAATTACAGATTAACTATAATAACAGATTAATAAGACATTTTTTAGACCATTAAAAATTGAAAATGCGCTAATTATTTAACATTTAACAAATGATTTAAGAGTATATATTATATAAAATTAAGTATGAAAACTTTTTAAAAATTATTGTATTATAACTAGAAAATTTTGAAAATGATAATATTTATACAATATTCGTATGTTAGAGTTATACTTAGCTCAATAGTCAAGAAATGTAATTATGTTTTCTAATTTCTTTCTAACACATGTTTTGATTAATTTGTACCATATTGATAGTGAACTGTATAAAAAATTTAACTTAGAACAATTGTGATGAGCTATGTTATAATTACAGTGATAAGATGCACAAATTAACTAGTATATTTGATTAATCCCATTATATTTCTTATGCTATTCTGTCTATGTACAACAGTGTATAGGTTGTTAAAATAATTCTTAGTTGTTACAAATTATAAAATCACGACAAACTGTATAAAATACATTGTAATACTGAGATTTATGAATTTAATATTCCAAAAAAAATCAGAGTAACTAGATCTTTACTACCAATAATATTCTTTTCTATTATTTTAACATTACATAGAGTACCCTAAAATAAAATAGTTCTAGATTTGCTATTGTTTTCAAAATAATTGAAATTATTACACAATTACGATAGATAAATATATAACAAATAAGCAGAATGTAAATTTCTACAGTATCAAATGTGTGCTATAATATGCCTGTGTGCGTCCCATGTATATTAAACGACTGAACAACCATTTTGTTATAAACGAGCATTTAAAAGATAATTTTTCAATAAAAGCTTTATAAATAAATATACATAAATGGATATTATTTTTTCATAAAATTTTACATGTGTCTTCAATATTCAATCAGTAAATTATAGAAATCTTATACAGTGCACTATTATTTTAAAGATCCGATTGTTTTCAAAATTTTTATAGTTAGAATTTTTGTTTGAATCTAAATGACCATTGTACTAAAATGTTGTGTAAGCATTCAAAGATACATACCCTGTATATAATTTGCACTTTTAATTCAATTTAAGTATATAAAGTAAAAAAAATTATCAAGACAATATGATGCGAAAATATCTTATTCATAATTTCGAATTAATTATAATACCTTTGTCGTAACGTGCAAGGAATAATGAGAACATATTTTTATATTCATTTTATCTAAATTGATTCTAAGGCGCTGTTTCATGTTAATTTTATAATATGTAATATGATTTTATTTTTATTAAAATGTATGCCTTTCGTTCTGTTTGCACTTATGAATGACTTAAAGGAATTTAATTAATGGATACGTATTGGTGAGTGATTAATATTATTTTGGTAAAAAAATCTAATATGTTTACTGGATGGATTTATTACATTTCTAACTATCGAAATTCGAAACTCAGAAATGCAGTGATTTTTCTTAACAAAATTAAAAATTGAAAAAATTGAAGTAACTCATATTAGTCTTAAAAACAAATATAAATTTTAAATTTTAAAAACAAATACAAGAATAAAAATAACTCGGTATTATTTAACGATTCTATGTATATCTTTTAAAATAGATTTATGAATTGAATTTTAAGGGAAAATATTTTATTTTACATCATATTTAAAATTCTATATTTTTGACAAAATAACTAGACATTTGCGATTAATGTTATAAAATAATGTAATGTTTTAATTCTAGGTATTTATATATAAATTTTTATTTAATATGTTATTTGTAGATTATTGCAATAAACCCTTGCTTTAAGTATTTTCTATTTTATCATACTTTAACTACATTAGTTTTGCACCTGTACCGTAATACACAAATTTTTCAATATTCAATCATATAATTTATTTTTAATTATTTACCACACGGATCATGAAAAGAAATTATGCAGTGTTACTTATATGGTTTAGAATACCATGTACCATGTACTTCTACCGAGGGGCCGCATAGTTCGAGAACAAGAAGAATTCTCTTTTAAAACTCCTAGTTCTCACTGTGTTCTCTTTAATGCTCTTGTGTACACTTTTGACATTTCGAGCGCCCGTTTTCGAGAGGAGTGGGTAGGGCGGGCGCAGCGGAATGGGCAGCGGGCCCGGCCGCGGGACCCCGCCGTCGGCCGGCTCAGTGGGTGAGGAGTAAGGGGAGCACAAAAGAGAACCAGAGAGAATCGAGAAAGCATCGCTTTTCGTCAAGAGTTCACGGATCTTGCAAGGAGTTGAAGATCCTCTCAATTTCGGCACATTTTTAGGCATTTGTTTCATCAATGTTTTAATAATTTAATTTAATTATTTAGTATTTTTAAAATTCTTTTTGCATAGTTTACACGTTTACATGTAGTTTAAAAAGTTAAATATAACTGCAGAAATATGTAATATGTATAGTAAAAAATATAATGGAATAGTAAATAAAGAAATATATAATAATAAATATATAATATTTATAGTGATAAATAAAATAATAAAGTCGTACGCGAAAAAATTACGTATACAAAACTGTTCTTAATCCAGCGAGGTATAAAACTTATAGATTAGAAATAATTAAAAATAAAATTAAAAATCTATTTCTCACATATAATTAGAAAATTGAGACCAAAAGGAATTTGTCTTTTCAAAAACAATTTTAAAAATACTAAATAATTAAATTATATTATTAAAACATTGATGAAACAAAAGTTTAAAAATGTGCCGAAATTGAGAGGGCCGAGCCCGCTGTCCATTCCGCTGCGCCCGCCGTATCCCCTCCACTATGCCTGGGTGCCTAAATGCTCAGATTGATCTCCGTGTTCTCTTATGTTCTCACTCGCGCTCTCTTTGGTTCTCATTTAAGCTCTCTTGTGTTCTTTCGAAAGAGAATTAAGTGAGCGGCCCCTCGACTTCTACAATACCTTTGCCCTACATTTCGTATATTATATAGATTATACTAGAGATTATACACATACATACATTAAATCTAACGAGAGCTGCGCGTGCTCTCCTGTCTCACAGTCTCGCGCGCCGGCGCGAATTTGTGTGTCTTTCTCTCTCTTTCGTTCCCTTCCATTTCCTCTTTTTCTTTCTATTTACCGGAGTTTCGACGATGTCGGTGGCGCCGAGCAGAACGGCAGTCACTGCAGTCAATCCCACGCCTTTCGCGTGCATGTACATCATTTACCGCGAGTGCTCACTTTTAGCTCCCCCTTCCCACACCCATTTTTTTCTTCTCACCCACATTCTGCATCTTTACCTGTTCAGCTCCCTTTCTCTTTCTCTTAATCTTCGTATGTTGGTATTATTTTTTACATATAATTACAGTGTAAAATAAATAACACACCTAATTTAAAATTTCTTCATGATGGAGAGACCCATATAAACAGAGACCAGCTCGCGTGGGCAGAAGTAAACAGAGGTGCGGCAGAACCGCGAAATTGTAAGGCAAGAGGCGGTGTGGTAAAATAAATGACAAGATAATGGTAAGTTTTTATAAAAATTATTTGCATATTGATGAAATTACGATTGAAATTATGTATATACTGAAAATTCTCGAAAAATATTTTAACTATATAGTCATCGTTATAATGTAACAAGTAAAAGAAATATTTAGAGTTAAAAGTTTTTATAATGAAACGCACACACCTCAAACGCAATCTGAGAACAGATGTAATTTTGAATATGGCATATATAATATAAATAATGGGTTTTTATACGAAGTTACAAGACTATTTTCCATACCACTTTTAAAACTGCATATGTTAAATTGCCATACTATGATGCACAGAAAAGATATCACCTGAAAATTTAAATTAGTCGCAACAATAAAATAATTGAGGAATTTATTACTTTTTACCTTTATAATATGCCATCTACACATAAAATATAAAATGCATTTAAAGTACATAGAGGTTAGTGTCTGTTAACAATATAAGATGCAGAAAGGTCTTTATATTACTGTTGCACGCGTGGAATGATTCTTCGCGCACCATACCTCGCGCAGGCAACAAGCTTATGATTTTCTTTACATTTGTAAAAATATTATTTAATATCAGTTTTATAATATGGCTATTCAGAAGAGCAAATAAAATTGTTTAACTATACACAATCCAAATTGAAAAAAGTTAAACTTGTGTATCTTTTGCTCTTTAACAATTTTTGCATTTCTTAGATTTCAAGTTTACGTTCAAATATACATAGTTTTGAGTGCCTAAAAATGTAAGAATCACTAAAATCAGTCAAAAATTTGTTTGAAACTTGGGTAGATTAAGCAATATGAAACTTTAATTACATGCATGTAATTGCTAATCCTAGTTTTATTATATTGAATATCAATTGTAAATTGTTGCTCAATTGGAATCGTAGTAGTAATCTATTAAGAAAAAGGAAAGGCTTACAAATTGCGAAAGAATCGTACGGCCATGACAACAAAAACTAATATTTTTTTAATGAAATTCATCCCTTTTTTATTTAATTTAATTTAACTAATAATATATTTGCAAAAATTCACGAAGTAGATCACTAGTAAATTTTTACAGATAATAAAATTTAAATAACTTAATTAATATCAAACATTTTATTTATTTTTATTCTATTTAAAGGTCCTATAAAAAATGTAGAAAATTTTATATTTTTGTATCATTTCAAAAAATACAGATATTACGTATACTAGATTTTTGCTTGCATTGTTTCCAGCCAGTGAAAATATAATTAAGAGATAAATAATTTTTATGAAATAAAAAAAATTTAAATTAGAAATCTAAATGGCAGCATACTGTTTCACTTTTATTGTACATTGCGAGCAGTAAACTGCGGACCGTCCTCGTTGATCAAGGTCGAGCGACACCCAGGTCACCATGACGACAGGGCACTCCTCCACGTGCATGCGAGCTTCCACTCGAATTATCACACGCAGGACTTCGAAGCGAGCTCTAGGGAAATGCACGCGAGCGTGGGCTAATGAGGCTTCTTACGCTTCTCACGCTTAAGGCTAGTCATAAAATATAATAAAATATAGATCCGGTGCTTCACATTTGTTAACTGAGATAACCAATGCAACAATGCAGTTTTTAAATTGAGTCTAGATAATGAAGATTGCATTTAAAATATTTAAATTTAAGAGTTTTAGTTTCAAAATAGTCACAATTTGAAACTAAGAATAAGATATACTTAAAAAATTTTAAATACTATAATTAGCTTGAGTTTGACCAAAGTAGAAAAATTAAATTATTACAAATCTTGCTTTGAACTTTTTGACAACATTTTTTAAATTTTTGACCATCAAAGAATTACATTGCGTAACTTAATATATATTTATCCAGTCAAAAATTGAGCAAAACATAATAATGGGATTTAGAAATGTTCAATATTACTTACATATTTATAAATATAGAGACGCGGCAAATACTATTATTACATAATGATATATTTTACGTCGTAAAACATTCAATTATACATATTATAAATTTGTGTATGATATGTCATTAAGTGTATGATTCTGCACTGCAAATGTTCGAAATTAATGAAAAAAAAAGAAAGTGAGATTCACAAAAAAAATTTTGTATCGACTTACCTGCTTTGCAGTTGTCTCGCTTCATCTGTTTAGTGTAAAATAGTATATTATACTATTATCATAATTTTATTACTATTATTATGCAGAACTGTTATGCTATGCAGTAAGAGGTAAACAATTAAGGAATACGGAAATTTACGCAACTTATGATAGTGCGTCAAATGCACTCTGAAAGCATTTAATTTTTGTACAAATTAATAATTAATAATTAGCAGGTTGGCAACTGATTATTTTATTTTTATTATTTTTAATTATTAAAATTAACTAAATTATTTCATAATTACACGTATTAGATAATAATAACTAGATAAGCTATATAAATATAAAGCAATGTTCGATTCTACTCGCATTTAAAAATGTACATCAACCACAACAAAATTAAATTAGTTTATATAAATAGCTATAAAAATTATTAAATACTAACTTTAAAAAAACTAAATAAAAAATTACTATATGTACTTCATAAAAATATAGAAAATTTTTACATATGCTTTTCAACAAAAATTCAAAGCACCATTGTCATATGTTATCGATTCACATCGGAATAGAAGTTTCAATTACAATAACTGCATATTCCAAAAAATAAAATAATTATACACTTATATTTTAGTTTATACACAACACATAATAATTTATTGTGTATTTTACAACTCATTTCGTTGTTGTTTAAAGACTTATGAATAAGGCTTCCTGAATTTTTCTTTATATTTGATTGTTTTTTTTTTAATTATAATTTCTCAATATAAAATAATCTAACTTTGAAATCATATGTACCTAGTCTCGTATATGTGAGAACTTATTCTATCAACCGTTATTGTTTTAAATTAATCTTAATCTTAATTGTACTTTTCACACATCTAATATACTATAAGTACTATTTTGTGTACTTCAATTTTGTTTGATAAACTAAGAATGTAAATTACATAAAGATATTTGATTTTTTAAATTAAATAAAAATGTAATAAATATTGCAAAAAAACCATTTCCAAGTTAAAGATTAAATTTCATTCTGATGCGCACTGAACGGTTAGTATAATAAGTATCGATTCCTGGTGTCCCTTATATGTCTAGCACATATTCACCCTCTTTTAATTAAATTCGCTTTTTCTCTTGAATTATCACTTAAATCCAAGTCCATATGATGTTCTAAATTCATTCATCTAAAGAGAATGTATTACAGAATCTCATAAACTAGTGTCTGAATAAGAATGCTTTTATGTGGTCGTAGTACCGTGCAATGAAATACTATTGTGAACATCAACCTTCGTCGCATAACATTTTTAATTGTATAACACAAAAAACTTTAAATTTTAAAGATTAAGTTTCTGAGACTTTTTTTTCAGACTGGCTTTTATTTTTCTGTAATATAAATATTAGATAAACCATGAGATGTTTTAATATTAAGTTACTATATAAATAATTAAAGGGCAAATACTTATGAGCTCAAGATATTATGTGTATGTTCATTAATATAAGTTTTTGATCATAATAAAGTTACCTATAATAATAGCCCCTACAGAAACTAAATCATATTTTCTAATAATTTTAAATACTAACCGTAATTTGAGTTTTCCACTTAAGTTTACGACTTTATTATGTTATGTTTTTTATCTGCGACACACTAATTTTAAAAAATATTTTGAAGTTATTTTCAAATTTTAAATTGTATATGAAAATTAATTTTTAAAAAAAAACAATAGAAATGGCAAAAAAAAGTAATGCAGTATTAGCAACCATATTTTTAAAATAATAAATATATTAGTATTATATGCAATATAATTATTATATTAATCGATAACACTATTATTACTAAGGTCACAAAATATACTTCTTGTAAAACATTCGAAAGTATTCAATCAATCGAAATTTTATACTTTAGGAAAAAACTTCTTTCAATATTGACATATGTGCGAATTCTTTAGACGAATTTTTATTTTTTTATATTCGTACTGTTTTCCAACATTTTCTACTTTTAAATGCTTTAAGGTATATTGTTAGATAAAATATAATTATAGCAAAGGTATAAACCAATAGATTCACATTCCCTTATTTGCAGTAATGACGGTTATAGTGTAAATCTAACACTCAATGTTACATAAAATTATCAAATAGAAGATAATTTTACATCTTATATTCTTTGTATTTAAATTTCGCGTTTTTGAATGTTATATTATAAATACAACATTTCTATTCTGTTCGACCATTGCTAAAGTTAAAACTAAATTTATAAGTTGAATTTTCATATAATTGTACAAGATATTATCGTAAAAATATGTTATGCTCACTGTTCAGTAGCAGCTGTACAATTTATAAAGATAAGTATATTTACTTTAAACATTATTTATAAATTAATCGATACTTTCTATTTTAGTTTCTTAATTAAAATTTCTTGATTTAGTTTCATTGTAGTTTATGTATAAATGCAATATTAATTAGTGTAATTTTTTAATTAAAAAATGAAAAATCATAATTTACTGTTAACGTACTTTAAGAATGTGATAATTTTTTTATTAAAAATTAGTAAGTATCTTTTTGATTAACACTAGAAGCAACAATATGACGTATTTATATAATAATTTATTATGTACGAATTTTCAAAAGGTACAGTCAAGGGAATTGTCGGTGGAATGAAAGCAAATCTTGGCCAATTCAAGTATCAGGTTTCTGTTCAGGATACACATGGTCACATATGCGGGGGTGCAATTATTGGTTCTCAACATGTCATTACAGCTGCTCATTGTATTATTGACAGCAATGAAAAATTTGTAAATGATCAAATTTCCATTCTTGGTGGGATCATTAATTTAAACGATAAAAATTCAAAAAGAATTTCCGAGAAAGTGATTACATCCTATGTTCCTAGAGAATATAAACGAAATAATCCTAACCACTTAGAAAATGATAATACTGACTATCGAGGTACAGGGGACATTGCTGTACTGAAGGTAATTAAATCATTTTTGGTGATTGTCTTGACCTAAACTTTTTCATGAACCAATCAATGGATGTTTATATGGAAGCACTTTAATTTTTACCATTTAATTTATAATTTAGAAGTAGCTTTGTTTTAAATAAATTCAATAATCCAAAATAAGCATAAACTCAGCTTAAATTAGTTACACAAAATAAATATACATTATATACTAGCTTTCTAATTAATTTTTTATCGTGTAGGTATCACCGTTTTCGACTTTTCTTATATTACATTAATTATATAATACTTATGAAATTTTTAATACTATCTGTACACTAATAGTATTAAATTCAAAATTGAACAATATACAGTATTTTCTATTTTTAGTTAAAAAATCACTTAGATATTGATGAAAATTCCATTGTAACAAAATTGAACTTACCCCAAAAAAGAAATGGACATTACACACAGTATATGTACGATAGAGGTATTGTTTCTGGGTTTGGATCAGATATTCCAGTGTATCACGAAAAGTATTCACAAAAAAATGAAAAAGAGAGCGATTTAAAATATGCTGAAGCAACTGTTTCGCATCATCGTATTTGTAAACGGTCATATCCTAATTCCAATATTATTGCAAAAAAGCATATTTGTGCTCAAGTGGATCAACCGAGTAAAAAAGATATTGGAGGAGTTTGTGACGTAAGTTTAATTTATTTAAAAATTATGAAATACTACTAAAAATATTTCACTTAAAATATTTTTATGAAATCTCTTGATATTCAGTTGAAATAAAGTATTGAACTGACAGATCAAAATATTCGTTTAAAAATACATTTATATAAGTATTCATAAATAATAGAAAATTAAAAAATTAATCTCTGTTTAATGATTTCACTAATCCTATTATTTTTTATAAAATTTTAATATGAGTTTCAAATAGACAAATCTATTATTAAAAAAAATTAAAATAGGCAAGTTAAATAAAAATGTTAAGGATGGATGCTAAAAATGGAATCTTTTTGACATTTTTTAGAACAAATTGCATTCTCAAAATATTTGAATATAATTTTATATTTATAAAAAATTCTTTATTATATATTTAAAAATAATTTTCATAATATGCAGTGACGTTAATCTGTATTTAAATTACCTTTAAAAAAATTCTATATTTGAAATAAATTATTCGACTTATTGAAGAAATAATATAAAAAATATAATTTACAGAGATAATCTGCAGTGTACTTCAAATATACAATTTTTTTAAAAATACAATAATTATAAATTATTAGTAAACAAAATTTTCTTATCTAGAAAGTGTAAATGCACAAAAAATGAGGAAAAAAAAATTCTGCAAATTCTAATTATCTTTTAATTAGTATATCAATTCGTATACGAATTTAAAGCGGAATTTCAGAGATATGAAGCATATTAATTGTAAAATTTATGATTCAATAACATGTAGTGATTTTCATTGCACATATCAATAGTTTTACCTTATCATTGACTCCAATGTTATACGTGTGTGAACTGTACTTCTAGAAGGATTACCTTAAACATTTTGATAATTACCTAATATTTTATAATTAAATGGAATTTTTAAAGAAAATATAAATAAAAATAAAAATCCTTTAATTCAAATAAAATAAATAAGTCTTTGGGTGTCATATTACATTTTTTGGGAATTACTTAAATGGCTGATTAAAATTAAATAGTATTTTTTATTTTATATTTCAAAAATATTATTTTATAGTAGAAATATATAAATTTAAATATTTATTCGTAGGGGGACAGCGGTAGCCCACTTGTTCTTCATGGAAATATTATTATTGGAGTTTTAGGGCGAACTGATCCCAACTGCAATGAACAAAACAAGGCTGGAATTTACACAAGAGTTACAGCTTTTAAGACTTTTATTAAAGCAGCTTTAAATAATGATAATTTTAAAGAAATGCGTATAGCTGATTATCAAAGTAGTAATGTGAACGAAGTTGTCAAGACATTTGAAGAACTAATATCTGTACCATAGAAATTTGATGTATAATAGATAAATAAGCTCTATCCATCTGCACACGTTATCAATTTATTATTATGAAATTGTTAGTTTTTAAGAATTTATATTTACTTGCTCATTTAAAATATTTAAATGTATATTTAATATAATTTGAATTATTTTAATTTTAATAGCTTATTGCATAAAATGAATGGTTAAACTCATAAATACTTATTACTTCAGTACTTCAAAACTTTATATAAATGAATGAATGCCTTATAAATTAATTGGAATACACTTATCTTCTGCGAAAAAACTCAACAATTTTGGACTTAATATAAAAACTTGATTAAAAAATTTTGTTGAGATGAGTCGCTGTACGATTGTGAATAATAAATCCTTCAGACAGAAAAAATGATAAATCACTGACTACCGAGCTTAGCATAAGCTGTAAACAATAAAATTGGGTAGGATTTATTATATAAGTTTTGAATAAGTTTTTAGAAGAATTTATTTCCTGATTACATACAATATACATATAGTTGTTAGGTAATTCGTTTATAAAATGTTTATAAGTTATTTTTAGTAGCTATAAATAAATTAATCCAGAGAAAAAACACAGAGTCAGAAGTTTACTTTTAGCTCGTATGGATTCGCCAATATACTAACTATGATTTGATGTCTAATATAACGAAAAATTTCACTCCCAATTTGTTATTGTAAAATTATAAGGCTTGTAAGTTTTACATGCCACTTTTGTAGTCTTTAAAGCTCGTAATACAGTGCAAACGAGATGCTTCTCTACTTACTTTTATTGACCAGGTGACATAGAGCATAGAGCACGCGCCACATAAGATGGTTTCTTTTAAAAGATAATCACGATTTTGGGTAGTTTAAAGAGTAAATGTAAGCGATGACTAGGGTTATTTGACGTAACTAACTATAGATTACTTAAACATTTTGAGTAAGAATGTATTTTAATATAATTACTATTGTATTAGGTAATATTTGACGAATTTCACTCCGGAAAGTATGTCAATATTTAATATTTATGTAATATAAATATTTGATGTAATTGCTTTGAGTTGTTGACTCTAATTCGAATAACATCAATATCTTTAAGTTAATATTTTATTTCTTAATAAATATTTTTAAGAAATGGTAAATGTTAACAATCTAATTTTAAATGCATACTGTTAATATGAAACTAGCCTCAGGTACTTTTTTAAATGAAAGTAGTTCAATAACACATGTGTGTAATCATATTACTTCATAAGGTCACTATTTATTTTTTTTAAATTTTCATATATTGTAGTTTACTTGTTTTTATATATAGGTGACATAAATACTGGGTGACGATGCTTAATCGTTAGATCATCGAGATTACTCGTAGTAAGAAGAAAGGATGGCCTTTCAATGGGATAAGCTCTCTCCAGCCGAGTTTCAACAGCTTCAAGATTTAGCTGCTTGTAAGTCTTTTAATTATTTTCTCATCGTAATTATACACGTAATAATTGTAATTATTAGCAACGTGACATTTTCTCCATTCCTTTTCACATTGTTATGAGATATATTAAATTATAATACATACACGAAGACAGAACATTAGTATCATGATTACTTACTGGACTGAGTAAACGGCCGACTACTTAATTCTCATCACTCAAACTTTGTGAAGATTAACTTTGTCCGACTACATAATATAATTACACCTTCCAACTTCAGAGGTACTAGATTCCTAGAGGCAGTATATAAAGACTGCAAATAATCAGGCTGAGCAAAAAAAGAAAGGGGAAAAAATATACTTCCCTGAGGAAACTGTATCAGGATTTAAAATAAAAAAGGTTGACACTTAATAATATTTTTATCTTGGATCATATAGTGAAAGGCATTTTTGAAGAAATTAAGACAATTAAAAAGATTGGACTATGAGATTTCAACAATTCTGAGCAACAAAAGAACTAAGGCAGAGATGTGTCATGAGTATAATTCTGTTTGGAATTTTTATTGCGAAACTGGAAAAATTATTTCAGATAGATATGATGAATTCATTGAAATGATTCCTAAAAGAAAGAAAATTAAAACTTAACAGAGGAAAGATATAAATTATTATATTTAGTGAAGATAGACAAAGCAAATACGAAGAATGAAAATGGGACGATGAGGCGACGGAAGAGGTTAAGAGGTTAAAGGGAGAGCAATAGTGCAAGTGAAGATTTAAAAAGGAGTAAAATTGTATACCAACACCTAACAAAAAATGCGATTGAATAAGAGATCAAATCTATGGATAAGAAGATAGAAAGAAGCTAGAACACATGTAATTAGATTATTATATGTAGGCATCGAAACTAGATTTTTATATGCTATAAGATATATTACATATAAAGAAATGGTAATCAAAAAATTGAAAAAGGAATACGGTAAAAGGGCTACGTAACTATGAAGATTAATAAATAAAGAAAAAAGCGACTCATAAGAGTATGATGCGGGGACAATCAAAATGAAATGAACATAAAAGAACGGAATAAACTAGAAATTTAGGAGGGATGTAATAAAGGACATAGGAAGAAGGAACAGGGATACAAAAAAGCAAACAAACGTAGGAAACATGAAAGAGGCAAAATATAACCAAACTCGTTATAAAAGGAACTCATTATAGATTAGCTGCCATCGTATTTAGAAAGTACAGAAAATTAAATTTGAAAGCGTTTAGGCGTCTACAAGAAAGATGTAAGGTAATGAGAGGATGATATCAAAAATCAATGAAATCGAGAAATAGAAATTAAAAAACATTTTAAAGGAGGAAGGAACTATCTACATAAAAAGGCAGTAATCGAAAACAGATTGTAATACAAAAAGTGATATGTAACATAGTCCATCAATACGAATTAGAATAAAAAAAAATAAAATAGATATAAATATACATATTAGAATATAGGGTGGAAAGTGCTATAAAATAAAGTGTTAAAATCGGTTAAAAAATGAGAGATAAAGAGAGGTGTGAACAGAAGGGCAAGTCCTGTATTATAATATGCTATTACATTACCATTACTTAAGATATATTTATATTTTTACATTACATGTAATTTAACTTTTATTGCGTTTTCATTACAAATTTATCTAAAGCAAACGATAAATATTAATAAAATAAATATTGATCTGAAATTTTTAATACTTAAATTTAATTTTTTATCATCTTATTTACCTTATTTCAAGACTCATCAAAAAAACTACAGGATGTGCTTCTGGAATTTTGTTCGGTCCCAACTCTTGGTGGAGTGCCAAAATATCATCCAGATGGGGTAAGTATATTCTTTTGATTCAGTTATTACAAGTGCTATAAATGCATAAAATTTGATGTAATTTCACATTGAAGTGGAAGGACATTTCTTGTCTATCAATTTTTATTCTTATTTTAATTTAAAATATATAAATAAAAGTTTGTTTACGAATAAATGCAATGCACTAGAGTGACCACATTAGTTTTAGTATTAGTTGAGCATGCTTTATATAAAATGTCTTTTTACCTTATAAAATTATATCGATCAAAATAGTCTTTGAACATATTAAATAGTGCTTTTAGATTGATTTTAAATTAAACACTTTCATCTGTTTAGGATACATGAATTAAATTTAGAATTCTTCTGACTTACTCCGGAATTTCGGAATCGACATTTTCATTAAAATAGTTTCTTTTTTTAGATTTATTGTAGATTTTTTAAACCTTGTTGTCAACTGTTTAAATTATGAATGCATTATGTAATCAGTAATACCCACAAGTCGTATGTTGATATTTCATTTACATACATAACTTTTGAACAGCATAAAATTATATAATATTCTTCTCTCGGTTCTCAGACCGACATTCATCACAATCCTATCCATATACCACACAAATTGTTAGTATATACTGTTGAGCTACGTCATGCCGCAGTATTCCCATGGAAACGAATCTCTTCGTCGGCTGCTGCAATGAGATGACGTCACGGTTGTTCTGCACTGAAAGGGGTCGGGAAGTGGGGAAGCGAGTAGGGGAGGTCGATGCACCCTCTGTATATCTGCAGAATGCATGACGTCATAGTCGAACGATGTTTCACGATTAGATAGTAGCTGCATACATACACGAAAATATTCTAGTATATAAATTTCCGAATATCATGTATTGATGATTTAGAATACACGTTAGGTGCAGAAAACGATGTAATTTGATTTAACTTTTCTGAATATTTCAAAATAAATTCTTATATTGAATACATAAAGATAGTCTATGACATTTTTAAATTACTCTGAAGGTCTTTTTGACACTTGAGATATGTAAAAATCATTATTCTAGATTTATACGACTTAAGTATCCAAATTGTGTTATACATGTATAAACTTATTGTGCTGTATACATAGTTCACATTGGCGTTTTGTAATCCTCCCAAATATAAGGGGGTTAAATCTTCCTGATCTCAGCTCTCAATTGAGAGGGTTAAAGGGGTGGGTGAACCATTGATCAGTGTTGCTATATTGACAAAAATTTAATCCTTACGTTTTAGACTATTCATACACATTTTAAATTTACATTTAAAAATTATGGTTACATAACTTACAGTTTTATATAAACCTTTTATTCATATTACCATAAAACGCTTTAAATTCAAAATTAAATTACATAAACTATTAAATTGAATTGGCACGTAAAACATATTGAGAGAAAATATTAGGTGTGTAGATAATAGGTTGAGATTATTTTTTAAACATTATAGGTAAAAATATCATGAGTAAACATACGGGTCTACGTATTTGGAGTATGAAAAATTACATCCCGCAACACCTGAACCTCGTCTCCGAGTCCTCTGAAAACGCAGAAACTTAACAGGTGCAGATTGCTCACTTAAACCCGAGAAATTACAGAACGTACCACCTACAGAACGTAACGTTACAGAACGTAAACCTCGTCTTCGGATACCTTCTAAAACTTCTAGACAGCTTAAAATCTCGCTAAGAGTGGTAAATTCCACATCTAAACAGGAGAAACTACGGTTGCACACCACCTATATCTCGTATCTCGTGTATAAAACGCATATTATATAAGTTTACTACTTTTATTGCTTTTTTCATTAAATAGTAGCTATTGATATAAAATATTCCCCAATAACTTACGCTTAACTAGTGTAAATGTCCAGCAAGAATATATTGAAATAAATATAATTAAACATTTCTATATATCATAGTTAAGTAGTTTATTTAAATGTCATACAAATTATTTTCTAAAGGTCTTTCAAAGAGTGTCACTTGATCGATTAGTCCAGATTAGCCTTGAAGTGTTGATTCATCTCATGCACTAAGTTATATTTTTTGGGTTGACTTGAAGTATCAAGTTTCTTTCTCTCTATACCTCTCTGTTCGTGGATATGGTTGTGTGCAAGAGATTGATATGCTACTCTTTTTCTAAGTTCATCATTATACCAAATAAATCAGGGCATGATAATGTATACATTTCCATAACAACATTATATTAGACGTTAAATAAAACTTTGTTTTTTTCTTATCAGGAAATCGATTTTGAGGGTTTTAGGAAATTTCTGGATACCTACCTTGACGTAACGACTCCAGACGAACTTTCTCGCCACCTTTTTCTCTCATTTATCAAAAAAGAAACACACGGAGTAGATGGCAAAACTTTTAAGGTAAGGCTCCTAATTCAATTTTATTTTGCGGTACGGATTGCAGGTTTAACTGATACTATTTCTATACCATTGGTTATCCTTACTACAAAGGGCTACATTTGTGAAAAATTTTATTGGATGCTTATAACTTTTATATTCAATTCTTTACAAAGTATGCAAGGATTAACTATTGTTCTAATAACTATGAAACATGAAATTAATACATTTTTTTGTGATGTGTATATTAATTAATTTTCACAAGTCAATCTCACCAAAAGAATATACGTTACTCGTGTCCGAAATATTAGTTTATCAAACATTACTTTCTTTTCCATTAGCCTGGCAATTTAACTGTATTTTTATACAAAACATTAATATAAAAATTCCAATATTTCATTATATTTTTTTTCGTTTCTGATGGAAGAAAATAATATCATTTATTATATTATTAAAAATGTTTTTTTTCATATTAAACGTTCAGAAAACGAACGCTAAACTAACAGTCTTGCGCGCAGCTGGTATTTAACTTTCTTATTCACTTTAAGAAATCGATTCACGACCGCGTGTTTAGGTAGATATTGCTAAACATTACAAACAAGACAAATCAATTTTTGGGGAAAAAATATAACGAGTTAAATTGTTAAAGATTATAAAGTAAGATATTTTTAGGAGATGACGGTGCTCTCGTCAACTACGGCTTGCGCGGCGATCACCTCCCATACAACTTCCAGTAGCAACGTAAACAGCACAGGTCTGAGTTCCGTCGTAGGTGCACCGATTGAAAGTCACAGCTCGAGTCTCGCTGATAAAATACACGGCCTGACAGAAAAGCTCCAGGCACTTGGCCATCATCGAACAGATAACGAAATCAGTACAAGACAACGAACCGGTACTTTTTGTCATCTATCCAATTTAAAATTTATAAAACTCAAACGTTGTAGATGAAACTATTTAGCTAATTATAATCCTCTATTCTCTCTCATTTTGTAAATAAAATGAGAGAGAATAGAGCAAGTGAATATAGTTTTCTTTATAAATGTAAGAAATTGCATTAAAAATGTGATTTTTAATAGGTACAAAATTTCACAAGGTGACGATAAAAAGTATATTTAAATCAAAACATAAAAAATACAATAACATGTATTTGCAAATAGTGAAAAAAAACAAAAAGGCAGTGTAGAGAAAAGCTAAATTTATGAATATTAGTAGAAATTTAGGTTTTTTGTTAGATAGGGATGCATTTTATAGATGAAAAGATATTCTATATATTTATACCAATTAAATTTAAATTAAGTACCATTCTTAATTCTACTAGAATAAAAATTAGAATTAGAATATTTTATTTGAGGATATTATATTATAATAATATAAATAATAATAATTATATTGATGAAAATAATATAGTACGAAATTTATAGTAAACTAAACCAAGTATTACATATTTCACATACTCTAACTCATATCTTGAAAATACCTATGATAAATAATTATTTAAATTTATTACTTAGAATATAATTCTGATAATCTACTTATCTTTCATGCAAATCAAAATTCAAGCAATAGTTATTACTAATAAAAACGATATTTTTACAATTTTGTTTTAACCTCCAAAACAAGGTTCTATTTTTGCTTTCCGGATAGGTACTGTACTATACACAAAAAGTATGAAAAATATATTAATTTTCTTAAAATTTGCCACAATATAATAGATAAAACTTATTAAAAAAAATCAAGAAAAAATTAAATAAGAATTCGAAACATTATTATTTAATTATTAATATTTAATTATTTTTTAATATTATTTCTGTTGATATTTAACGTTCAGTGTATATATTTCATATAATAATAGGTTAATTAATCCAAAGAATAATAATAAAGTAAACCAACAATTTTCATAATGGCGAACAATATATCTTCGTGTAATCCTCTAAAAGTAATATACGTTATCTATAAGATGTTCATACTCGTGTTCATGAAAGTTCTCATATAAATCTTAATAATGGTGTAATTTCAATTATATAGTTATATAATTTCCGTCAATAGTATATCTAACATATACATTATAAAATCCATTTTATGTGATTTATTTATTGATATTTTTAGTGACAACAAATATTAAGTTTAAACTGAAAAAGTTTAAATTTTTATATATACATGATTATATATATTTTAGAGAAGCATTTGAACTATTAAAGAAAAAAGTTTATATTCTATTCTTAACATAAATAATTTTTATTTATCATGCAATTCATAATGGTTGTAATTTAATTTATAGAAAGGAGCTGGCAGAAGAATGCCATATATATGATGGTGATCCAGTTATATATGTTTGTAACAGAACTTGCATTTCAGGAAGTGTGCATCCGATACTTGTAGTGACACATACATCCTATAGTTGTCATGATGTTCTGGAAAAAAAAAGTACAGACAGCAGCCCCAGTCACAGTCAGATGTCACGTAACTCTTCACGAAAGTCCAACCATTCACTTCTCGTCAACAACGGGAAATTGGAAGGTGATAAAGCTTAATGAACAAAAAATACTTTATTTCCGTCTCAAAGCGATCGATTTTCCAATAAATTATAAAGGGAGTTCTAAATTAAAATAAACTGTTCATTACTCAAGAATTATTCAGAAAAATTAAAAATATTTAAAACTCGGTTCTAAATTATTTAATATATGCATGAAAAAAATTTATCAAATACCTTAAACTTTTTAAAAATAGTATTATAAGTGTTTTAAAGCAGAAGAGCAAAATAAATTTAAGAAAGCGACGACTAGGATAATTGAAAAAAAAAATAAAAAAATTTATTGTAGAAAATAGATGAACTTAGCTTGCCTCTTCAATAGAGTTTAATAACAATAGATTTTATAAACCTTTTTTAGCAAAAATATAAAAACTAATTCGGTAGGGACTCGGTAAAAATCCGATACGAAGTTAGAATACATAGATGTATTCATACTATATACAAACTCTCTATATGAAGCTACAAATTTTAATATTATATAATTTAACTATTATATAATTGAAAATTATATTATAATTCTAAGTATCTTAGTAATTAAATTTTAAAAAGGCAATATACAAACATTATCAATAAAATTAATTATTTTACATAAAGTTGAGTTATTATCAATATATTGTATATTATTCATTTCCTAGTAATTAAGTATCGGGAAGTAGGAAAGTATTATTGAAATATTTTAGGTAGAAAGTCACTACAAAACTTTGTAAGATTTCTACTAGGGAAGGGGTGAATTTGATCTTAAAAAGGTTGTCATTAATTTCGACAAATAAATGAATCCAATTCCATGCGACAATTGAGGTGACAATAGCATGAAACCGCATTACTTATTGCAATTGGTGTCCAAAAGTCAGACTCTTGTTATCAAACCTTTCTAATAAGATTATAAGACCACTAATATACCGTCACGTAGGATACAAATGGCTTTCTATAACTTAGTTCCAAACATAATATTGTTATCCCGGAGACACAACATTAGCACAAACTGCACAAAATATGAGATGAACTGAACGATTACAGTCATATAGGGATAATATCAAGATAAATGAAATTATTGCAACAACTGTTAAAGTAGAATAAGGAACTGGATGAAATATGTGATGTCAGCTTTGAGCAATAAATAAAAAAACTGATGAAAGTCGGACAAAAAATATATAGAGAGTAGTAAGGAAGATCAATGATATATTGAAGCCCATTCCCAAAGATGCGCTATCAACTGAAAGTTAAAACACGCGAATCGATCTGATTTAATATGGGAACGGTATTTGCAATTAAAACAAGTGAAATAAACAGGTGTTTGTGGTAGACAGAAATTAATTGTAATTAAACTATATTATTTTTAATTTTTATGTATCCAAATAATTGAAGGAAATATGTGCTTTCATATTTAAGAATAAGTCGATTAATAAAATATTTTCAGAGATGAGGCATTTAGTGAGGAAGCAAAGCACGATAGATGTCCACTCAGTTAAGGTTAGCCTAAAGGACATTGTTTGTTACTTATCACTTCTGGAAGCTGGACGACCCGAAGATAAATTAGAGTGTAAGTCCATATGCAATAGGATATTATTTTACCTTTGATATGAAGTCTAAGAGTTTAAATTTAATAATAATACGAGTCATAAAAAATAATGTTATAATAACAATCAATTTATTATAAAAAACATGTATAAGTGTAAATTTTTATAGATTTGATTCCTTTTAGTTATGTTTCGAGTGTACGACACTGACGGTAATGGAGTCCTCGATACTAACGTAAGTTAAAGAAAAATTGTAGAGTATTCAAACTGCTATATATTAGTAATTAGAAATCGAAATCGAGATTTCGCCTAGATTTCAAACAGAAATTTTCATTCTAGTTGGAAACGCAATACCTGGCGATGTATTCTGGAAGGATTCGAAACGGAAACCCACTGTACAAACCCAACATTAATATATAGTTTGTGAACAAGGCAGAAGAGAGATTCAAAAGATAAATAAAAACAAAATATAAACAGCATCTTTACTTATCATGATTCATCTCAGTCAATGTAAGGTAATGAACTAATGCTTTTAGGCTAACCTTGATTGACTTAGATACTTCAGTAAATCTAAATTTTCAATACGAACTCTTCAATAAACAATTAATTGTCATTGTGTAAATAGATTAAATATTAAATCAATTAAATTTGTAATCAAATATTTGTTGATTATAAATATTTATAAACATTATTAATTATTTATTATTAATTGAACAAACTTAATTTGTAGTTAACAATATATAATAAAGATAACATTCCCTCTTTCGCGTAGCAAATATTGATGTTGGGTTTGCAAGCTAGTTTTCCGTCTAGAATTCAAGATGGAATTTAGGCGAATTCTAACCCTTACATGGAAATTTGGTCTGATTTTAAATAGGATTTTTAAATGCGCGTTATCCTAAAAAATTATACCCAAACCGAAAGCAAATTCCAAAAATTCCTGAGAAATTCCTCTGTACACAAATTAGTCTACTCTTTTTTGGTTTTGACTTCTCTAATAGAGAACGTCTCTTAAACGTTTCCAATATATAAGAGGCGATTGAATCGGCATACAACTCTCACTGTGTCGCTGCACATCACTTTTTGGTTTCTGCTCATCTTTGATCTATAATTGGACACTAATGTTTTATTTCTTCGTGACGGCTGGGAACAGGAAATGGATTGCATCGTCAACCAGATGATGAACGTTGCTGAGTACTTAGGCTGGGATGTCTCGGAGCTTAAACCGGTAAGTGACAATGTGTTTAAGAAATCAAAATAATTTATACAATTTGTAACTATTTATAATAATAAACACTTATCTGTAGATTAAACGTATTCTATTTGCATAAAATAAATATATTTTTTTCAATTATAGTAACCCTTAAATCTATTTATTATTCAAAATTCTTTTAAAAGTTATTATTCTTATATAATCCTAGAGTTCGGAGTCTGAATTTTCTAAAGTTACACATTCAAAAAATACTTATATTATTAGTAAAAAGTAATTTTTTTTCATTTACAGATTTTACAGGACATGATGATAGAGATTGATTATGACGCGGATGGAACAGTATCACTGGAAGAGTGGAAGCGAGGTGGTCTAACTACAATCCCTCTTCTAGTTCTGCTCGGTCTTGATTCTAACGTCAAAGAAGATGGCAATCATCTCTGGAGACTTAAACAGTTCAATAAGCCCGCTTACTGTAATCTTTGCCTTAATATGCTTGTCGGTCTCGGGAAAAAAGGCCTGTGCTGTGTCTGTGGGTATAAAGAAAATAAAGAAACACTCACACAAATAATTTCAGTCATAATTATACTTTTTTAATAATTCCAAGGATAATTTTCGACTGAACATTATTAAATAGGATACAATGAATAAACAATAAAATTAAGTATACTAAAATATTTTCAGTTTGCAAATATACTGTACACGAGAGATGTGTTCAAAGAGCCCCGGCCTCCTGCATTGCTACTTACGTTAAAAGCAAAAAGACATCACAAACAATGGCTCATCATTGGGTAGAAGGCAACTGTCATGGCAAATGTTCAAAGTGCAGAAAAACTATAAAAAGCTACAATGGCATAACAGGTCTTCATTGCAGGTGGTGTCAGTTAACCGTACGTTTACAGTAATTTATATAAATACAGATTTATTATAAATATTAAAAAAACAATATTTTGTTTTTATCTTCTTAAATTACAATTTTAAACTCACTACCTGATTCTAACTTATAGTTACATAACAAGTGTGTATCACAAGTACGACCTGAGTGCAACTTGGGTGAGCATGCAATTCACATCCTGCCGCCTACAGCTATCTGTCCAGTTGTTCTCGACCGACAACGATCATTATCACGAGATAGTAAACGAGGTAGTAAATACGGTCAAGACTCGTCATCTGTCAGCTCAGTAAGTATACAGTTATCCTTTAGTCCTCTTCTATTGGCCATACTAAATTCTCAACTTTCCTGAAAATACAAGGGAGGCTATTTATCAACGGGTTCATCTACTCAACAGCCAGCGATGTCGTTTCAAATCACTCCACCTGTACGGACGACTCCTCTTCTGGTCTTCATCAACCCAAAATCTGGTGGTCGCCAAGGCGAACGCATGCTCCGAAAATTTCAGTACATACTCAATCCAAGGCAGGTTCATAATCTTGCCATTGGTGGTCCCATACAGGGACTTCAGATGTTTAAAGACGTAGAGAATTTTAAGGTTATTTGCTGTGGTGGAGATGGGACCGTTGGTTGGATTTTAGAAACAATGGGTACGTAATACAAAAAGTCAAATATTATAATGTAGGAATAAGGTGGTATCAGGTGGGGAAAGGAAAACAACACAGTTTTATTTAAATAAACAGTATATTTTCAGACTTCTTACGCTACACTCATTTTACTCGTTTCATACATGTAGCCCTCACGGCGGCTGTTACAGTTCTGTCCGTTCTGCCGCGCGTCCTCACGCCGACGCCCCTGCTTCTAACCGGCGGCCCCTGTCCCGTTAACATGGGGAAAACCTTGGCGTCTTGACGCATCGCACCCGGGCCCTCGCCTCACCCGCAGATATTACGGCCGCGCACGCGTCGGCTACCTGCCCTCCCTCCTCGAATACCATTCCACATCCTACAATAAAAACCTTTTTTTTAATTTAATAATACCTTTATGTATTTATTTGATGGTCGGATATTTATAATACTTTTTAAAATGTATTTCATAGGCGCATTTGTCATGCATTTATGAAATCTGTACTATCATTATTGGCAATATAATATAATTATAAATTGCATAATGAATTTACGGATATTATATTTTATGAGCACATAAATGTATTGTGTCGGCCGATGGGCTAGAGGAAAATTAACCGCCGATGCGACCTGCTGCAACACGGCGATCCGTTTTTCGACAAAAGAGGGAGGCAAACGCTCTCGGTCCCTTCTCTCATGCCACGCTAAACGAAAAAACCCTGTATGAAACTTAAATTCACATTAAAGCCTAGCGAAATCGTTTCGTTCATCGCCGACCGATGAATCTAGCTTCGTAGGGATTTTTCGTATGCCTTCGATTCAAGATATAAATTTGGCGTTGCCACGTGCAGCGGCCTCCACGAAAGCAGAGATGCGTTCGAGACGTTGGACACTCGCTACTCGCAAATCTGCGGTAATGAGAAAGTCGAGAGATAAATAAATAATGACGCGAGCTTATCTATAAATCGAATCTTGATCTTTAATTTATGATACATGTGTTAAGGTTCACCTTAGAGCTACACTGCCGAGCTAGCGGAGTTGTCGTGCTTTGCGGTCAGATAAATGGGGTGCGATCGGGGGTACGCGTAAGAGTACACGCTCGAGTACACGCCTCATGATAGACGAGTTGCGGTCTTCGTGGCCGGTTATTCTTGACTGTTTGTACATACGAGTGTCTCCGGCGGAAAAAGAAAAAAAAACACGATAGAAATATAGCTGGGATTCTTATGACTAATTGCTCCCTACTCCCGGTGAGCCGGCTGACACTCGGACGGCCCTCCCTCGTCGGACTCGCTGGGGCCTGCGTTATAGGCACGGTCTCTCCGCTATCTTACCGCGATCCTTCCTGTATTTTGCCCTCAATTTTGCCTTACCTCAGAAAAATCTCATCGCGACTCGGCGCGCCTTCGTCCGGGAATACTTGCTCAAGCGGGTTACTCATTCTATACTAAGCGTTCAGAAAACGGGAAGAGCGGGCGGGCACACATCCGGTCAGGCGTCAAGCCGGATATCAATCGAGGTATCAGACTCAACTACTAGTTTGAAGGGTGCCATTACTTCCCGAGCGGTACTCCTTGCCATCATTGGCTGTTGTTGACGATGATGTGCTGTTGTTGTCACCGCGTGATTGCAACCTCACACGCATATTCGTTCGTGTTTTCTCTCGTGTTTTTTGCCACGGAGGTCTTCTATATAATTTTATTATAAATCAGAATTAAAATTTATGATCCTTGTTTTTTATTAATAATTTAAATGTTACTATTATTAATAAGATAGAATGCCCCAAATTATTTTTAATGTTCAATTTCATTTGTAGAGTAAAGGCAAATGAATTTATGATAAATAAGATTTTGAAATAAATGTATATTTAATTTAAAGTAACAAATGGTCTTATCGCATGTTTATGATTTAATTATATTCGGCATATGTATATTATACCCTCGATTATACCTGCGTTTTTAGGCAATGACTAAAAAATGATTGATTGTATTCAGACAAATCATTGATAATTTAGTTTATATAGATTATACTAAGCTAATTGATAGCTAATATTGTTTTGATACTATTCCATTTGTATTTGAAAATAATATATGTTACAAGAAAGCTGAATCGAGAGTTGAACGCTTGAATCAATTATCTATTTTATACTTTAAGAGCGTTATGAAAATGTAGTTCTTTTGTGGATCGAACCGTCTATTTTTAATTTTCATTAAAATATTGCAAAGTAGATTTAAAATGCATGAAAACATGGCAAAAACGACTTAGGGCTCGAAAATGAGACGAGAAATGAGAAAATGATAGATAGAATGAAAGCTATCACGAACGTGAATAAATGTCACGTCTCTCTTACGTACTGCGCTGAGTATTACTCTTAAAATTTTTATAACTTCTTTTCAAAGCAACCATTATTTGAGTAATGCAGTAGTTTGATATGAAATAAATGTAGAATTTTTTATTTCACCTGTCCTTAAATACTACCGTATCTCGTATTTAATTAGAAATTTTGATAAAATATTTTGTGCATTGAATTTATGCCATAAATAAAGCTCGCTTACTTGATATTACAATTTATTTCAGTAAGATAACATTTAATATATGTACAGATCGTGTTCAATTTGAGCATCAACCAGCCGTTGCAGTAATACCTTTGGGGACAGGAAACGATTTAGCGAGATGTTTGCGATGGGGTGGAGGTTACGAGGGCGAAGCAGTACACAAAGTTTTGAAGGTAGATGAAAAACGAAAAAAATATGATATTTTAATTACAACAATCTACTACAAATGTGTATGCATGCACATATATATATATATGAAACGCTATAAAATTTTATTTTTTGTTTGTTGTTTTAATGGATCTTATTTTTTAAATGTATTTTTTAAAGCCTTATAATTGAAGATTGTGACAGAATGTCTCTTTTTTGTTTCTAATAATATCAAATACTTTAAAATAAATTCACCCTATTATACAAAATTATATAGATCTAAATATTTGTACAATTGCCTTTTTCATCTATTTGTGCGCATATGCAGCATTAGTATTTGTTGTACCATAATCACTCAATTCAAAACGATTGCACATATATAAATATTATTAATTTAGCTAGTATTCGAAGTAATTATTTCAGTTAATAAAGTTTCTGAATATTTCAGAAAATTGAAAAAGCAGCGCCTGTAATGATGGATCGGTGGCAGATTGAAGTAACCGATCAGTCAGAGGAAAAAAAACAGAACCAAGATTGTATACCATATAACATTATCAACAATTATTTTTCTGTGGGCGTCGATGCTGCTATTTGCGTAAAATTTCACGTTGAGCGCGAGAAAAATCCAGAAAAATTTAATAGTCGTATGAAGAATAAACTCTGGTACTTTGAATATGCCACGTCGGAACAATTCGCAGCGAGCTGTAAAAATCTCCATGAAAATCTTGAAATTATCGTTAGTGCAACATTTTATAGATCTTATGCTGAAACTATATTATTGATATTTATTGCACATATTCACTATAATAAAAGTAAATTATCAATATTCTTACACAAGATCTGATATGTATGTGACACCAGAACTTAATTTTAAAATAATTTCTTTTCTGCTTACCATCTTTATTTAGGTACGTAAGCAAATCATCAATAAATTATTTTTTATACGTTTAAAACAGTGTGATGGCATTCCTTTGGACTTAGCGCACGGGCCATCACTTCAAGGAGTAGCCCTACTAAACATTCCATTTACTCACGGTGGTTCGAATCTCTGGGGAGAACATCATTCAAGACACCGTCTTGGCAAACGGAAAAAGCGACCTGATAAAGAACTCAGCACAAGCAGTTTTAGTTCTGTTAATCTCACAGCAGCGATACAAGGTTTGTAAGTTACAATAAATACAAAATGTGAAATATCCATAATTTAATCTCTATCGGCATTGCTTTAAAAAATATTGAAGTACGATTAAACACAGAAGTATCATTAAAAACGTAACACATAACTTTTTAATAAATAAAATACCATAACTGTAAAGAATCATTATTAAATTCTAAACAGTAATTACATTATACTATTTTCACTTTTAAAAATAAATCATTCATTAATAAATAGTTAAATTATAAACGTGTATTATTTAGATAAATTGTCTATTGTCTAATTAACTATTTCAGGTCCAATTGTAAGTCTATAGTTCTTAATAACATAACTTCAGATTTAGTTACAATAATAAAGTTATATACATTTGAATTGTGATTAAATTAAAAATTTTTTAAATACTGTCAATTTTCGTACATTTGTTATGAGTAGTTAATACTTTAGATATATAAGATAGTGTTATATAAAAAATCATTCAGCATAAGGCAGTGCCTATCCGTGAATTAATCAATGAATAATTATAACTTACAAGTTATAAAAAGCGCAAATACACTTATAAAGCTTAATCATCTTTTTATTAATACTAAGTTAAATATATTCATTTTTTATAGTTATAAAATACAAATAACAATGCTAAACTTATTGTTATAATATGTTAGCATTACAATGCTAAGCATATTGTAATGAATTTATAATTATAGATATAGGAGATAATCTTATAGAAGTTATTGGATTGGAGAATTGTTTACACATGGGCCAAGTAAAAACAGGACTTAGAGCTTCTGGTAGGAGATTGGCTCAATGTAGTAGTATTCAAATTACTACTCTAAAGAGATTTCCTATGCAGATCGATGGCGAACCTTGGATGCAAGCTCCATGCACTGTAATTTTTTCTTATGGCAGTTTTTTATAATTTTTAAATTTTAATGACATAATTTAGTTAAGATGCGAATCATTGCCGTGTAAGCTTAATCATTTAAAATATACATTATATTTCAAATTTATTATTAATGTTGAAAGTAATACGATTCTTTTCCTTTTATAAGTGTACGATATATTAAATTCCTTATAAAATATTACACAGCACTATAATTCCAAGATAATGAATTTTAAGAGTTGTAAAATATCTATTTAATTTTTTACAATTAAAATTAGATCTATTTTTATTATCACATTTCATTAAAAAAATTTATACTTTATAACATTTACATTGAACAAGATTATACATACCTAAAATTAAAAAGTCATTAAAGTAAAGCTTAAAGGGGTTGTAATTTTCAGCTTTACAAATTTTATAATTTTTTTAAAAATGAACACTGTTATAATAGATAGCAATATCAATTGTAACAATTCTTAAGAATCAACATTTTTTTTATTCTTTAGGCTAATATTTAATTATTCTATTAATAATTGATTACAGATTAATATTACACATAAAAATCAAGTACCAATGTTAATGGCACCACCTCCAGAAAAACGTAAAGGATTCTTTCATTTCCTTAAAAGGTGAATTCATCATCAATGTAAAAAACATTCGAAGGAATTGTATTACCTGACTCCATCTAGTCTCAATATGAATTATGTTGTTGTATTCTGATTATTTACTATGTACACGGTAGACCTTCAGCCAGGCTTATAGTTAGTACAAGATTTTATTAAAATAATTCAATACATTAGATATAAAATCTGTTAAAAATAGAATTATTCAATTTTATTAACTAATTAAGCATCGAGATTTATTTCAATAACTTATTTGTATTACTTTTTTTATTGTAGTACAATTCTTTAAAAGATAACCTTATCAATTTATTATTAAAATTTCCCTGGTAAAATCTTAAACAAATTTTATCTTGTACGGAACATTGTAAATAAAAATAATGCTGTTGTACTATTTAATGACAGTGAAGAAAATTGCGTAATTATACATTTAGAATAAGTAATATTTACATTGATTTATCAATGTGCACATAATGATTTGTAAACCGAACTGTTGCTTGAAAAGTGGAAAATTTAAATTGGAACATTCCGCAAATATAAAAATTAAAATTATTATTTGTCAAAATTGTAATTCAGTTGAAACATATTTTTAAATGACAACAATATATTATTTTTTTGGTGAAAAATATTTTCATTGAATAAGGTACTTATCGATTATATATATATTCAATTTAGAATATGTGCTCATTGGTCAATTGCGTACTTTTAAGTTCCACAAGTGTATTACCCAAAACTCGTCCATGATTTCTTGTACCTAAAAGTCAGCTAACATAAGTATGTCAATAATATTATGAATACAAAATTTTAGTAGAGACAAGAAATTGTGTTTTCCCTCTCTTCGGATCTATTTTGATACGATTGAATCATGTTTTTGAAATCTGTAATAGAAAGGGAATAATTGCACAAACTTTTAAAGCGTGATAATTGTAAATATAAGTGGGTGATAATACTCAAATAACGAGTGTTATAGATTTACTTTGTTCGACTGTTGGAAATTTGCATCAGTTATACACCAATGCTTGTTATCTTTCGTACATGCATATTTGAATACAAACTGAATAAAATATATAGATTGAAATTGCGTAGATTAAATTCAAGAAATTAAATTTTCTAGCAATTTTGGTTAATCAGACTCATCATTTATGTAATCTATGCATTGTATCAGTAAATACAGCTACGTCTGAATCGCTGCTGCATGACAAAAAATGAAGTGCGATGATCGTCGATCCTTATCGCTCACTCCATACTTTTTAATTCATCTCTAGCCTATATTTCAAGAAGCAATCCAAGAAAAATTTTATCAGGGATTCTAAATTTGCGATATAAATATAAGTATCAAACAATTAAAAACCTTAATACCGATAATTACGCATTTTGTACACACTGAAGTAATTTTATAAATGGGAAACAAACTCTGTAATTACAATAAATTAATAAAATTATAAATGTAAAAATTTTTGAATAATTAAAATTAGAATTTAACTATTGTTTCCAAAACGAAATTGACTATGAAGTTAAATTGTTATTCAAAATTATATATATTAAATTCTATCTAATATGCATTTCATGAAACGAATTTTGATTTGATGAAATCTTCTGATTGATTGCAAATTATATTTTTTCCATTTGTTTCTGAATTAATACTATAATATAAAGAAATAATAGTATGTGGAATTGTTTATATAAAACTATAAATTAAAACAAAACGTTTATAATCGTATACAATTTGTAAAAAATCTATATTAGAAAAGTAAAAACATTTCATTAAATTATATTGTCGCTGTAAATATGTAAATAGAAACCTTATATACTGTGAATTGATATTGATAGAGCTTTTATTAATTATAATAAAAAATATTTTCTCGATTAAATAATAAATAGGCTAAATCAACGCATAATGGAGTAGAACGCTTATTACTTCAACTTTGTATATATAACATGAAAAACCATGTACTTAAAGACACCCATAGTATGTCTATATCATTGATTTAAATTTTTCTCAGTGAATTTATATTAATTTACAACATTAAAATATATGTACTTTTTTTTACAATTTGTGGATGTTTCTGTTTGCATACTTTTAACTTATTTTAAAATTTATAGAGAAATATTAACAAGTCGATCTGTTTATAAGCACGCTAATTGTATAAGATAAGGAAAATTCAAAATAATGACGTTACGGTATCATATTTTAATTTAATATGTACACAAAATCTTAGTACTTTATAACATTGCCATATGGTTTTGAATAACTAACGCAAAACTATTTTTTTAAAGTTTGAATAGCAATGTCAGAAGTTACAATGTTAGTATGTACCGTTTCATCATCCCGGATACACTTTAATATAAAAAGAATGATTAAATACGTGTTCATATGCCGGTATATAAGTATAATAAAAAAACATTAAAAATAACTTGAATTTGAATCCTTTATGTAACCCTACAATACAATCTGCAAACCTACAGTATATTTGTAAACAATGAAGGAGAAAAAATCAATAATCTGAAATTTTTCATTTATATTTTAATGCTCATTATTTTCATATTCAAAATAATAAATAGAACATAAAAAAGTAATAGAATTATGAAAAATTAGTATTAATTTTTATTACCATAAAAAGATGTTCTAAGCATTATATTGTTGTCATTACAAAACATTTTACATAAGACGTATAATGCTTGTCTCTCTATATATTTATAATGTGATTTTAAGGACGAGTTTCAAAAGCTATTCAGTATATTGTGTAGAATATATCAATGAAAATTTTGTAGGTTAAATAATATCTGTTTTTGTATTTGTTGAGATTATGTTACTACTTATGATCGAAAAATATAACAGTTTATTTAATATTCTAACTTCACCTTCAAATATATAATTAAGTAACTTGGTTACATACATTAAAATTTATAATTGATGAATATCTATTATTATTGTCGCCATGATTAAGTTAATATTATATAAGCGATATAAGCTTTTGATAGAAAGTTCAATAAATACACCCCAGTTGGATGCCGGGTTGAACGCCTTATAACAGAGATTCATCTCTGCTTATAATACGTTAAACAACTATGTTGAAAGCGTTAAAACAGTAATGAAAATTGTTGTGGATATCAATATCTCCCACGCTATGCAATTTTTGCGGATACTTTAAGCATGAAACTTTGAAAAGAACCATTGTATAAATATTGTTCAGGAATTATTGAACATCAGTGACGATGTGATAGTTTTACTTAATAGAATTATAGCTGGCATCAAAACGTGGATAGATGATTATGACATTGAAATGAAAACACTATGGAAACGTTCATGAGAGCTAAAATTAAAAAAGCACGTTATGTTCGACCAAGTATGAAGGAACTAATCAGAAATAAATTTATTGTAAGATATACATATATATAAACTTATAAGTTTACAAAAAATGGTTTAAAAATCAATTATTTGCAGAAATTATTATTAACATTATTTGTATAATATGTATGTTATTTTATATTTTGTTATTTACATATAGATAAAACTTTCGTTACATTAGTTTGCATGAAAAAACATTTTTTAACAACTCTAAAACTGTTTAATTTGCAAAAGCTGAAATACCTGTTACAGCTCTTCCTAATATTAGAGCATGAATATCATGGGTACCTATAAAGACAATGAATATAATAAAATATAAATATGATTTTAGAAGTAATGGAATCGTCAACAGATCAACTTTTCAAAAAAAAGATAAGAAAAAAGTTATGTGATTAATTTTTCGTTAATAATAATAAGATAATTTTATTTTAATGAAGGTCATGAGTTTAAGCGAACATAGTATTTTTTGAAAAGCATGGTATCAAGTAGAACATTTCCATTGGCTATATTATTTGCATGATATTACCTTCATATGTATTAACAGATTCCAAGTTTATGAGATGTCTAATTATATGATATTCATCAGATATTCCGTTTCCCCCTAACATGTCTCTAGCCTGCCTTGCAATTTGCAAAGCTTTACCAGAAGAATTACGTTTCATCATGCTTATCATTTCTGGCGTTGCTCTAAAAATTTAAACGTAGATGAAAGAACTGTTTAAATTTTCTCTTCATTATACTACAATGAAGAAAACTACATTATTCTTACTTATGTTCGTCTTTAAGTCTACCAACTAGTAAACAGGCTTGTAAGCCTAATGCGATTTCAGTTATCATATCTGCCATTTTCTTTTGTATTAGTTGGTTTGCAGCTAATGGACGGTTGAACTGTTTCCTTTCAAGTACGTAGGATCGCGCTAATTTAAAGCATGACTCCGCTGCTCCTAAAGCTCCCCACGCGATACCGTATCTCGCATTATTTAAACATCTGAAAGGGCCCTGATACCGATATTTGAATTAAGGTTGATGTGTATCAAAAATTTATTTGTGTGCGTGTGTGCGTGCGCACGCATGTGTGCACGTGTGTGTGTGTGTGTGTTATCTACTTATTATCTATAAATTATCTACCTTCAACCCTTTTACTTCTGGTAATATATTTTCTGCTGGTACAATTACATTATCCATTAAAATCATACCAGTAACAGAACATCTTAAAGAAAACTTTCCTTGAATTTTCGGCGTGGATATTCTATCCTCATTACCTTTTCGTTCAACTATGAAGCCTCGAATTTCCCCGTCATACTTAGCCCAAATGATAAATATATCAGCAATTGGAGAATTCGTAATCCTAGACATTTGATATAAATAAACATTTTTCTAAAATGAGATCTGCATAGAAATTTTATTCATTATACGATATACAAATAGAATTACAAAAAAAATATGTTGCATATTAAACAATAATAAGACTGTTATTAGATTACAAACCATGTCTTACTGCCACTGAGCTTGTAGACTTTCTTGTTCTTTTCAAATCTAGCAAATGATTCCATTGCTCCTGGATCGCTACCATGATTAGGTTCCGTTAAGGCAAAGCATCCAATAGCATCTCCAGAAACTTTTAAATATTGTAGACAGTACTTTCATTAATAAATTAAAATGTTATATAATCTTTTTTTAAAATGTTTTGTTTGTTTAAATAGTTGTGTCATTACTAAACGAGGCCTCCTGAAATAAAGAAGGCCTATGGTCTATGGTACATAGACTAATAGCAAATTTCGTAACTTGCAAATTCATTATACAAAACAATCAATGCCTGATTTCTGTCAGGTTATACGACGCAAGATGATATATTTGTCTGTTTAGAGAAGCTAAACAGGTTAAGCTCAAATAAGTTTTCAAATTATAAACGAATTAAAGGATTCTTTTTTATTTAGTCGCATTTATGATTACTTACTTAATTTTGACAAATACTTTTCCTTCTGAATATCATTTCCATAAGCATCAATAGCACCTATTACGAGGGAGGATTGTACAGAGAAAGCTGATCGATAACCACTATCAATAGATTCAATTTCTCTAGACATAAGACCGTAGGCAACTGAAGACACTCCTGCAGTTCCATATCCTTTGATAGTACAACCAAGAGCACCGATATCACCCAGTTCCTTAATGATGTTTGGATCAAACACTTCTTCTCGATTTGCTTGAATCACGCGAGGTAGTAACTTTTCTTGGCAATACGCACGAAATTGATTTTTAATTAAAATTTCATCTGATTGCAATTGAGATTCCAACTCAAGCGGATCATCCCATTTAAAAATGGCTACAGATGCAAAAAGTTTTTATTTTTCTCAATTTAACTTTATTTTAAAGTGCTTACTTTGTCTACGTTAAATCAAATTTTAAACAATAATAAACCTGAATAAATAATTGTATGTTTTATACAAAAGCTATTGCAAGAGTAATTATACAAACATAAAATTACTTTTTAGGTATATTTAAACTCGATTTAAATTATTTATATACCTGTGAGATAAGCAGGAAATATTTACATTAGTACTTCGTTTGTTATCATTATTATTATACATGCACATACAATCACTTACTAAATAGATAAGAAAAATTCAAATTTATGGTTATTTAAAAGTGATCACAAGACTTTTGAGTAATCTTTTAAAATTAAAGTATTTTTATTTAAATATGTACAATTAAGCACTGCTAACTTACGTTTTTGATTAAAATGTGAAGTAGTAGAAAATTCTGATCGTGATTTACAGAAGCTAATTGAGGAAAAATACGAAAAAAAATTAACTGTAAATTGTATTTTATTATAGGACCGTGCAGTCGCTGATTAGTAATTAATTGAAACACAATCTTAATGTTAATTAATCGGTGTAGTTTTGGCAATTATGTACTTTTCTTAGGCCTTTTTTTATTAACAATTATTATAAAAAGGATACGTTTTGTTAAGAGAATTTGTGTGGCACTTTTTATTAGCTTGTTTTTGGGAATAGCCATGTTTACACTAATAATATATAGCAACTTGTTATTTGGTAGTGTATGAATTCGAGCTGCTGCAAAGTTCGTGTTTAAATATGAACTGATAAAGATAAATCGGACGTATTGCTTTTTCGGCTTGTTATCACGTAAGTTTATGATTTGTAGTTGTATACCTTATAATGTATTATATCATAAGACGAACTTGCCTGCAATGATAAAAGAAGAGATGATATAACATAACGGGATATTTGAAATATTTAATTTTTTATTTTTTATTTTATAGAGATTTTTTGTATAATATATACGTATTTTGATTAAATTAAATAAAAGATACAAAAAATTGAGTTTTTAATGAATTGCTGTTATGAATAACGATACATATGAAGAGTACATTAAAGTACATCC